>JABTTQ020000038.1:0-354934 GCA_016081115.2 Rehmannia glutinosa | reverse complement strand
CATCAGTGTACTTCGTTCAATTTACATGTACTAAGGGTTATCAACACTTATACGCCTTCGTTCTTATCCTTAACTTTCCTCTTGACTCTTGTATCACTGACTCTCTTTATTTTCTTTCAATGTTGTTCTTTCTTAACTTTTCATAGGCTCTCTTGTGACATCTTTTCGTTTCCTCTCTTGCCTCTTGCCATAGATGATCTTGTCTTGTTTTCTCTTCTATTCTTTTCACCTGTCAGCATTCTTTCTAGCTCTTCCCGATTGCTACTTCATCGTACCTAGCCGGTAGATCCTTCCTCTTCTTGCACGGATCTACATATTGATATTTTTTTTGGATAGAGTTCTGGGTTGAAAACCTCTTCCTCACCAGCCTGCTTACTCCTCCTGCAGGCAGTATCTTTGTACGAGTCTTATTTGTGGTGACTTATTTATTGGTAGTCATTGCCTACAAGCTTCCTCGTACATCATGAAGACACTTACTCCTAGTACAAATCTGAGGCTTGCTACGGCATACATGTTCTTGAAGTAACGCCCGGATTGGGCGTTTAAATTCTTCAACCCGATCTTGGCTCGTCTCGAGTCATCTGGAATGGCATCTTGGTCCTTCCCTCTTTGGAATACCATCGAGAATATTTCATCATTGGCTTTAATCTTGCATCCGTCTTTTTGCTCGAACTCTAAGCGTCTCTTTATTACAATCTTTCTTTTCTCACGCAGAGCACATGGAGTGTTCAATCGTGAGCCGATGCGGAAGTTTGCTAAGTATTAGAGCTATGACATGACTATGCTTTGAGGGTTTTAGCAATCATTAGTGTCATATCTTTTGACTTTTCCCCCTCAGCGACTTTTCCTGCTTATTCTCAGCAATTTGCTTCTTGACTTTTTAGCTTCCTCAAATGTTTCTTCCTTCAATTTCCTTAGGTATTCATCTTCCCCCTTTTGGCATCATCGAAGGAGAGAGGGACCCACTGGAAACATTCACCAAACATGAAGTGAGAAATTTGGTTACGGTTAGGTCTGCTTTGTGGCATGTGATGTTAAAGATTACGTGCAGCGAGTGGCTTTCGATTCGGCTACCACCATTTTCATTTCGACCCGTGAAGGCTGAATTTACGTATTCATATTCTCCTTGACCGCTGAATTTGTTTTCGATGAAATTCAACGCGGTAACTCCATTTGATTGTATGTGGAGGCATGTAATCTCTCCATAAGCTATGCGTCCTCTAACCCCGTATCGGCATTATCGGCCTCTGTCGTCATCTTGTTGTACAATGCCTTGAAATATCTAACTTGTTAAGTATCGCATTGCACTCTGTCTTTGAAACCACTCACTCGTCCGTGTAATCCTCATAAGTCTGCTTTGTGAATTTTGCATCTCTATTGTCCAGAATAGCATATCTAATAAGGCACAGTGCGTTCGTCTTCTCGATCTCTCCACATATGTTCTTGAAGACCTCACGGATCTCATTTGTCACAGTTGACTAGTGGCCATTCAACATCGAAATTAAAGTCTCAGGCATAATGGAGTCGTTAGGGATATTTGGATCTTCTCGAACTCTGTATTTTCAAATCTTTATTCTCCTTACTACAGCTCTGTGACTCAAGTGAAAAATAATTGCTCAAAAAAGTATCATCTACTTTATAAGGATTGCAATTTCGAGTCTATGCTTTGATGATCTGGTGGAGTCGTGCTAGCTGCGTTGTGAACTGCCTGTTCTACGGTTCAGTGGGCATGTTGAGTGGGTTGGCGGTTTGGCGAGCACTTAGTTATGTATGACTTCATCGGTAAGCCTCGATAAATTTTCTAATTGAATTACGGTCTCAGGCTGCAACGCCAGTCATCGGATGATGATGAAACTTGGGGAGTTTGATTCATCATCAAAATTAAATGTTTAACGAGTAGTAGCTGGCTTCGGCCAGGCTTCGTCTGGGAAAACATCCTCGGTGGGTCACTTGATGTGCAACGGTGTGGACTCGGCTTATCTTGAGATCCCGGGAAAAAGGATATGTCGGGATTATCTGGAGTCATGAAGAGCATAATCTCATACCGATTCAGCAATGTTAACGAAGGAGGGATGTTGGACTTCTTGAGCTTTACCAGGAAGTTTCAACCTTAGCTATGTCCTCGGCCTACAAAAGCAGTGACACCTCGGTGGGACAAACTCAGCTATGGCAGAAAGTCAATATCGATCTTGTTGTGGTTCATTTTCTTTTCCACTTCACCTTTCTTCATTGTGAGTCATCCACGACGTCTCGACCTGCTGCGGTGGGTAAGTTTCCCCTCGGCTAGCACACGGTGCAGTGGTGACAATGGGGTCACTCTTCTCCCGGACTCGCGGCGGCTTAGATTGAGTGCTCAACCGTAGGGCGGTGGTGAAACACCTTCGATGGGGTTGGCTCAACTTGGGTGCCCAAATTTCCAATCTCATCTCAGTCCCCTCGACCATGTGCAGGTGTCTTTGGGGATGTAGTTGCGGTATAGTTGTGGCAATGCTGTTGCACTACTCCCATGATGTGCGTCTCCGGAGAAATTGTGAGGACTCTCACGGTCTTTCGACATCATCATCTGGAATTCCGCCCAGGAGCTTTAACTTTGCGTATGAAACTACTGCTGTTGCTTAACGTGATCCGTATCTTCATCACTTCACTCTGCGAGCACATCAAAATGAGATTGGTGTGTTCTAGTTCGGTGTGTGCATATCTTGGCTTTCTCAAGAGCTTCTACTTCCTCGGCTACGGCTTTTGCTTTTCTTTGCGGATGTGTAGAATGTTATTGATTATCTCGTCAAGCACAGGATTAGCCGAAAACTTAGAAATTTGAGCGACTTCATCCTCTTCAAATGAACTTCGAGCGTTCAAAGCGCACCCTTAGTGGCTTAGCTTCCATGCCCTCCATTCACGTAGATGATTTTGTATGTACGGATATACGAGTACATGTGGCATCATCATCATAATATCCCCTCCTCTTCCTTTTCACTGGGATAGAAAGGTAGCATGCTCTTTGCTCTTCGCCTTGACGGGCGTACGTAACGGCGGAGAGACAACTTTCAGTGTAGGTCGATTGTCTCCGGTGCTCTTTTCCTCATCTTTCCTCTCCTGCATTTGGGTCTTCAGTCCCCTCACGTGACTTAGTAGTTTTAGAACTATTTTCGAGGAAGCACTTCCTCATAAATTTTGTCTCAAGAGGTTTTCTCGGTGAGTGGGACTCAGCTGTCTTTTCAAGCTCAGGCTTGGAGATTCTTTTTTTCTCTTGGTTTTAACTTGAGAGGGATATCAGTTACCATTTCCTCAGGTTCCTGAGCGTAAAGGCTTTTGAACTTCCCTTGACGGCCCCTCGCTACAGGCTTGGATCCTCTTCTCCCATATGGTGGAGAAGGTATTTGGACTTCACTTCTCGGCCCTCGGCTACGGGAGGTAGGAGACAGCTGCTACTCGGTCCCGGAGTGACTCGAGGCTGCGAAGGCCAGTGCATCCTGTTTCTTTCTTTGCGGAGGGCAACCTTCTTAACTGCGGTTCTTGTTAGGAGGGGAGGTATGAGATGTGTCCTCGGGTTATTTGATTTCCCACGATTTGTATCACTTCCTTCTTCGCATGGGCTCTCTGTGCAGGCTCACGAAGATTAGCCACAGAAAATCTTCTTATTTATATGGAAGGCTTTCTATGTTGAAGGGAATGCCCTTCACTTCCATCGGATGGCTAATTACCAGGCCATAACCAAGTGATCCTCAAAGGATGCATCCTCCTTGTATGTATTGTTCCCAAGTTACAGCGGTCTGTCTGCGAACTTCGGCCAGTTGACTTTCTTTCACTGCATGATCGCGACCAGCGGTCGGTTGACTTTCTTTCCTCTGCGTGATGCGGCTGAGCTTCATATCTGCGCCCGGCGGCGATAGCCATCAACTTGTGATAGTCGTCCTTGACAAACTGTAGTTGTGTAGACTACTTTCCATGACACACTAAAGGTTTGGCTACTTCTTTCCATGCGGCGTGGTTAACATCAAGCCGTATATTTGTCATGCCTCGGGCCAGCGATAAGCTTGTGCTCGCCAAGGTCTTAGCAATGATTATGATGCTCTTGTGGTGGACTTCATTCCTTTATCTGCACCTCGCATTTGCATATTGCGCCCTTATCTTGACGGGCGTCGAGAGAGTGCTCGATAGTAAGAAAAGGCCTTAGATGGGGCTTTCTGGCATATCATGATCTTAACACTGGGGTTTCGCTTAACCACCTTCACCATTCATTGAAATCCATCATGTCGATCCAGTGGATTTGCTTTGATAACTTAACAAAATCGAGCTTTGGTGCCATTTGCGAAGAGTTTTTACGAATAAGACTTGATAAACTTCTTTGGAGAACTTGTAGGGTTTTGCGAGAGAAATGAACTTTGCTTCCTTTTGCTTTGAAGATGAGGCGGTTTTAAGTGTGAGAAAAGCGAAAAATGAGTATATAAAGGTTATGAAAGGGCGTGTTTTTTATTTTGAAATTTAATCAAGATCAAGAACATATTTGCTATACGTTAAATCGCATTTTAATTCCTTGCATTTAATGCGGCAACATTTATTTCAATCATATTAACTTCTTTGTCGACTTTGTGATGCGAGTCATTATTATCTTGTCATCCTTAAAAACATTCCCACTCATTAAAAGCACTACATTTTTGTCAACAGCTCATAAATGACTTAGCTTATTTCACAAATGACTTAACTATTCTTCTCTCTTCCCATTAAGCGACTGGTGTCGTCTAACTCGATACAAGCTGACTTTCCGATCATTATTACAACACGTGATGGTGGAAATCTTGTTCATTTCTTGCTTTTTATCTTTCATCTCTTCGATTGAGTCTTCAGTGTTAACTCGGCTCAATTAACCTAGCTCATGCTTAAGCTCTTCAAATCTTGATTCACATGAAGCTTGGTGAATATATGTGACTAGCTGTTTTATTAGTTGAGATATATTCCAAAATGATGTCTTTATTTTCAACATGGTCTCTTATAAAATGATATCAGCGTCAATATGTTTTGTTCTTGAATACAACAGTTACGGATTAGTAATTGCAATAGCTTGTGTTGTCACATAATTGGAATCTCTTTTCTTCAATTTCATAATCTCTCGGTTATTTGTCTTGTCCCAAGGCAGTAGACTGCTTATTGTTGCCCTGGTATGTCTACCCTTGGTTTGTGGATGTGGCTATTGAGTTTGTTTCTTGCTAAACCGAAATCAATCTGTTTCCAAGCATTTAACATGTACCCGAAGTACTCTTTGTCGCTCTACATCGGCATAGTAATAGTGCGAATAACCCGATAAGCTTGATCCACCTTCCTTTGGATACCATAATGACTTCTTGGCATCCTTTCAAATACATACGATTCTCTTAGCTACGGTCATGTGGCTCTCTTTGAGTGCGATTGGAATCTTGCACATACCTCTTGCAAAGGTGATTTACGGCTCTTGCTTTGTTAAGTAGAGCAATGATCCATAAGTCTATGTATCTTGTTTGATCTCGGTTTGTCATCTGCATCCATGTCCATCTTAGTGATGTATTCATTGGTATTTTCACAGAAGACTTCTCTTCCATACCAAATTTCTTCAAATTAAATCTCTGGTGTATTTTGTTTGACTTATGAAGGTTCCATCCTCAGTTGTTTAACTTAGAAGTGCTAGGAAGAAAGTCGCTCTCCCATAATGCTCATTTCAAATTTGCCTTGCATGAGATTTGAGAAGCTTATCACACAGCTCTTTGTTTGTGGATCCAAAGATGATATCATGCACATATATCTGAATAAGCAGTATAATCTCTCCATCTTGAATTCTAAAAGTGTTATGTCCACTTTGCCTTTGGTGAATCCATTTTGATTTAAATTGAAACAGTTGTATCATACCATGCTCTTGGTGCCTGCTTCATCCATATAGAGCTTTCTTGAGCTTATACACCTTATCTCGAAGTCTTCTACCAAAGCACTGGAGGTTGCTCAACATAGACTTCTTCTTCTAACAGTCCATTTAAAAAAGCACTTTTCACATCCATTTGATATACAATGAAGTTCTTGTGTGCAACATACGCAAGAAACATCCTTATTGCTTCTAATCTTGCAACAGGCAAATGTTTCATCAAAATCTATTCCTCTTCTTGGTAATACCCTTTGGCTACCAATCTTGCTTTGTTTCTCACCCACAGAACCTTCTCGTGCATTTTGTTTTCTGAAAACCCATTTTGTGCCAGTAACATTCTGATGAGTCTTCTACTCAAAGCACGGAAGTTGCTAACATAGACTTCTTCCTAACAGTCCATTTAAAAATGCACTTTTCACATCCATTTGATATACAATGAAGTTGCTTTGCGTAACATAGGCAAAAACATCCTTATTGCTTCTAATCTTGCAAAGAGCAAATGTTTCATCAAAATCTATTCCCTCTTCTTGGTAATACCCTTTGCTACCAATCTTGCTTTGTTTTTCTCACCACAGAACCTTCCCGTGCATTTTGTTTAAAAACCCATTTTGTGCAGAACGTTACGATGTGTTGGCCTTTTACCAATTCCCATACCTTGTTTTCTTTCAAATTGATTGACTCTTCTTGCACGGCACCTGAATCTAATGTGTCATCTAAGGCTTGAGACACATCTTTTGGTTCTATCAGGAAATAAAGCAAGTGAACATTGTTTCTTATAGCAGAGCTCTAGATCAAGGTTCTTACACCATCTCTCACATCTCCAATGACTAGCTCTGGTGGATGGTCTCGCATGACCATCTCACATCGGGTTGAAGTAAATCGACGCTAGGTTGTTTGTCTCGCGATTGTGTTGTTTTGAGCGTCTCTTTCATCATCATTGTTGCAGACTTTCCACCGTCTTTGAGATTCGGCTATCTCATCTTCATCTTGATTGATTACTCTTTTGGATTCAACATAAGGACTTTTCTGCATAGTTGGTTGATTCAACTTATCGCCTAACTCTTTAATGTCTTCTCCACTCACATTAGGTTCATCAAAAAACCACATGAATAGACTCTTCTGTGACCATAGTCCTCTTGTTCAACACTCTATAGGCTTTGCTCTCGGTGAGTATCCTAAAAGATACCTTCATCAGCTTTGGCATCAAAAGCCTTTTAAATTATCCTTGCCAATGTTAGGATGAAACATTTACATCCGAGTATTCTAAAGTACCCAACATTTGGCTTTCTCCTCCTCCCGATTTCATAGGAGTCTTTGTCGATTTTCTATTGATCATGCATCTATTTTGAGTATAAAGATGCGATGTTGATGGCTTCTGACCCATTAAAATCTCTTAAGCTCCAACTTGATTAACATAGTCCTTGACTTACTTAAGAGTTATATTCTTCTTTCCATTTACTCCATTCTCTTTGTGGAGTTCTTGGCTTGTAGATAACTCATGAGCAATACTATTTTCAACACAAGATCGAGTTATTATCCCATTGACAAACTCGGTTCCTCTATCACCTTATCTTTATAATGGTTTGGCTCTTTTCATTTTGAACTCTTTTCATCACCGAGGTAACTTCTACAAGGTTTTCATCATTTTGCACATAAAAATTGTCCATGTATATCTTGAATAATCATCCACCACCACTAAAGTGTATTTCTTTCCACTTATGTTGGTTGGTTCAACAAGACCAAATAAATCCATGTGCAACAGATGTAATATCCTTGTTGAAGAAGAAGGACTAAACCTCTCTGAATGAAGATTTGATCTGTTTTCCCATCCGCATGCATCACATACACTTTCCTTCTTGTACACCGAGTCTGCAATCCTTCCACAAGATGACTCCTTGCAAGCTTGTTGACCTGTCTTGAAGTTCGGATGACTCAACTTCTTGCGGCTACAACCAACTTGATTCTACGTGTGCTTTTTGCTAGAGACAAGTCTTTCAGCGCACAGCAGATGACCAATCTACCATACATATTCTTCTTCCTTGATCCTTATAAAAGATTATTTCATTTGATTGACATCTTTGATTTGGCACACTCCCATATTGAATCTAACATTGTAGCTTTTATCACAAAGTTGACTTATCTTCAGCAAATTGACGTTTAGTCCCTCAACATAAGCAACATCTGCGATCTCAATCCATTCTCTTGATGGATCTAGTGCCTTTATTTCCCACGAGCTTCATTTCCTCCAAATATAACTTTTGCGCCTAATCTCTTTGAATCTTGTGATTTTTTCTTGTTCCTATCATATCTCCGGAACAACCACTATCCGTGTACTAGGTTCCTTGCACTCACTTATTCTTGAACTCGTAATCAATGAAATTAATTTTTAGTACCCATGCTTGCTTGGTTCTGAGGGGTCAAGATCTTTGAAGATGATCCAACCAACCTATAGCCAAATGATTTGACTCTAAGAGGATTGCCATCTATCCGTGCCATAATCATAATTCACTTTGATAAATTGCTTGAAGTGGCTTTAGGTACATATTGTTGTCTCTTTTTATCCGTATGCCTATGTGTGTGTTTTAATCGCAATTGCCTTCTTTGGGTAGTTGTGATATTTTTGATTGTAGTGCCTCAGGGTGCATATGTGTGATGATAGCTCTTTTTGCCTTTGGAATGACCTTTCTTGAGATCTAGGTCTTTGCCATTTGTGCTTGTATTCCATAGGTCTTTGGTGATATTTCACATTATTCCAATCGTTTGGCTTTGATAATTTCTACCATTCCTATCATATGTGTTTCTTTTGATAAAACTTCTGGGTTTTTGGTAGCTCTTTAATTCTTCACAGAGTTTTGTTGAGGAACTCGCTAGATTTCTTCTCATTTGTCCTCTCAAGATACTCAACCTGGCCGCTTTCCTTTTCTTTATATCTAAGAGCCGCTTTGTTTGTGGTTGTGCTTTGGAATGAATGTGGGTGCAACATTTGGTGTTTTGGATTTTGAGATGCTTCATTACTTGAAGATCCTTTTTCCAAAATCACTTTAGAGCTTCGACCGTGCACAAAAGAATCAATCCTATGCATGTCTTTATCTCCACACTCGTTTGGCTCATAATGAGGTCAACCAACGATTTATATGACTTTGTAAATGAGACAATAACATTTTTGAGATCATTTTCCCTTCTCTATATGTTATCTTTGCTATTAGTTTTAGCATTCTCCGCCTTCACTCTTTGTTCTCATCTTCTATTCACTCGAGAGCACTCAACTACTTAGTTAGGTAGTGAGTTTTGGCTTTTTAAATGGGCCATTTTCCCTTTTAATAGTGTATGTGAGGAATTAATGTTCTCAAAGTCTTTCATCCTTTTGCCTAATGAATCATAAAGATCGGTGGGTGATGAAGTGTGTGTATCACAATCACTATCACTATAATCCAATGAGATGAGTTAGAGTGTACCTCATCTTCCCGATCACGGTTGATCTTGTTCTTTACCATTAGATAAATCAAGGCTTCTTCTTAATCACTTGAGTAGTCGGGCACTAATCTCTCAATCATTTGTTTCCTTCGACTTGATTGTCTCAGTGTCTCGTGACTAACATAACCTTTTTGTTTTCATGTCTTCTCTCGAGAAGACTTTTCTTTCTTCTTCATTCTTGTATTTATTGACTATTGGATATGGGCAAAATGGCAAAGTGTCTGGTTATGCGGTTCCAACACAGGTTTTCAGCTCTTTGGTCATTTCTTTCGGTCATTCGAATTATCGGCTCGATATTCAACCTTTTGATGCTCGCTCTCTTGGCGGCTTCTTCCCTTGACTTGGAGGAGCCAATGTCTTCCGGAGGATTCACTTGTTTTTTTATAGTTCTTATTGAAGACCTTGTTAAATCTTTTAACCATCGGGGCAATCTCCTCCTGGTCTATGGCTTCCTCGACTTGACTCTCTTTCCATCCTCGGTTATAAGTGCAAAATTTGTTTGAAATCTGATTGTCTCCTCTTGATCCTTTCTTCTCGGCCAAACTCATAATCTTTGAGGTCCGAGAATAGCTCATGATTGGATGTCTTTGATAAGTCCATCGAGCGCCTAGAGCCATGGTCTTCATTTCCCGTTGTTTGAGGAGGATCCTCAAAATCTCCATACACATCTCTTTTTGTGTGTATTCCTTTTCAAATCTTGAGATCTCATTTGTGATTTCTTGAATCTGCATCCAAATGATCCATTGTTTCACCCGCAAGCATTTTAAAGTTTTCAAACTTTTGAACAACAACAGATAATTTGTTTTCTTTTAATTTGCTCATCCATCCTTCACAAATTAAAGTCGCTTTATCCCAAATTTCTTTTTTCTTGCTTTGGCGATTTGACTTTATTGAACATTGCTATGTCCAAAGTTTTGTAGAGAATATCCTTGGCCACATTGTACAAGTTGTATCTCTTTCTTTCGTCATTCGTCCATTCATCCTTGGTTTTCAACTAAGGCCGGGTTAGTGCTTTTCACCCACAACTTCTTCTCCCTTCAGTTGCTTTTGCTCTCGCTTGCGTTGTGTTCACTTTCGTGATTTGTAGTGGCCCATCCTCTATCACTAGCTACATTTCATCATGTAAAGCGAGATAGATGAGCCCGCATACGGATTTTCGATCATCAAACTCCTTAATAGTGAACATAGAATTGCGTGTCGATTTGCTTCCCATGATAATAATTTTTCTAAGAATGAAAGATTTTTTGAAAATACAAGTGTTAAAAATCTTTTAGGAAAGATAGAGATCTAGTTCAGTAACCAGTGCGGAAGGCTCAATGAACGTTGATACCACTTATAGGTCCCAAGGGGTGTGAGTAAGGTTTAGAAGGGGGGTTGAATAAACCTTACCAACTTTTCGATTTTAGTCCTTTTAAAATATTACGAGTTAGTTACACGCTATGTCCTCAGGGGACATCTAAGTTGGCTTAATCAAAGTTAGCCACTCAAAATTCACCCGATAGAGCCATTGTTGATAGAATAACTCACTACATTTAGTCTAAACCTTAACTCTGGTGGTGATGAGTTTGTCGTGGAAGACTTAACACCCTTGAATTTGATTTAACTTTATTTTAACACTTGATTTTACCACTTAGTTATTT
Organism: Rehmannia glutinosa; assembly: GCA_016081115.2. NCBI lineage: Eukaryota > Viridiplantae > Streptophyta > Magnoliopsida > Lamiales > Orobanchaceae > Rehmannia > Rehmannia glutinosa. Next base: position 343,933 of record JABTTQ020000038.1, on the reverse strand, counting down.
ATCAATTGGATAGGAAATTATCAAAGCAGATATAAAATAAATGTGCGAAAATGTAAATATGCTTTGAAATGTAAATGACACGTTATTTTTATAGAGGTTCAAGATGGGATAATTCTTCTAATCCTCTCTTTCTCCAACTCCTGGAGGAATCCACTAAGTAATGATCAATTCCCAAAGTGGTTATTAGTCTAGAGATAAGTCTTGATCACACGGTGACTTGCTCCTTGACTCGTCTGAGATGACTTGGTCACACAAATCGTTTCTCGTCCGACTAGAACTTCATAGAGAAGTTGCCTTGTTATTTCAAACTCACTTTCTCATGTTTCTTGGATTTGATCATGAAGCCCTCCAATAACTGAGTTTGGTTCAACTTTGAACCTTCCTACAATCCTCCTTGAATGTAGACCCTTTTGATTCTTCAAAAGTTTCCTCTTCAAATGAGTTTGAAGTTGTCTTTCCTTCACACTTTGTGTTGGATCAATTCATCGAGATTTAGGCTTGAGGATTTTGCTGAATATCTTGAGAATATTTTGCATTAGAGTTTGAATAATGCTTGCTCGTTCGTGGTTCGTAACATTTTCTCAATGAAATTCCTCGGCACTTTTATAGTGAACTTCAAAAATTTGCCACAAGAGATATCTTTGATTTTCAAAAGTCACTTGTGTTGTGTTCTTGTATTTTCTTGGTCTTTATTCTTGAGATGTAGACATTTCCTCATATTAAATGAATGTCCGACTTTTCGTGTTCGACACGAGTGCGCTTCCCGTTGGTTTATTCCTTTGCACGCACGAGACTTAGCACTTTAAGACTGCAAGCGGCATGGGTGTATTACTTGTTTAAGTAATGCTCTTGACTTGTCAGGACGGATTCTTTTTTAGTTAACTCCTTTTGCAAAATGCCTTTTTCCCCAGGTGACTTGAGTGCGCTCCAATCATTGAAAAGACTCATCCGTCACTTCAACTTGTGACATGGCTTCTTGAGTTGACTTAACCGACTCTTCACATAGTTGTCCTTAGTCAAGTTCGTCTTGATCCGAGTCCCCTCGGTCCTCCGTCTTGGCCATACTTCGATTGTTCTTCAACTGAGTCTTCACTTTATTTCTTCATTGACTTCTTGTATTTCCAAGCATAAATCAGACTGACCAAATTCAGCTCATTCATTTCTATCTATTACAATGAGAATTACAAGGAAAATGGGGTGCCAACATTCTAATTTAAGTTTACTTAGCATTCATCAAAATCTATAAAATAATTTCCCAACACCCTAAAGGTGGTAAAACTTTATAAATCGACGTGTGTTATTTATTTCTCCCACTTACATTCTTGTCTTTGTTTGTTCATTCGAAAAAGAGGGCAATACTGGAAAATTGGCATAATCTATTCACCCCTTTCTAGATTATCGTAGCCACTGGATGACATCCATGTGTAATTTGTAAATCATCTAAAAAGTGGATATAGTATTTGAAACCATGAGTAGATGGCACCAAAGCAGGACCCCATCCAGAATAAATGAGTTCAAAAGGTCTGCAATGGTATGTGACATTGTTAATGGAAAGGGATAGATTTTAATTTGCCCGTTTGACAAGCATCACAAAAATGCAAGAATGGATACAACAAAATTTAACATTTATCCTGATTAAGAGCAGTAGGAATAAGTACAGGGGAACAATGACCGAATCTCTTATGCCAAATATTTACATCAAACTCAAGCAACATAGGAAGAAAATGAATTACAAGGTAATATATTAGATGAAGCAAAGAGGCGGAGATATTGACAAGATGCTTGAGATCGAGTTAATAAAGTCCCCTTTGAAGTGAACCTTTCGTATGATTTAGTGAGTCAACGTGTCCTTGACAAAACAACAATCACTATGAAACTCAAGGAAAACTTTATTATTTTAGTAAATTGAGAACAGGAGAGTAAGTTCTTAGTAATGTCGGGAATACAAAGAACATTATCGAGAACAAGAGATTTACTAGATGAGGGGGAAAAATGAAAAGTGAACCAATATGAGAGATATTTAGTAGAACCATTACTTATAGTAAGCTTGTCATTAACGAGTGTAAGCGGTTTGAAGGTCGAGATTACTCGGATCTCATGTAACATGAGCCATAGCTCCACTATCAACATACCAACCATTATCCACTGAACTTAAATCGAAGTTTGGCCAAACAATGTGAATCCTAATGAGGATAAGATCGAAGTTCACATTAAATGGCACGGAGTAGATGAATTTGAAGAGCTGTGTAGTAGCCCTTTAGATGATCATGTGCGGAAGACAAATCCACACCAACAAAATTAACATAAACTGTTTAAAACACTTGGAAGATAGCGTGTTTATTCTTGCCATAGATTTGACAAGAAGGTCCATTTACGAGGAAAATGACCCTGCCTCTACCACGTGAAAATCCTCCTCGATTGTCATAGGAAGAAAAATCTCTAGCACCAGAATTATCAACAGAGAAAGGCCTCTTTGTTACCAAATGTGCAGCAGGAGTAAAATTAACATATTCAGGGAGATTTGGATGAGAAGGTTGTTGCAACCTCATTTCATGAGTTTGGAACTCATATTGAACATCTTGTAACGTAATATTATCAGCTCTAACATTTAAATTCACAACAATAGACTCATATTCAGATCCAAGGCCATTTAGAATATGAAGAATGAGATCATCCTCAGAGATAGAGTGACTTGCAGCTTGAATATTATCTGCAATCCCTTGCATATGATGAACATAGTCCGTAATGGATAGATCACCTTTTTTTGGAATTGTGTAATTGAGTTTTGAGATGTTGAACCCTTGGTCTAGCTTAAGATCGAAAGGAGAGGTCTCCAAAGCAGACCAAATTTCTGCAGAAGTATTGCACCGACTAACATAACCGAGCATGGATTGAGTACGCCATCAAGAAACTTGGAAGGAATCGGAGTTGTACCAAAAAGGATATCCTCAAAGTCATGAGCGCGGTCGTGGAAAGAATTCGAATTCTCTAGTAATTGTAATTATTCCTATCAAGACACAGAGGAATAACATGAAAAGAAGGAAGAAGAAAAGATGGAGAATAAGATGATGCCATGACGGAAGATCACCGGAGCAATGCTGCTGGAAAAAAATTATCGGATCTCAGATGGCTCTTGATACCATGCTAAATATTGAGAGAATTTAAAATGTTTAAGATAAGAGAAAATGAACTTCACCAACTTTATTCATCATGCTTTTGATATTTATACGGAGGATGGAATGTATCATACCTTGTGTGACAACCGTATAATAGTTGTATAAGCTTGTTAGATAAATATTTTTATCAAGATTTTGATGATTTTGTTTAAATGAGTTTTTTATACCAAAACAATGTTTATAAAACTTGTCCAAATACTCCCAATTGATTTAAAATATTTTTACTAATTTTTTGAAGTATTTTTTGGAAGTTTATTTTTGACAAATATCGAATGAACATTTCAAGTTGGAGGTCGCCGGTCGAGCAAAAGGTCGACCGTACCGGAGAAATGAAAACGAAACAGAACACTCCGCACTTGAAAAACTAAAGAGGAGACTCGGTCCAGGGCGGACCGATCGTCGCACCCTATGGCGACCGATCGGACCCCCCGAATCGTACAGACGGATCGCACTAATCGGTCCTAACGCTCAAATTTTTTATAGGGTGACCGGTTCTGTGTATATTGTTTTGACAACAAAATTTCTACCGTTGGAATCCTTATCGCTAAAGATTTGCTTTTTGATTTTTGTACAATATTTCTACATATTGTGATCCTCTTTGTAGACAAAAGTGAAGAAGGAGCCTATGTCTATGAAGACTCTCTATTAGTAGAGGATGATTTGAAGACACAAGACATAACACACAAGCATACAATACAACAAGAAATCGCAAAATTCTCAAAGCTTTCATTTTACATTCTTGTTGTAATAGCCTAAGTTCTTGCACTTGCACAATCTTAAGGTCTAGCTTTTTTGTTCTTGATTACACTTGCACTCAAAGTTTGTATACTTCATTTATTGAGTTGTAATCTTGAATTTTTCTATCATCCAAAACAAGATATCCTTGTTAGTGTTCTTGTGGTAAGAACACACTTGGGTGATCTTAGGTGTTGAAGAGTGTGGTACTCTTCATAGGTGTTGAAGGAAGATTGGGTAATCTCCTTGAAGGTGTTGTATGAAGATTGTGGTAATCTTCAAAGGTAGTGTTGTATTAATTGTGGTAATTAATAAAATCTTTTTTCTTTTGAAATCCATCGTGGAGATATTTGGGGTGGTAGAGATTAGGCCAAGGTGGGTTGAACCTCTTTAAATCGGCGAGGCGATTTGCGAAATATCGCATAATCTATTCACCGCCCTCTATATTATCGTAGCCACTTGACTAACAAGTGGTATCAAAGCCAAACTCGTTGGCTAGCTCGCTCGAGTAAAGAGGAAAGATCCATGGCTACTCAGACGGCTTATCTCACCACCGCGCTCCACCAATAAGCCACCACTATTCGACGCCAACAACTACGCATTTTGGAAAGACCGTATGGAGTGCTTTCTACAAGGGTGCGGATTTCATATTTGGAATGTGGTTATTGAAGGAGTTGCTCAACCAACCAAACAATTGGAGGATGGCACCACGACTCCCAAACCGTTCAAGGAGTTCGATGAAAATGACAAAGGCTTTTCTCTCTAAATAGTATGGCCTTAAATATTTTACATTGCTCTCTTTACCGCCACCGAGTATAATCGTATAAGAGGAATAAGGTCGGCACATGAAGTTTGGGAAAAATTAGAAACCATCTATGAGGTCACAAAGAAAGTGAAGCAAGCAAGAAAAACAACGCTTGTGAAAGACTTTTGAAAATTTCAATATGCATGATGATGAAAGCATATAAAAATGGTGGAAAGGCTTGACAACATTGTCAATCCTCTTGTGGCTCTTGGAAAGGTCATCTCCGAAGAAGACAAGGTGACCAAGGTATTGAACGCTCTTCCTAGCTCATGGTCCGAAAAAGGTGACGGCTATCACTTAGCACAAAATCTCGAGACACTCAAATTGATGAGCTCATCGGAAACTCCTCATCTACAAAGTATATCTCAAGGAGAGGAAAAATTCCAAATCATCCATCAATCAATCGAATTATGCAAAATATTCCTAAAGGTCTTGATCTTCTTATAGTAATGCATACTATGATATTGATGAGATGATGAGGAGACGGTCGCACTTGTTTGTAAATTTGAAAATTTGTGAATAAAAATAAGGTGAGAAAACCGAGGACAACTCGTGTTTCAAATGCGAAAATCCGGACACTTCATAGCCGATTGCCCAAAACTCGAGGAGGAGGAACAAAAGAAGAAGAAGCATTTTCTCAAAAGGAGAATCAACATGGTCTTATGGCCATAGACGAAAAATAACGAGGCACGCCTAATGCTTCATCATCTTCCTTAGTTGATGAATTGCAAAGTGATTTTGATGAATTGCAAATTGAACTTCAAAATTTGATTGTTAAATACAAGAATTTGAAAAAAGGGGCATAAAGAGCTTAAAATTAAAAAAGGAAAATTATTTACTTTTATAAATCTCTTGATAAAGCTCATGCTATTACTCTTACTAGAGTTCATACTCTTGAAACCTAAAAAAGAATCGCCACCAAAGATCTTGAATGTTTGAAAAATGATGTGCATCGTTTTTAACTTAAGTACGGATAAAGTTACAAAAAATTAGATGCATTAAAAGAGGTGAGTGTTTGATAAATGGTTTTATCATGATTTTGGTGATTTTGTTTTTATACCAAAACAATGTTTTTGGTTGTCCAAATACTCCTAAATGATTTAAAATGGTTTTAATAATTTCCTGAGTATTTCCTTAAGTTTATTTTCGACAATATTGGACAACACATTTAATGATTTTATGTCAACGGGTTTTTACATCAAAACTATGTTTCTAAATGTTGTCCTAATACTCCCAATTGGTCTAAAATATTTTTACTATTTTTCTGAGTATTTATCGAATTTATATCTGACAACACTTTTTGTGTTAATGTGTTATTTCATCAAAACTATATTTCTAATGTTGTACTAAATACTCCCGATCGGTTTAAAATATTTTTACGAATTTTGGAGTATTTCTTGAGGTTTATTTTTAACAAAAATCGGACAACACTTCATTTAGGAGGTTGACCCAGGTCGACCAAAGATACACTGCACTGGAAATACATTTCACGAAACAACTCGCTAAACCTCAAAAATTGGTCGGGTGACCGGCCGCACTGAGCGACCGGTCGAGCTCCCAAGGACCGGTCCCGATGCAATTTGTTGTGTTCTTTATCAAATCTTATTAGTGCGCGAACGGTCGCCCTAAGTTTGAATGAAAGAAAATTTAACCGTTGTGCAAGACAGACTTTTCCTTAATTTGTGGAATTGAATTCTAACATTATAATCTTGATTTTAATTGCAATTGTTTTGTAGATATCGATTCCAAGAGTGAGCCTATCAAGTATCAATCATCTCCTATAAATAGAGGAAGATTTGAAGCACAACAACAAGAGAGAAAACACAAAACAACAAGATATACTCAAGCAAACACTTCTGGTCTTCTATTGTCATTATTCTTGTTGTAATTTGCCTAGCTTATCACTTTCACATCCTTGAGGTCTAGGCTATTCTTGATTACACTTGCACTCAATTGTATAATTCATTATCGAGTTGTAATCTTGAATTTTGGGTAATCATTCAACACAAGATATCCTGTGAGTGTTCTTGTGGTAAGAACACACTTGGGTGATCTAGGTGTTAGGTGTAAGAAGATTGTGGTAATCTTCATTATGTTTATGTTGAAGAATTTGGTATTCTTCAAGATTGAAGATTGTGGTAATCTTCACAAGGTGCCGTTGGAGATTGTGGTAATCTTCAAGAGAGATTGTGGTAATCTCAAAGGTGGTGTTGAAGAAGAGTGTGGTGCTCTTCAAGGTGTTGTTGTAAGTTGGTGTTGTATTAATTTTGGTAATTAATAAAATCTTTTTTTCTTTTTGAAATCCATCCCGGATATACTGGGGTAGTAGAGGATTAGGCCCTAGGTGGGTTGAACCTCTATAAATCGACGCGTGTTTACATTCCGCACCTTCTATATTGTCTTGGCTTGTTTTGTTTGAAAACGAGGGTAAAATCGAAAAGATGGAGATAATCTATTCACCCCCACTCTTTGGAAAGCTCGTTTCACATCGCGGGTGAAGAGGAACGATCGTCGGCTATGAACGAAGCTCATCTTACCAGCACCTCCACCACCAAGCCACCACTATTTGATTCCAAAAATTTTATATTTTGGAAAGAAAGAATGGAATGTTATCTACAAGGTTGCGGGTTCGATATTTGGAACATCGTCATAAATGGAGAATCCATTCCGGTGAAAGACACACCATACACCTCCAAAGGCCTCAAAGAGCTAAATGATGAAGAGAAGAAAATCATCTTCTTAAATGGTAAAGCTCTAAATATTTTACATCGCTCACTTACTAATTTGGAATTTGATCATATCGTAGGAATTCGATCGGCTCATGGAGTATGGCAAAAATTAGAAGCCATTCATGAAGTATATGCAAATGATAGGAGCAACTCAAAAGCATCTACTTCTCAAAGGTATACAATGTCAAATCTAAGGAACAAGCCTCTTACAACTTCCAATTATGAAGAAGTTGAACATTGTTTTATGGGCATCGAAGAAGAAAACGATGTATGTCTTAAACCCTCTACCTCTTATGATATTGCTATTCAAAATGATTATAGTGGTTTGAAAAATGATTTTGATGATCTTCAAAATGAATTCCAAAATTTACTTGTTAAATACAAAAATTTGAAAAAGGAATTCATTGTTTTGAAAAATGAAAAGGATAGTTTATTTACTTTCTATGAATCACTATCATGTGCTCACACCACCACACTTGACAAGGTTAGAAACCTTGAAAAACAAAATAGTACTCTTGTTGAGGGTATGAATCGCATGAAAAATGATTTATCAAAATCAAACTTGAGTACCCATAAATTGCCCAATATTGTGAATGTTAATGGTTGTGATAATTTGAATAGTGAACTTGATCATGAGCCTAATATTGTCAAGATATGAAAAAGAATCGAGTTCCTATGCATGTTAGTAATGTTACTTGCTTTTATTGCATGTAGAAGGGACACGCCCGTAAATACTTGTCGGGCTAGAAATAGCTCAAATTATTATTGGAAACCTAAAAGTCTCAAAGCTAATCCCAAAGGACTAAAGCATTTGAGGGTACCACAAAACAACCTTATATTAGGTACCGTAAATAATAATCAAGAAAATTCATACCGCCAAAAAGACATCAAATGACCATTTCACTTGATCAACGGAGAAAACACCTTCAACAAAGACTTTTTCCAAGAAGAGGAAATAATCAAAAATGGGAAGAACACAATCCTTGGAAATGGCAAAGACATCATCAACAAGATGATTTTCCAAGAGAGAGACATTATCAACAATGGGGAGGACATAATCATTGGAAATGGAGCAATAGGACGAGTTATCATCAACATGAAGATTTTCAAACGGGAATATATCATCAACAATGGGAACGACACAACCCATGGAAATGGCGAAATTGGTAAACCGTATCTCCCTATTTAAATATGCATTTTTGCATTTTTTTTTTATTTGTGTTTAAATTGCAAAATGAGTTTTAAAATTTATAAGGTCTTCTATATATATTTATGTGTTTTGAAAAATGAGACCTTACATGTTGTGGACTTACTTAGACTTATATGTTTTTATCTCTTATGGATTTTTATAGCATTAACATTGTTGTGATATCTCTCGTTGCTTAGCCTACACATGTACTATTATGTTTGTGCCAAATTTGGTTTAAGAATTGTGTAGAATTTACATATCTCTTTCAATGGCTATCTACGTCATAATATGTCAAGAGTGACATAAACTATCGAGATACGCTCATCATTGGTATTCATCTTATAAACTCGATACATTTGTGCCATATGACTATGTGCTTATTTTATACTAGTGCCATTAAGAGGATGTGTTGATTGACATAGCTTGTTTTATCCAAGATTTGTAAAGGATTATATTTTGTTTTGATAAAACAATTGATCTACTAAGTTATGCATTTTATTGCACATATAAATGCCACTATTCTTGTTCATATGATTCTTGTAAATGAGGTCTCAACTATGTGCTCTCTATTGTCAAATCTCAAAAGAGACCTTATGTAGCTTTCTTAAGCTTATTTGAACTTGAATGATTTATTAGACTCTTGATGATGCATAGTATGTAGTGCTTAAAATAGTGTATCTATTATTCGATATTACTATGCTCGTGTGCAAAATATCTTGTTAAGATTTTGCAGAAATTTGTGATGTTTCGCAACAAGTTTGATGAACAAGACAAGGTTAGTAGCTCAATGATATTGTCAGGAAGAATGTAATGATTTTGATATAATATTTGCACTCATAGCACATTTAGAAGTTATTTGCACTTTACTTGCCCATTCTTGTTTTGAGAAAATTTCAAGCTTTACCAAATGGATGTTAAATCCAATTTTCTAAATGGTTTTATTCAAATAGAAGTCTATCGGAGTTTAAAATTTTTTGGCCAAATGATTTTTAAATGGCCTTGTACGGTTAATACAAGTACCCCGAATATGGTTTGATGGACTTAGCTATTTTTGCAAAATTATTTTATAAAAGGTAAAGTTGATACTACACTCCTTGTTTTGAAAAAGGGCAAGGTTGTTTACGTGTGCAAATTTATGTTGATAATATTTTTTGGTGATACTAATGAATATTTGTGCAAGATATTTTTCCAAGTCAATGCGAGGTGAACTCAAGGTGATCATGATAAGGGAGTCAAATTTGATCATTGAAATTCAAGTTCAATAATGCCAAGAAAGTGATTATATTCCACACTCAAAAAGAAGTGAGACATTGAAGAAGAAAGAACTATTTCAACCTATATGGCTACAAATGCGAAAATTGACAAATGGTTGAAGTAGGCATCGACAAACGACCTGAGGTATGTTCATTCGTTTATTACTCCTGTACTCGATAATCTATATGCCTTATGTCTATATGCTCGACTTAAAACAATCCAAACGAATCTCTTTAAAGTGTCGTTAAAAGAAATTTTCAAATATTTGTAAGGCACTTCTTCTTATGACTTGTTCATTCAAGGTTTTAAAACGTTATTATTTTTCTAGATAATAAGTCCAAAGTGTAAATTTTATTTTTCAAAATATGGGATTGCATGTTTTAACAAAAACTTGAGATGTGTTTAATTCCGTCTCAAAGATAACTCGCTGGACTTTTAATCGCTCACCGCGAGTATTTTACCTCATTTCGAGCTTGATTATGACATAATGTATATTGAATGAGGTCTACGTTTGCATTTTGCACATTTTCAAAACTTAGGCGAAAAATCGGATTTTGGATCAAATTTCTAATTTCAAAACAGAATCGTAACCAGTGGGCTGCCAGACAAAAATGACGGTCGCCCACTAGCTCTACTGGTCACCCATGCCCCGGACCGTTGCCCTTATGGATTTTCGGTTAAAAATGCGTCTTTTTTCCGACTTAGCCATTTTCGCTCTTTTAGCCATTTTTTGTCTCCTTCGCAAATTGCACACAAATTTCACTCCAAATTTTGTTGCATACATTTCATATCTTGGATGTATTTAGGCTTGATTATCATCATCATTGCTCATATTCACCGATTAAATGGTAAGAATTCTACTTTTTTATCTCAATCAATTGAACCCTTGAGAACTTGGCCTATATGTATTTTCTTGATGAGATTTGTATATGTTTGTGATAAGATTGTCATTTATGATGTATTGTATTGTGTTTGAACTGATTTGGTGATGAAAAACTTGCTTGATTACATTTACAAGGGCTATATATATCTTCTTTAAAACTTAACATCCGCCAAGTGTTCGATAAAATGTTTCAATGAAAATTCATCACCTACATGATTCTCTCAATTTCAAAAGTCTCATATATTTATAGAGATCGTGTTTTTCAAATCAAATGAGTTTTCATAAGCTTCTACAAGTCGTATGATCGACTTTTCCTCCTATTTGGTCTATAAGCTTCAATGTTCAAATAGCTCGATACATCGGTTTAGTTACGCACTTTGATATGATTATATGATGTTTTTATCGTGCTAACATTCTTTTTGATGATTCCAAAGGGGGAGAAACAGGTTATAAGCTCATTAGCTCATAAAAGCTAAAATAAGCTCGAGAAAGAAGCTATAAGCTATGACTTCCTAAAGTCATAAGTTGTGCATTATAATTAGTCCAATTTTTGTATGATGGACTCATATACTTGTCTAATGATGTTTTGTTGATAGGGGGAGCTTATAAGCTCTTGAACTTAAGATCAATATGTAAAAGCCAAGCTTTTAGCTTGTGGTTGATTGATTTTACATTACTCTTGTTGTGCATATTGATAGGGGAGCTTTTGCTATATTTGATTGAATATCTCTACTCCCATCCTTGTGTTTATATTGCATGGAATATTGTCGCTCACAATGGATAGTTCTCTTTAATCGGTAAAATTGTTTTGTTTTCAAAATCGACTCGTTAAAATTGTTTTGGTTTGTAATCATCAAAAAGGGGGAGATTGTTTGATAAATGGTTTTATCATGATTTTGATGATTTTCTTTTATACCAAAACAATGTTTTTAAAGGTTGTCCAAATACTCCTAAATGATTTAAAATGGTTTTAATATTTTCCTGAGTATTTCCTCAAGTTTATTTTCGACAATATTGACAACACATTTAATGATTTTATGTCAATGGGTTTTTACATCAAAACTATGTTTCTAAATGTTGTCCTAATACTCCCAATTGGTCTAAAATATTTTTACTATTTTTTGGAGTATTTATTGAATTTATATCTGACAACACTTTTTGTGTTAATGTGTTATTTCATCAAAACTATATTTCTGATGTTGTCCTAAATACTCCCGATCGGTTTAAATTATTTTTACGAATTTTTTGGAGTATTTCTTGAGGTTTATTTTCTACAAAAATCGGACAACACTTCATTTAGGAGGTGACAACGTGACCAAAGAGGCACTTACACAGGGAATACATTTCACGAAAATGTAACTCGCGAAACCTCAAAAATTGGTCAGGGTGACCGGTCCCTATAGGGGGCGACCGTGTTAGATAAATGTTTTTATCAAGATTTTGATGATTATGTTTAAATGAGTTTTTATACCAAAACAATGATAATGAATGTTGTCCAAATACTCCTAATGATTTAAATGTTTTTGCTAATTTTTGGAGTATTTCTTAGAATTTATTTTTTGATAAAAATGGACAACACTTTTGATAGTTTTGTTTAAATTGGTTTTTACACCAAAACTATGTTTATAAATGTTGTCAAAATACTCCCAAGTGATTTAAAATATTTTTACTAATTTTTTGGAGTATTTCTTGAAGTTTATTTTTGATAAAAATCGGACAACATTTCAATTTGAAGGTCGACCGGTCGCCCAAAACGTCGACCGGTACCTGAAGCAAAGAGAACATGAAAGAGAACATTATGAACTCGTAAAATCGAAGAGGGGGCTTGGTCGGGGTGAGGCCGACTCCGACACCCTAGGCGACCGTCGACGCACCCACCGACGGCCGACCCCCTGACGACACTGCACTGGATCGCACTAATTTTTTTCAAACGGTCGAAATATTCAACAGGCAACCGGTCGCCCTATGCTATTTTGTGATCAAAGGTTATGTCTTGAAATTTTTGACAAAGAAGATTTACTTTTGATTTTTGTACAATATTTCTACATCTTGTGATCTTCTTTTTGTAGACAAAAGTGAAGATAGAGGAGCCTATGTTGGGAGCCTATGTTGGTGAAGACATCCCTATAAATAGAGGATGAATTGAAGACACAAGACACAACACATACAAGCCGAACACACAACAAGAAATCTGCAAATTGTTCAAGCTTTCATTTTTACATTCTTGTTGTAATAGCCTAAGTACTTTCACTTGCACATCTTTGAGGTCTGGCTTTTTGATTCTTGATTACACTTGCACTCAATCTTTGTATTGGTTTCATAGAGTTGTAATCTTGAATTTTGTCCATCATTCAACACACGACATCATTGTGAGTATTCTTGTGGTAAGAATACACTTGGGTGATCTAGGTGATAGGTGTTTGAAGAGTGTGGTACTCTTCAAAGTGGTGAAGAAGATTGTGGTAATATCCTCAAGGTGTTGTAAGAGAATTGTGGTGATCCTCAAGGTGTTGTATTAATTGTGGTAATTAATAAAATCTTTTTTTTTTTTTTTGAAATCCATCCCTGAGATATTGGGGTGGTAGAGGATTAGGTCCTAGGTGGTTGAACCTCTTTAAATCAATGAGTGTTGTTTAATTTCCGCATTTACATTCTTTAAGTCATTTACTTGTTGATTCGAAAAAGAGGGTGATTTATGCGAAAATCGGCATAATCTATTCACCCCCTCTAGATTATCGTAGCCACTTGACTAACAAGTGGTATCGAGCCAAACTCTTTGGCTAGCTCGTTCCCGAGTAAAGAGGAAAGATCCATGGTTACGAATGAAGCTTATCTCACCACCTACGCCTCCACCAACAAGCCACCACTATTCGACGCCAACAACTACGCATTTTGGAAAGACCGCATGGAGTGCTTTCTCAAGGGTGCATATTTGATATTTGTAATGTGGTCATTGAAGGAGTTGCTCAACCAACAACAAAATTGGAGGATGCTACCACGACTCCCAAGCCGTTCAAGGAATACGATGAAAATGACAAGAAGGTTTTCTCTTTTATACTGGTAAGGCCTTAAACATTTTACATTGCTCTTTACCGCCACCGAATATAATCGCATAAGAGGCATACGGTCGGCACATGAAGTTTGGGAAAATTGGAAACCATCTATGAGGGCACAAAGAAAGTGAAGCAAGCAAGAAAAACAATGCTTGTGAAAGACTTTGAAAATTTCAATATGCATGATAGTGAAAGATATCAAAAATGGTGGAAAGGCTTTGACAACATTGTCAATCCTCTTGTGGCTCTTGGAAAGGTCATCTCCAAGAAGATAAGGTGACCAAAGTCTTAAATGCCCTTCCCGGCTCATGGTCCGAAAAAGGTGATCGGCAATCACTTTAAGCTCAAAATCTTGAGACACTCAAGTTTGATGAGCTCATTGGGAACCTCCTTATTTATGAAGTATATCTCAAGGAGAGGAAAAATTCTCAACCATCCACCTCTAAACCGGGCACGCAAAATATTATTAAAGGCTTAGCATCTTCTTCTAATAATGTTTATTATGCTAGTGATGAAGATGATGAAGAAACTACGCTCTTGTTAGAAAATTTGCAAAATTTGTAAACAAAAATAAAGCAAGAAAGCCAAGAGACAATTCGTGTTTCAAATGCAGAAAATCCGGCACTACATAGCCGATTGCCCAAAATTAGCGGAAGAGGAACAAAGAAGAAAAGCCTTTTTCGAAAAAGAAGGCGTTAAATGCGACGTCAAAACTTGGGATGAATTACTTGAAACAACCGACGAGGAAGAGAATTCGAACATGGTCTTATGGCCATATACGATGAAAATACCGGGACGCTCTAATGCTTCATTTTCTTCCCTAGTTGATGAATTACAATGTGATTTTGATGAATTGCAAAATGAGTTTCAAAATTTGATTGTTAAATACAAGAATTTGAAAAGGAGCATAAAGAGCTTAAACTAGAAAAAGATAAATTATTTACTTCTTATGATTCTCTTGATAAGGCTCATGCTATTACTCTTACTATGGTCCATACTCTTGAAACCGAAAAACAAACGCTCACAAATGATATTAAAAATTTGAAAAATGATGTGCATCGATTCAATTTAAGTACGGATAAAGTCACAAAAATTTTAGATGCACAAAGAGGTGAGCATTCTAAATTAGGACTTGGTTACAAACCTTTTCAAAATGCTTTTAAGAAAAAAGACCAAGGTCCAACCTTTGTACGTCTAGTAGTCCTCGTATTATTACTTGTTTTTATTGTGGTAAGAATGGACACTATGCTAGCAATTGTAAATTGAAGAATAATTTTAGCTTATTATTGGAGACCTAAAGGTCTCAAGGCTAACTCCCATGGACCCCAAAATTATAGGGTACCTAAAAATAATTCCTTTCAGAAAGTATAGGCTATAACAACAATGGAAGATTCAAAATGGCTCGTGGGACAGCGGATGTTCACGCCATATGACCGAAAGAGAAGTTTTTACCAACATCAAGATCCAAGAAGAGGGTATGGTCATGTTCGCAATGGCAAAGGAAGAATTCTTGGAAATGGAGAAATTGGTAACTCTTCGTTTTCTTTAGTAATGTTCTTTTAGTAGGGGGCTTAAGTTCAATTTGATAAGTGTTAGCCAACTTTGTGATTCAAATTATAATGTTGTTTTTAATAAAGAAAAATGCCTTATTTCCAAAAATGATAAAATTATTTGTGAAGCAATTAGAAAAGGCAATCTTTACAAAATTTGTACAAGTGATTTGGTTAGTCAAAATATTTCTTGTCTTGTCGCCAATAATGATTTAACTAGCTTATGGCATAGGCGACTTGGACATGTTGATACAAAAAATTTGCAAAGTATTTAAAAAACCAACATGTAAAAGGACTACCCAAATTGAATTTTGAAAATCTTGGGTTATGTGACACTTGTCAAAAGAATAAATTAGTTAAGAGTAGTTTTAAGCCCGAAATGAAATTTCCACTACCAAACCCCTACAAATGCTTCATCTTGATTTGTATGGGGATATTGGTACTGGCAAGTCTAAGTGGAAAACATTACACTTTTGTTATAGTTGATGATTTTTCTAGATATACTTGGGCTCTATTTCTTGCAAATAAAAGCGATGCCGTTAATGAGTTTGTTAAGTCAGTGTAGACTTATTGAGAATGAAAATGAAGATACTATTAAGTCTATTCAAGTGATCGAGGTGGAGAATTTGATGGAGAATATAGAGTCTTTTGTGAAACCAAGGTATATGGTCACAATCTTTCGCTCCAAGGACACCTCAACAAAATGGAGTACCCGAAAGGAAGAATCGCACACTTCAAGAAATAAGTCGGTCCATGCTCAATGAATTTTCACTTCCAAAATATTTTTGGGCCAAGTCGTAATCACCGCTTGCTATGTCATTAATCGAGTTTATATTCGTCTAAAATGAATAAAACTCCATATGAGCTTTGGAAAGGAAGAACTCCAAATATTAGTTATTTCAAAATATTTGGATGTAGTGTTTTATTTTTGAATACTAAGGATCAATTGACAAACTTGATCCCAAGGCCGATGAAGGAATATCTATGGATATTCAACCAAGAGCAAAGCATATCGGGTTTACAATAAGACTAGTGGAGTTGTTGAAGAATCCATCCATGTCAAATTCAATGAAGCGGGTGTTGAAAGGATACCCAATGATGAAAGTGATGAAGAGGATATTGTTGAACCCATTGTTCAAATTGAAACTCAAAATGATCAACCTTCAAGCTCAAATGTTCCTCAAGAAGATAAAGGTGATATCAATCTTCCCCCAGAGCATTGAAATTTAAGGGAGATCACCCAAAAGATCTTATTATTGGTGATCCCTTGATAAAGTAATGACTCGAGGAAAATTTGCCGAGAAAGCTCTTATATCTCAAAAAGAGCCTAAAAATGCTAAGGAAGCCATTGAAGATGAGGATTGGTTTTTAGAAATGCAAGAGGAGTTGAATCAATTTGAAAGGAATGATGTATGGGAATTAGTACCTTGTCCTCCATCTCAAACCATTATTGGTACAAAATGGGTATTTGAACAAGCTCGATGACCAAGGCAATATTGTTCAAACAAAGCAAGGTTAGTAGCTTAAGGTTATTGTCAAGAAGAAGGTATTGATTATGATGAAACATTTGCACCGTAGCACATTTAGAAGCTATTCGTATTTTACTTGCCTATTCTCTTTTAAAATTTCAAGCTTTACCAAATGGATGTAAAATCCGCATTTTTAAATGGTATTATTCAAGAAGAAGTCTATGTAAAACAACCTCCGGGTTTGAAAATTTTTCTAGGCCTAATGATGTTTATAGACTTAAAAAGACCTTGTATGGTTTGAAACAAGCACCCTCGTGCATGGTATGATAGTCTTAGCTCTTTTCTTTTGCAAAATGGTTTTACAAGAGGTAAAGTTGATACTACTCTCATTGTTTTTGAAGAGTGTGGTACTCTTCAAAGGTAGTGAAGGAAGATTGTGGTAATCTCCTCAAAGGTGTTGTAAGAGGATTGTGGTGATCCTCAAGGTGTTGTATTAATTGTGGTAATTAATAAAATCTTTTTTTTTTTTGAAATCCATCCCGAGATATTGGGGTGGTAGAGGATTAGGTCCTAGGTGGGTTGAACCTCTTTAAATCAATGAGTGTTGTTTAATTTCCGCATTTATATTCTTTTTCATTTACTTGTTGATTCGAAAAGAGGGTGATTTGCGAAAAATCGGATAATCTATTCACCCCTTTGGATTATCGTGGCCACTTGACTAACAGACCGGTCGCACTTAGGAGACCGGTCAAGCCCCCAAGGACCGGTCCCCCTGATGCAATTTGTTGCGTTCTTTCTCAAATCTTATTAGTGCGCGACCGGTCGCCCTAAGTTTGACAGCAAAATTCTAACCGTTGTGCAGCAGACAGCTTTTCCTTAATTTGTGGGATTGATTTCTAACAGCTATAATTTTGATTTTAATTGCAATTTTTTTGTAGATATCAGATTCCAAGAGGAGCCTATCAAGTATCAATCATCTCTTATAAATAGAGGACGATTTGAAGCACAACAATAAGAGAGAACAACACAAAACAACAAGATATACTCAAGCAAACACTTGGTCTTCTATTGTCATTATTCTTGTTGTAATTTGCCTAGCTTATCACTTTCACATCCTTGAGGTCTAGGCTATTCTTGATTAAACTTGCACTCAATTGTATAATTCATTATCGAGTTGTAATCTTGAATTTTGGGTAATCATTCAACACAAGATATCCTTGTGAGTGTTCTTGTGGTAAGAACACACTGGGTGATCTAGGTGTTAGGTGCAAGAATATTGTGGTAATCTTCTTGTCGAGGTGTTGAAGAATTTCGTATTCTTCAAGGTTGAATATTGTGGTCATCTTCACAAGGTGCCGTTGGAGATTGTGGTAATCTTCAAGAGAGATTGTGGTAATCTCAAAGGTGGTGTTGAAGAAGAGTGTGGTGCTCTTCAGGTGTTGTTGTAAGTTGGTGTTGTATTAATTTTGGTAATTAATAAAATCTTTTTCTTTTTGAAATCCATCCCTGATATACTTTGGGTGGTAGAGATTAGGCCCTGGTGGGTTGAACCTCTATAAATCGACATGTGTTTACATTCCGCACCTTCTATATTGCTTGGCTTGTTTTGTTTGAAAAAGAGGGTAAAATCGAAAAGATGGAGATAATCTATTCACCCCCTCTGATTATCGTAGCCGCTGACTTACAGGAGCATTCTAAATTAGACTTGGCTATAAACATTTTCAACCTCTTTCAAAGAAAAAAAGACCAAGGTCCGACTTTTGTACGTGCTAGTAGTGCCCATAATCTTATTTGTTTTTATTGTGATAAAGTTGGTCACTATGTTAGTCATTGTAAATTGAAGAATAATTTTAGCTTTGTTTGGAGACCCAAAGGTCTCATGCCAACCCCATGGACCCCAAAACCATAGGGTACCTAAAAATAATTCTTTTGTGGGTCATAGGGGCTATTACAACTATGGAGGATTCAAAATGGTTCGTGACAGCGGGTGTTCACGCCATATAACCTGAAAGAAAGAACTTTACCAACATCAAGCTCCAAGAAGAGGGTATTGTCATGTTCGCAATGGCAAAGGAAGAATTCTTGAAATGGAGAAATTGGTAACTCTTCTTTCTCTCTTAATAATGTTCTTTAGTAGGGGCTTAAGTTTAATTTGATGTTGTTAGCCAACTTTGTGATTCAAATTATAATGTTGTTTTTAATAAAATTTCCACAACAAAGCCTCTACAACTTCTTCATTTAGATTTGTATGGGGATATTGGTATTGCAAGTCTAAGTTGAAAACATTACACTTTTGTTATAGTTGATGATTTTTCTAGATATACTTGGGCTCTATTTCTTGCAAATAAAAGCGATGCTGTTAATGAGTTTGTTAAGTTGTGTAGACTTATTGAGAATGAAAATGAAGATACTATTAAGTCTATTCAAGTGATCGAGGTGGAGAATTTGATGGAGAATATGAGTCTTTTGTGAAACCAAGGTATATGGTCACAATCTTTCTACTCCAAGACACCTCAACAAAATGGAGTACCCGAAAGGAAGAATCGCACACTTCAAGAAATAAGTCGGTCCATGCTCAATGAATTTTCACTTCCAAAATATTTTTGGGCCAAGTCTTAATCACCGCTTGCTATGTCATTAATCGAGTTTATATTCGTCCTAAAATGAATAAAACTCCATATGAGCTTTGGAAAGGAAGAACTCCAAATATTAGTTATTTCAAAATATTTGATGTAAGTGTTTTATTTTGAATACTAAGGATCAATTGACAAACTTGATCCCAAGGCCGATGAAGGAATATCTATGGGATATTCAACCAAGAGCAAAGCATATCGGGTTTACAATAAGACTAGTGGAGTTGTTGAAGAATCCATCCATGTCAAATTCAATGAAGCTCTGGTGTTGAAAGGATACCCAATGATGAAAGTGATGAAGAGGATATTGTTGAACCCATTGTTCAAGATGAAACTCAAAATGATCAACCTTCAAGCTCAAATGTTCCTCAAGAAGATAAAGGTGATACTTCGAATCTTCCCCGTAGCATTGAAATTTAAGGAGATCACCCAAAAGATCTTATTATTGGTGATCCCCTTGATAAAGTAATGACTCGAGGAAAATTTGCCGAGAAAGCTCTTATATCTCAAAAAAGAGCCTAAAAATGCTAAGGAAGCCATTGAAGATGAGGATTGGTTTTAGAAATGCAAGAGGAGTTGAATCAATTTGAAAGGAATGATGTATGGGAATTAGTACCTTGTCCTCCATCTCAAACCATTATTGGTACAAAATGGGTATTTCGAACAAGCTCGATGACCAAGGCAATATTGTTCAAACAAAGCAAGGTTAGTAGCTTAAGGTTATTGTCAAGAAGAAGGTATTGATTATGATGAAACATTTGCACCAGTAGCACATTTTAGAAGCTATTCGTATTTTTACTTGCCTATTCTCTTTTAAAAATTTCAAGCTTTACCAAATGGATGTAAAATCCGCATTTTTAAATGGTATTATTCAAGAAGAAGTCTATGTAAAACAACCTCAGGGGTTTGAAAATTTTTCTAGGCCTAATGATGTTTATAGACTTAAAAAGACCTCAGTATGGTTTGAAACAAGCACCCCGTGCATGGTATGATAGACTTAGCTCTTTTCTTTTGCAAAATGGTTTTACAAGAGGTAAAGTTGATACTACTCTCATTGTTTTTGAAAAAGGGCAAGATTGCGTATTAGTGCAAATTTATGTTGATGATATTATTTTTGGTGCTACTAATGAATCCTTGTGTAAGAAATTTTCTAAGTTAATGAAAGGTGAATTTGAAATGAGCATGATGGGGGAGCTCAACTTCTTCCTTGGACTTCAAATTAAGCAATGCCAAGAAGGAATTTATATTTCTCAATCAAAATACAAAGGAGCTTTTGAAAAAATTTGGCATTGAAGAAGAAGAACCGTCTCTACCCTAATGGCAACAAACGCGTAATATTGACAAAGATGAAAAAGGCAAGTCGGTTGATGAATCCAAATATCGAGGTATGATTGGTAGTTTACTTTATTTAACCGCAAGTAGACCGATATTCTTCATGTCGTATGCCTATGTGCTCGTTTTCAAAGCAATCCCAAAGAATCTCATATGAGTGCCGTTAAAGGATTTTTCGATATTTGAAAGGCACTATTCAATATGGTTTATTCTATCCAAAGAATGAAAATTTTTCTCTTAAAGGTTATAGTGATTCGGATTATGCGGAAATATTGATGATCGGAAAAGTACTTCCTGATCATGTCAATTTCTAGGTGATTGCCTGTTTCTTGGTTTTCAAAGAAACAAAATTGTGTTTCACTTTCAACGGCCGAAGTCGAATATATTTCCGGCATTTTGTTGTACACAACTTCTTTGGATGAAACAAACCTTAGCGGATTATAAATGTTCTTTTGAAAGTGTTCCTATCTTTGTGATAATATATCCGCTATAAACATTGCTCAAAACCCGGTTCATCATAACCGCACTAAACATATTGAGATTCGACATCATTTTCTAAGGGATTGTGTTTCAAAACGAAAAATTGAGATATCTTTTGTACCATCTCAAGATCAATTAGCGGACATTTTTTACAAAACCGCTATCTTCCGAGACTTTTGCGTTAATACGAGCTCGGTTAGCATAATGCATATTGAATGAGGTCTATGATTGCATTTTGCACGCTTTTAAAATTTAGGGCGAAAAATCGGATTTTTAGTTAAAAACCTCGGATTTTGGAAAAACAGAAAGAACAACATTTGGTTGGGGAAGGCCGACCGGTCGCCCATGACGCGTCGGCCGCCCCACCCCAACCGTCGCCCCTCACCATTTTATGGTTTAAATCGTTTTTGTTTTGAGTTTTGCCATTTTGGCTCATTTTGTCTATTTTTCGTCCCCTACGCACTTTTCACACAAAATTCACTTCAAATTTGTTTTATTGCATACATTTTATATTTTGAACTTCATGAGGCTCGATTATCATCATCATTGTTCATCTTTACCGATTAGATTGTAAGAATTTCTCCTTTTAATCTAAATTGGGTTGAACCCTGAGAATGTGCTTGTATCTTGATAAAATTGTTGAAATTCTTGTATTAATATGTTGTTTATGATGATTGATGATGAATGTATATTGTGGTATTGAAATTGGTGATGAAAATTTTTGGCTTAAACGAATCCCAAAGGCGTTATATTTCTTTGTTTTATTCAATGCACGCCAAGTGTTCGACAAAAATGTTTCAATGAAAAATTCATCACCTACATGATTCTCTTGATTTGAAAAGTCTTATAAGTTTATAGAGATCATGTTTTATCAATCAAATGAGCTTTTACAAATCAAATGAGCAATTTGTTCTCTTTTATTCGAATTTAAGCTTAAATGCTCAATATGCTCGATAAATCTATAAAATTACGCACTTTGATATAATTGTATGATGTTTTATCGTGCTAACATTATTTTTGATGATTCCAAAGGGGGAAAACAAGAAAAACGCTCATAAGCTCAAAGAAGCGTAAATAAGCTCGCAAGAAAAGCTATTAGCTAAAGCTCTTAAAAGCCAAAAGCTATGGATTATACTTGGTCCGTGTGATGTATTATGGACTTTTATACTTGACTAATGATGCTTTTGTGACAGAGGGAGCTTATAAGCTCATGATATTCAAGCTTAAGTTGTAAAAGCTAAGCTTTAAGCTTTTAGTTGTTGCTTGTATACTTGTTCTTGATATGCATATTGATAGGGAGCTTGTGCAAAATATTTTGAAAAATCTTTGCTCCTATCCTTGTGTATTTGTACTTAAGATAAATCTTGCTTGTAATGGTTTGATGTTTTAGACCGGAAAATTGTTTTTGTTTTAAAATCAACTTTCTAAAATTGTTTTGGTTTGTAATCATCAAAAAGGGGGAGTTTGTTAGATAAATGTTTTTATCAAGATTTTGATGATTACGTTTAAATGAGTTTTTATACCAAAACAATGATAATAAATGTTGTCCAAATACTCCTAAATGATTTAAAATGTTTTTGCTAATTTTTGGAGTATTTCTTAGAATTTATTTTTTGATAAAAATGGACAACACTTTTGATGGTTTTGTTTAAATTGGTTTTACACCAAAACTATGTTTATAAATGTTGTCAAAATACTCCCAGTGATTTAAAATGTTTTTACTATTTTTTAGAGTATTTCTTGAAGTTTATTTTTGATAAAAATCGGACAACATTTCAATTTGAAGGTCGGCCTGCCGCCAAAGTCGGCCGTGCAAAAAGAGAACATGAAATGAACATTCGAACTCCTAAAATCGAAGAGGGGGACCGATCAGGAGCGAGGCCGACCCGGTCGCACCTCCCGACTAAAATGTCGCACTCACGACCGGCCAAGCCGACCCCCAACGACACAATACCTGGATCGCACTAATTTTTTCAAATGGTCGAAATCTTCAACAGGCAACCTAAGCCTATGCTATTTTGTAACAAACAAAGTTATCTTTGTTTGAAATTTTTTGACAAGAAGATTTACTTTTGATTTTTGTACAATATTTCTACATCTTGTGATCTTCTTTTGTAGACAAAAGTGAAGATGCATATGTTGCCTATGTTGGTGAAGACTTCCCTATAAATAGAGGATGAATTGAAGACAAAGACACAACACATACAAGCAAAACACACAACAAGAAATCAAAAAATTGTTCAAGCTTTCATTTTTACATTCTTGTTGTAATAGCCTTTAAGTACTTTCACTTGCACATCTTTGAGGTCTAGGCTTTTTGATTCTTGATAACACTTTCACTCAATCTTTGAATTGGTTTCATAGAGTTGTAATCTTGAATTTTGTCTATCATTCAACACAAGACATCCTTGTGAGTATTCTGTGGTAAGAATACACTTGGTGATCTAGGTGATAGGTGTTTGAAGAGTGTGGTACTCTTCAAGGTAGTGAAGGAAGATTGTGGTAATCTCCTGAAGGTGTTGTAAGAGGATTGTGGTGATCCTCAGGTGTTGTATTAATTGTGGTAATTAATAAAATCTTTTTTTTTTTTTTGAAATCCATCCCTGGAGATATTGGGGTGGTAGAGGATTAGGTCCTAGGTGGGTTGAACCTCTTTTAAATCAATGAGTGTTGTTTAATTTCCGCATTTATATTCTTTTCATTTACTTGTTGATTCGAAAAAGAGGGTGATTTAAGAAAAATCGGCATAATCTATTCACCCCTTTAGATTATCGTGGCCACTTGGACTAACGGACGTCGCACCTAGGAGACCCGTCAAGCCCCCAAGGACCGGTCCCCCTGATGCAATTTGCTGCGTTCTTTCTCAAATCTTATTAGTGCGCGTGACCGTCGCTAAGTTTAATGACAAAATTCTAACCGTTGTGCGTGACGATGCTTTTCCTTAATTTGTGGGATTGATTTCTAACGGCTATAATTTTGATTTTAATTGCAATTTTTTTGTAGATATCAGATTCCAAGAGGAGCTATCAAGTATCAATCATCTCTATAAATTGAGGAAGATTTGAAGCACTACAACAAGAGAGAACAACACAAAACAACAAGATATACTCAAGCAAACACTTGGTCTTCTATTGTCATTATTCTTGTTGTAATTTGCCTAGCTTATCACTTTCACATCCTTGAGGTCTAGGCTATTCTTGATTAAACTTGCACTCAATTGTATAATTCATTATCGAGTTGTAATCTTGAATTTTTGGGTAATCATTCAACACAAGATATCCTTGTGAGTGTTCTTGTGGTAAGAACACACTTGGGTGATCTAGGTGTTAGGTGCAAGAATATTGTGGTAATCTTCTTGTCGAGGTGTTGAAGAATTTGGTATTCTTCAAGGTTGAATATTGTGGTCATCTTCACAAGGTGCGTTGGAGATTGTGGTAATCTTCAAGAGAGATTGGGGTAATCTCAAAGGTGGTGTTGAAGAAGAGTGTGGTGCTCTTGAGGTGTTGTTGTAAGTTGGTGTTGTATTAATTTTGGTAATTAATAAAATCTTTTTTCTTTTTGAAATCCATCCCGGATATACTGGGGTGGTAGAGGATTAGGCCCTGGGTGGGTTGAACCTCTATAAATCGACATGTGTTTACATTCCGCACCTTCTATTATGCTTCGCTTGTTTTGTTTGAAAAAGAGGGTAAAATCGAAAAGATGGAGATAATCTATTCACCCCCTCTAGATTATCGAGCGCTTGGACTTACAAAGGGAGCATTCTAAATTAGGACTTGGCTATAAACATTTTCAACCTCTTTCAAAGAAAAAGACCAAGGTCCGACTTTTGTACGTGCTAGTAGTGCCCATAATCTTATTTGTTTTTATTGTGATAAAGTTGGTCACTATGTTAGTCATTGTAAATTGAAGAATAATTTTAGCTTTGTTTGGAGACCCAAAGGTCTCAAGGCCAACCCCCATGGACCCCAAAACCATAGGGTACCTAAAAATAATTCTTTTGTGGGTCATAGGGCTATTACAACTATGGAGGATTCAAAATGGTTCGTGGACAGCGGGTGTTCACGCCATATAACCGGAAAGAAAGAACTTTTTACCAACATCAAGCTCCAAGAAGAGGGTATTGTCATGTTCGCAATGGCAAAGGAAGAATTCTTGGAAATGGAGAAATTAGTAACTCTTTCTTTCTCTCTTAATAATGTTCTTTTAGTAGAAGGGCTTAAGTTTAATTTGATAAGTGTTAGCCAACTTTGTGATTCAAATTATAATGTTGTTTTTAATAAAATTTCCACAACAAAGCCTCTACAACTTCTTCATTTAGATTTGTATGGGGATATTGGTATTGCAAGTCTAAGTTGAAAACATTACACTTTTGTTATAGTTGATGATTTTCTAGATATACTTGGGATCTATTTCTTGCAAATAAAACGATCTGCCGTTAATGAGTTTGTTAAGTTGTGTAGACTTATTGAGAATGAAAATGAAGATACTATTAAGTCTATTCAAGTGATCGAGGTGGAGAATTTGATGGAGAATATAGAGTCTTTTGTGAAACCAAGGTATATGGTCACAATCTTTCGGCTCCAGGACACCTCAACAAAATGGAGTACCCGAAAGGAAGAATCGCACACTTCAAGAAAAGTCGGTCCATGCTCAATGAATTTTCACTTCAAAATATTTTTGGGCGAAGGCGTAATCACCGCTTGCTATGTCATTAATCGAGTTTATATTCGTCCTAAAATGAATAAAACTCCATATGAGCTTTGGAAATGAAGAACTCCAAATATTAGTTATTTCAAAATATTTGGATGTAAGTGTTTTATTTTGAATACTAAGGATCAATTGGACAAACTTGATCCCAAGGCCAATGAAGGAATATCTATGGGATATTCTACCAAGAGCAAAGCATATCGGGTTTACAATAAGACTAGTGGGGTTGTTGAAGAATCCATCCATGTCAAATTCAATGAAGCTTGGTGTTGAAAGGATACCCAATGATGAAAGTGATGAAGAGGATGTTATTGAACCAATTGTTCAAGATGATGCTCAAAATGATCAACCTTCAAGCTCAAATGTTCCTCAAGAAGATAAAGGTGATACTTCGGATCTTCCCGTAGCATTGAAATTTAAGGAGATCACCCAAAAGATCTTATTATAGGTGATCCCCTTGATAAAGTAATGACTCGAGGAAAATTTGCGAGAAAGCTCTTATATCTCAAAAAGAGCCTAAAAATGCTAAGGAGACTATTGAAGATGAGGATTGGTTTCTAGAAATGCAAGAGGAGTTGAATCAATTTGAAAGGAATGATGTATGGGAATTAGTAACTTGTCCTCCATCTCAAACCATTATTGGTACAAAATGGTATTTTTAACAAGCTCGATGACCAAGGCAATATTGTTCAAACAAAGCAAGGTTAGTAGATCAAGGTTATTGTCAGAAAGAAGGTATTGATTATGATGAAACATTTGCACCAGTAGCACGTTTAGAAGCTATTCGTATTTTACTTGCCTATTCTCTTTAAAAATTTCAAGCTTTACCAAATGGATGTAAAATCCGCATTTTTAAATGGTCTTATTCAAGAAGAAGTCTATGTAAAACAACCTCCGGTTTGAAAATTTTTCTAGGCCTAATGATGTTTATAAACTTAAAAAGGCCTTGTATGATTTGAAATAAGCACCCCGTGCATGGTATGATAGACTTAGCTCTTTTCTTTTGCAAAATGGTTTTACAAGAGTTAAAGTTGATACTACTCTCTTGTTTTGAAAAAGGGCAAGATTGCTTATTAGTGCAAATTTATGTTGATGATATTATTTTTGGTGCTACTAATGAATCCTTGTGCAAGAAATTTTCTAAGTTAATGTAAGGTGAATTTGAAATGAGCATGATGGGAGCTCAACTTCTTCCTTGGACTTCAAATTAAGCAATGCCAAGAAGGAATTTATATTTCTCAATCAAAATATACAAAGAGCTTTTGAAGAAGTTGAAATTGAAGAAGAAAGAACCGTCTCTACCCTAATGGCAACAAACGTCAAGATTGACAAAGATGAAAAAGGCAAGTCGGTTGATGAATCCAAATATCGGTATGATTGGTAGTTTACTTTATTTAACCGCAAGTACACCGGATATTCTTCATCTCGTATGCCTATGTGATCGTTTTCAAAGCAATCCCAAAGAATCTCATATGAGTGTCGTTAAAAGGATTTTTCGATATTTGAAAGGCATTATTCAATATGGTTTATTTTATCTAAAGAATGAAAATTTTTCTCTTAAAGGTTATAGTGATTCGGATTATGCGGAAATATTGATGATCGTAAAAGTACTTCCTGGATCATGTCAATTTCTAGTGATTGCTGGTTTCTTGGTTTTCAAAGAAACAAAATTGTGTTTTACTTTCAACGGCCCAAGCCAAATATATTTCCGCTGGCTTTTTATTGTACTTTCAATTGCTTTGGATGAAACAAACTTTAGCGTATTACAAATGTTCTTTTGAAAGTGTTCCTATCTTTTGTGATAACATATCCGCTATAAATATTGTTCAAAACCCTGTTCATCATAAAATGTACTAAACATATTGAGATTCGACATCATTTTCTAAAGGATTGTGTTTCAAAACGAAAAATTGAGATATCTTTTGTTCCATCTCAAGATCAATTGGTGGATATCTTTACAAAACCGCTATCTTCCGAGACTTTTGCCTCAATACGAGCTCGGTTAGGCATAATGCATATTGAATAAGGTCTATGATTGCAATTTGCATGTTTTTAAAACTTAGGGGTGAAAAATCGAATTTTGGTGTAAAATTCGGATTTTGAAAAACAGAAAGAACATTGGGCTGGTGTTCAGGAACCGGCCGACGCTTCATGACGGATGGTCGACCCAGTCTGACAGGGACCGGTCGCCCCTGCTTATTTTTTGGTTAAAAATGTTTATGTCCTTTCAAACGTCATTTTGGTTCTTTCCTTTTTCAAAATCAAACCCTTCGCATTTTTCATTCAAAATTCACTCAAAATGATTGTCTTCTTATAAAATCTATATTTTTGAGTTTATGTAACTTGTATTTCATCATTATCATCCGACTTCTTCGATCAATTGGTAAGAATTTCTCATTTTATCTCAATTAGGTTGAACCTTGAGAATGTTCTTGTATCTTGATATTTTGATGAAATTCTTGTATTAGTAGATTATATGATGATTATTGATGGATGAATATTGTTATACTGCAATTGGTGATGAAATTTTTGGCTTAAATGATTTACAAAGGCGTTATATATCTCTTGTTTTATTGACGACGCTGATTGGTCGACAAAATGTTTCAACGAAAAATTCATCACCTACATGATTCTCTTGATTTGAAAAGTCTTATAAGTTTATAGAGATCATGTTTTATCATTCAAATGAGCTTTTGCAAATCAAATGAGCAATTTTTCCTTTTTATTTGGAATTTAAGCTTAAATTTTCAATATGCTCGATAAAACGATTAAGTTGCGCACTTTGATATAATTATATGATGTTTTTATCGTGCTAACATTCTTTTTGATGATTCCAAAGGGAGAAACAGAAAAACACTCATACGCTCAAAGAAGCGAAAATAAGCTCGCAAAGAAAAGCTATAAGCTAGTGCTCTTAAAAGCCAAAAGTCATGAATAATACTTAGTCCATGTGATGTATTATGGACTTTTGTGCTTGACTAATGATGTCTTTGTAACAGGGGGAGCTTTTAAGCTCATGAAATTCAAGCTTTTAGCTTGTAGTTATTTGCTTTTTACTTATTTTTGTTATGCATGTTGATAGGGGAGCTTGTGCAAAATATTTTTGAAAAAAATGTTTTGAAAAATAGTTGCTCATATTCTTGTGTGTTTTACTTATGGTAAATCTTGCTTGTAATGGATTGATGCTTTAGACCGGAAAATAAGTTTTATTTTTAAAATCGACTTCCTAAAATTGTTTTGGTTTGTAATCATCAAAAAGTGGGAGTTTGTTAGATAAATGTTTTTATCAAGATTTTGATGATTTTGTTTAAATGAGTTTTATACCAAAAATATTTATAAAAGTTGTCCAAATATTCCCAATTGATTTAAAATGTTTTTACTAATTTTTGGAGTATTTTTGAAGTTTATTTTTGACAAAAATCGGACAACATTTCAAGTTCGAGGTCGGCCGTCAAAAGGTCGGCCAAGTACGGAGAAATGAAAACGAGAACAGAACACTCCATACTTGAAAAATCGAAGAGGGGGACCGGTCCAGCGGGGCGACTGTGGGCCGCAACCTAGGGCAACCTGGGCGGACCCCATGACCGGTCGACCCTCCTCCGAGCAGATACTCTGGATCGCACTAATTAAATCCTAACGTTCAAAATTTTCTATAGGGTGACCCTGGCCGCCACATGTATTATTTTTTGACAAAGAAAATTTCTCTGTTGGAATCCTTATCGGAAGATTTGCTTTTGATTTTTGTACAATATTTCTAAATCTTGTGATCCTCTTTTTGTAGACAAAGTGAAGAAGGGGAGCCTATGTATGTCTATGAAGACTCTCCTATAAATAGTGGATGATTTGAAGACACAAGACATAACACACAAGCATACAATACATCAAGAAATGCCAAAATTCTCAAAGCTTTCATTTTTACATTCTTGTTGTAATAGCCAAGTTCTTGCACTTGCACAATCTTGGTCTAGGCATTTTGTTCTTGATTACACTTGCACTCAAAATTTGTATACTTCATTTATTGAGTTGTAATCTTGAATTTTTCTATCATCCAAAACAATATATCCTTGTTAGTGTTCTTGTGGTAAGAACACACTTGGTGATCTTAGGTGTTGAAGAGTGTGGTACTCTTCATAGGTGTTGAAGGAAGATTGTGGTAATCTTCTTGAAGGTATTGTAAGAAGATTGTGGTAATATTCAAAGGTGGTGTTGTATTAATTGTGGTAATTAATAAAATCTTTTTTCCTTTTCAAATCCATTCAAGATCTCTTTGGGGTGGTAGAGGATTAGGCCCTAGGTGGGTTGAACCTCTTTAAATCGACGCAGTATTGTTTATTTTCCGCACATACATTCTTGTCATTTATTTGTTCATTCAAACAGAGGCGATTTGCGAAAAATCGGCATAATCTATTCACCCCCTCTATATTATCGTAGCCACTGGACTAACAAAGAACTTAACTAACAGATATTGAAACCGCACTAACTCAGACATAATTAGGGCAATTGACAAATACTCACCTTTTTTAAGTCGATGTCAACCTTTTATGCTTCCCCGGTATAATTTTACCTAAATATATGCTCCCGCCTTTTTTAACACAACAATACACTCCGTAATAATTCGCAGGACATTTTTACGCTTTGTTTCAACATTGTTTCTAACATGTTTCAACAACCAAGAAACAATATAGAATAAAACTAGAAACAATATAGAAACACTATATGAGCAAAAAGATAAAAATAGGTAAAAAAAAATTGTATTTAAACATCAAAAAACTTCATGAAAACAACAAAGAAATATCGAACAACATTAAAAGGATATGGAAACAACCCAAAACAACGTAAAAATATTTAAAACACCACATGAATAAAAAGAGCTTAAAAATAGGTAAAAAGTGTATTTATATATTGAACACTACATGAAAACAACAAAAACAATTACTAGAACAACATTAAAAATATTGTAGAACAACACCAAAACAATAAAAATAATGTACAAAATAATATATGAATAAAAAACAGCGATAAAAAATAGGTTAAAGTTGTTTTGAAACATCGAAACAATAAAAGAAACAAAGATAAACAACAAAGAAACTAATTAGACAATATCGAAACAACTTATATAACATGTAAAACAATGCAAAACAAAAAACGAAAAAAATATGCGGGGCGTAAAAAAATTAGGTACAAAAGTAAAAATTTAGTTACAAAAGTAATAGGAGCGTATTGTATGGTATAGGACCAAAATCGACCTTTCATGTAATTTCCCCAATATAATTCTTTGTAATAATATGAATTGAGCAGATGAATTGGGCCTCATGTCCCATTGGTAATAATTTGACCCAATAATTAATAATTATGAACTAATAAATAAATAATTTCGTAATTAAATAATTTAAACAAATAAATGGTGGTGTAGAGTCGATTTGCCCTCATAATATATGTATTTATAAAAAAAGGAAATAAATAAATAAAATTAATGTGGCTGGGGTATTTTTCTTCAAGTTGATAGCCATGGAGTCATGGACCATGACCTGGGTGTCACTCTCTAGTGCAAGTGGGAATATATGATCAGGAGACCAAATAAGTGTTGGAAGAGATGGTGCAATTAAAGCTGGTGTGTAGTTGGCAGAACCATATGCTCTCTTTCCATAACCTTTGGTTCTTTTTTTTTCTTCTTTTTTTTTTTCAGCCCACATTTTTGTTAATTATTATTTATAATTAAGTGGGATTGGGATAGAATTCTTTTATATATGCTATAAATTTCCCTGATTATATATGCACAAACACACTCACGCATATATATTATATATGTATTTTTTTCTTGTGGTATAAAAAAAATTATTATAACAAATAATTAATTTTGTTGTTGTGATAAATAAATTTTGATAAAGGAAATAAAATCAATCAAGGGATCAAAATCATGGGTTTTCATCATATATTGCAATAGTTTTCCTCAGCACTTTTGACATACAAAATCTTGTAAAAGTTGAAAGTTATGGTAATAAAGTGGAGTAAAAGCAAGAAAAATTCCCTTTTTCTTATTGTTCTATATTTTTCATATTTGAGGATGATTGGGGGTGATGGGCGTTTCTCAAAAGGATGATTTTGATTTCCTAATATTCTAAAACCATCATATTCAAAACCATATATATATACGTAAACATAAAAAAAAAAATTACGTGTTGAAATTGGACCATTTCATCTCATGTGTACACCAGGGGGAATAAAATGGATATTTTTTCTCTTCTTTAATTATTCTTTTGGGGGGTGGGGGGTGCAAAATTCTGAAAACAAGACTTGTATCTTATATATAGTGGTTTTCAATTTTATCAAATGTCAAAATTACAAAAATAATTATAAGAAAAAGGTTGAGATTATTGTAGAATTTAAAACCAACATTTTAAACAGATTTAGTACAAATGTTTTCCTTGGAGGCTAATTATATGAATCATGAATCATCATAGCTTAACTATGTGATTTTTCTAAAAAAGAACTAATTAAAATATTAAATTATTAAATCAATAATGGTGGTAATTGAAATTTTACGCGCCACTTCTAAGAAAAATATGGCTAGATTATGATGTTGTTTTTTAAGGCACATCACTCCCGAGTTAATGGGGTTGATGAAATCCTTCTTCCCGATTGGGAAGTCTTCAAGTTTTCTTCTCCGAGAGCCGAAAATCCTTCGACCGAAACTTGCCTCGCGTCGCACGCAAACGTTAGGGGTCCTGGGGTTGCCAGGAGACCTCTCAGACTCTCAAGTCAAGATTGTGAACGATAGAATATAACTTGATGATTAAATCTTGAATTAAAAATCGTAGGAGGATGATGAATTAATTCACTACGGATAATAGGAGGGATCTTTTTAATACTTGGGAGATGGGCCGTGGGTCGTGTAAAATAATTCGGCCTATCGGCCCAATCCGCATAGGAGAAATTGGCACATGGGCCAGTCCGGACACCATTGGGCGGTTTATTTATTTAGAAACTATTGGGCAATTAATATTAAATAAATATATATGAATTGAATTATATATTAATTAATTAATTACCATTTTTGTCCCCAACATAAGCCCCGGCTCACGATGGTGCAGCGAGGATGAAGTAGTCACGAGCTAATCCTGTAGAAATATATGGCATGTCTGTTTGCAAGATCTTGTCTTGCCTTCTGAGAATCTTTGACCATTTTTGCACAAGGATGCTTAAAAAGAGCCTTTAACCATGTCTTTACGAAGGTAGTATTTCCCTCTCAACTCTTTAACTTTGAAATATTTTGCTTTGTAGAAAACTTAGCAAATTTATTTGAGAGTTGAGGTGAGAGATGAGAGCTCCATGCGGAAGAGTGGCGGCGCCCCACTTGGCGCTTCTGGGCGCCACAGGCACACTCGAGCGCCCTCCCAGGTGGAGGAGGGCCCGTCCCCCAACCTGTTTTCATTCTCGCTTTTTCCCGTCTTCTTCAGAGTTTTCGTATATTTCAAACCAGGTTTCGGATTCTAGCTTTTCTTCATTTTCGTGTTCACCCGTCTTCCCCAGAGTTTAGTTTCTGATTCCTTGTCTAGGGGACTTATTCTTTATTTGTGTATAGATGAACCCTTCCCTTTTAAAGGAAACCTTAATTCTTCCGGAATGGCCATAGATACTTGTGTTTGGCTTTATCCCTTCCGAAGCTCGAAGGGAGCACCCTTCTCGAGCTTGGAGGGAGCACCTTTCTTGTCACGGGCATTTATTTTTTAAAAAAAAAATGAAAAGAAATAAAAGAGAGATAGTCGATGATATTAGAGATAATGGGAGAGAAATGTGGATAAAAGAAGGGAAAAATGATAGTGGGGGAAATTAGTGGGGATAATGGGAAGAAAAATGGAAATAAAATAATAAAAAGGAAAGAAATAAAATATGATGAGGAGGATTAGTTTGAAAGGAGGAATCCGATTAGTGAAGAAGTAACAGAAAAGAAGAGAAAGGAAAGAAGGAGAAAGAAAGAAAAGAAAAGAGAAAAGGAAGAAGAAGAATCAAGGAAATACAAGAAATAAATTTGATTTGCGATTCTACTGGGTAGAAGCGGGGGTGAATTTAGCTTAGTTGATCCGAGTCATCCGAGAAACCAGACAATTAATTTCCATAGTTTTCATATAGAATTAGGATTTAAGTTATGGATATTGATTTTTTTTTATGTTTAGAAGTAGTAAGAATTGGTTTATTTGCGATTAATGAAATAACCAATCAAGTTCTCAAGTAATATGGCTATTGGTAAGTTAGATGTCATTTATTATACCTAGTGGCTTGATTTCAAAATTTTCTTTCTCAATTCATTTATGTAATATGGTAATATTTAAGAAAATTCAAGGTTAATTGTTTTGTTTAAATTATATAAATATTAAGATTCTATTGTCTTAGTTAAATCTTTGTTATATATAGTTATATAAATACTCATGATTATAAGATAAATAATTGTCGAATTGACAAGAAAAAAAATGAGACTTGAATTTCTTGAATTGACCAATCACATTAACTAACAAATTATTTGTAAAAATAGTTTTGTTTATGTGGATAGAAATTTATTTTTCTTTTAAATTATTAAGTATGTTAATTGTATTTTGAAAAAAAAGAAATAAAAGAAATAAAAAAAGGTATTCTGAAGTTGTTCATTTTTTTATGTTATTATTATAAGTCTCATAATCATATGTGAAGCTGTTTATTTATACAATAGTTGATTAGTAATCAAACTTAGGCTATTAACTAAATAAGCTTTCACTATACAGATTTAGGTTACTTTCTTAAGTAAGCTTGCACGTGGTTTATTAGATTTTAATCTAAACTTTTACATACAAATTCTTAAATTAAAACTTACATATAATTGAATGTAGTGTTTTGTTCTTAATTATTTCACCTAATGTGATTTAGTTATTATGCTATTCTCGATAATGTGTCGCTTGAGGCTAAAGTTAATGTTTATGGAAATGGGCCTTCGGGCAAAATGTTAATCGGGTTCGAATAACAAGGCCCACTACGACCCCGATTAGAACAATGTGCCACCAAGTGAGCTTGCTTCCTAAGAAAGTTTTAAGTAAAGAAAAATGAAAAGTTTTGAAGTAAATGTTATAATATTGCATTAGACATTCATTCATGCATGAGATTACTTATAGCTTCTTCAAGCTCATCCTACGAATGTTTAATTATTTCGAGATGAGAACCTTGAGGAAGGAGATGGGCGGGCGTAGTGACTCGCAAAACCCGTCTTTCATGATTTTCATGTTTTTTTCAAGTTTCTAAAATAAATAAAAATTAAAAAAAAAGTTTGAATTTTAATTTCTATCGGGATGTTGATCATTTTCATTTCATTATGTATGTTTACGGATTAATAATTGTTTCAAGTATTAGTCTTTATTTCATTTATGTAAACTTTAAAACAAGTAAAGTTTTATTATTCGTATTTTTAAGAAATCTTTAAAGTATTTACATTATAATTACTTATTTTCGAATTAAAATTCAATAAGCTATAAGGTCTTTACATACGGAGCTTGAAGAGAGCACCATTCAAGGTTGGAGGAGCATGCTTTCTCTTTTAGATCTTTTCCTATAGGTGTTAGCATTTTTGCCTTGTTTTTCTTGCACATTTTCATCATGGAGAAGAATTTACGGAGACCTTGTGAGGAGGCCTCTTCCCTCCGGGTCTTAGCCAAAGGCAAACTTACTAGGACTCTCTCGGTGGTGGGAGCCTCTCTACTACGGAGCGTAAAATTTCTCTAAGGGACTTTATTCACCTCATGGAGCGAAAATTTCTCTAGAGGATCTTATTTGCCTCACGGAGCGGAAAGCTTCTCTAAATGATCTTATTTTCCTCTCGGAGCGAGATCTTCTCTAGAGGATCTTATTTACCTATCGGAGCATAAAGCTTCTCTAAAGGACCTTGTTTGCCTCATGTAAGTGAAGCTTCTCAGAGGACTTTGTTTATCTCACGGGTGGATAACTTCTCTAGAGGACTTTATTTACCTCATGGGTAAAGCTTCCCTAGAGGACTTTGTTTGCCTCATGAAGCGGAAAGATGCTCTAGAGGACTTTGTTTTCCTCATGGAGCGGAGCTTCTCGGATGAATTTATTTACCTCACGGAGTCAAAGCTTCTCTAGAGGATTTCATTTGCCTTACGGAGCAAAAAAGCTTCTCTAGATGGCTTATTTTCTCCGGAAGCATTGAGGGAGTCCCTTGTCCGTGAGGATGTTGGCGAAAATACTTAATGGAATAGATAAGTGCTGGCAACCGCGTTCTTCGACGAGGCGAGGGTAATCGATGCTTGGTTGTTTCTTTCTTCGTGGGCAATGGGTTCTTGAGTTGGTTCCTTCATGGTTCAGTTGTCTTCATATTTGGAGTCTTGGTCTTCTCCAAATAGTTGAGCATTTCTTTCTCCTTTTGCGTTGGGGTGTACCTCTCCAACGAATGGAGATTTTTACGGGGCTCCCCTCTAGCGAGGATGGTTCATCGACAAGTTGTTTGAGGAGTTACATTTTCTGTAAATGGTTCTTTGTAAGTCAGCGACTACGATAATCTAGAGGGGTGAATAGATTATCTCCATCTTTTCGATTTCGCCCTCTTTTTATAATCGAATGCTCAAACACAATAATAAATGTGCGGAATGTAAACAACACACGTCGATTTAAAGAGGTTCAACCCACCTGGGCCTAATCCTCTACCACCCCGGTATCCGGGGATGGATTTCAAAAAGAAAAAGAATTTTATTAATTACCAAAATTAATACAAATTCAACTTACAACACCTTGAAGAGCACCACACTCTTCTTCAACACCACCTTTGAGATTACCACAATCTCACTTGAGATTACCACAATCTCCAAAAGGCACCTTGTGAAGATTACCACAATCTTCACCCTTGAAGAGCACCATACTCTTCAACACCTCAACAAGAAGATTACCACAATCTTCTTACACCTAACACCTAGTTCACCCAGTGTGTTCTTACCACAAACACTCACAAGGATATCTTGTGTTTGAATGACGACCACAAATTCAAGATTACAACTGACGATAATTGATAATACAATAGAGTGCAAGTGTAATCAAGAATAGCCTAGACCTCAAGGATGTGAAAGTGATAAGCTTTGTGGCAAATTACAACAAGAAATATGACAATGTAAAAACAAGTGTGTTCTTGAGTGTATCTTGTTGTGTTGTAGTTTTCTCTCATATTGTTGTGCTTCAAAACTTCCTCTATTTATAGGAGATGATTGATACTTGATAGGCTCCTCTTGGAATCTGATTTCTACAAAAAATTGCAATTAAAAACAAGATTATAGCTTTGTTAGAGATCAATCCCACAATTTAGGGAAAACCCTGTGCACAACGGTTAGAATTTTCTTTGTCAAAGCATAGAGCGACTGGTCGCACGAAATAGAGGTTTGAAAATGAGAATACACATTTACACAGGGCGACCGGTCGACGTAGGGTTCGACCAGGTCGTCCGACTTCAACCGTCGCACAACCTCAAAAACGGGCGGCGTTACGCCTTTCAATTTTTGCTCCCAGTGCACGGCCGCCCAGTCGGTCGACGTCGACGCCACCGGTTGCCCTATAGGGCGACGAGGTTGCCTGACCATTTTCCGCAAACATGAAGTTTTCTTTTTTCTCAACTTTCAGGTACGGGTTGCCCTATACTGGCGACCTATTGACCTCAAAACAAAAGTGTTGTCCAATTTTATATCGAAAATAGACTTCAAGAAATACTCGAAAAATAGTGAAAATATTTTAGACCGATCGGGAGTATTAGGACAATATTTAGAAACATTGTTTTGGTGTAAAAATACATTAACGAAAAATCATTAAAAGTGTTGTCCAATTTTGTCGAAAATAAAACTTGAAGTTATACTCCGGAAAATATTAAAACCATTTTAAATCATTTAGGAGTATTTGGACAACTTTTAAAACCATTGTTTTGGTATAAAACAAAATCATCAAAATCATGATAAAACCATTTATCAAACAATCTCCCCCTTTTTGATGATTACAAACCAAAACAATTTGACAAGGCCGATTTTGAAAACAAAACAATTTTACCTTAAAAAGAACTATCCGTTGTGGCGACAACATTCCATGTAATATAAACACAAGGATGGGAGTAGAGATATTTAAACACTTATAGCAAATTCTCCCCTATCAACATGCACAACAAGAGTAATATAGAAGCAACTTCAACATAAGCTAAAATCTTAGCTTTTCGATATTGAGCTTAAGTATCAAAAACTTAAAAGCTCCCCCACAAAGATACATCATTAGAAGCGTATATAAGTCCATACTACAACCAAAAAGGACCATGATTCATACATAACCATAATGCACCAAGTGGACTAAATATGATCCACAACTTATGGCTTTATGAAGCCACGACTTATAATAGCTTCTTTTCGTTAGGCATGACTTAGCTTTTATGAGCTAAAGAGTTTATAACCTGTTTCTCCACCGTTTCTCCCCTTTGGAATCATCAAAAAGAATGTTAGCACGATAAATACATCATATATTCATATCAAAGAGTACAACTAAACCGATGTATCGAGCTATTTGAGCATTGAAGCTTATAAACCAAATAGGAGGAAAAGTCGAATCATACGACTTGTAGAGGTTTATGAAAACTCATTTGATTACCAAAACATGATCTCTATAAATGTATAAGACTTTTTGAAATCGAGAGAATCATGTAGGTGATGAATTTTTCATTGAAACGTTTTATCGAACACTTGGCGGGCGTCAAAAATAGAAAAAGTTATATATAGTCCTTGTAAATGAAATCAAGCCAAGATTTTCATCACCAAATACAATTTAACAAATATCATTCATCAACAATCAATAAGCTCATCACAAACATATATGAATCACATCAAGAAAAATACATATAAGCCCAAGCTCGAGGTTCAACCCAATTGAGCTAAAGATAGTGAAATTCTTACCATTCAATCGGTAAAGACGAGCAATGATGATGATAGTCGAGCTAGATAATCCCCAAAATATATAATTCATGCATCAAAACTCATTTGAAGTGAATTTGTGTGTGAAATTTGCAAAGGGGACGAAAAATGGCCAAAATATGTTAGAGTTGCGAATCTTGAAGATGCTAACCATTTTTATCCAAGATTTTGCTTAGGGCGACCGGTCGGCGTTGAGGGCGACGGTTGCCCTCAACCCTTTCACCCCCATATTTCTGGTCGTTTTTCCAAAAATCCGAATTTTCAACCAAAATCCAGTTTTACGCCCTAAGTTTTAAAAACGTGTAAAATGCAAACGTAAGCTTCATTCAATATGCATTATGTCATAATCAAGCTCGAAATGAGGTAAAATACTCGGCGGTTAACAAAAAAAAAAAAATCCGCGAGTTATCCTTGAGACGAATTAAACACATCTCAAGTTTTTGTTAAAACATGCAATCCCTTAACAATTATATCGAATCTCAATATGTTTAGTTCAATATGACGAACCATAGTTTGAATAATTTTGACC
Organism: Rehmannia glutinosa; assembly: GCA_016081115.2. Lineage (NCBI taxonomy): Eukaryota > Viridiplantae > Streptophyta > Magnoliopsida > Lamiales > Orobanchaceae > Rehmannia > Rehmannia glutinosa. The sequence goes on along the minus strand of JABTTQ020000038.1, from coordinate 304,441 downwards.
GGACTTGTTATCCCGAAAAATAAGAACATTTTAAAGCTTTGGATACAACAAGTCATAAGAAGAAGTGCCTTTCAAATATTTGAAAATTTCTTTTAACGGCACTTTAATGAGATTCGTTGGGATAGTTTTTGAAGTCGAGCATATAGGCATAATGCATATGGAGTGTCGAGTCTATAGAAATAATACAAGAAAACATACCTCGAATTTGTTTGTCGGCCGATATGCCTTTCTCAACCTTTGTCAATCTTTAGCCATAGAGGTTGAGATGGTTCTTCTTCCTTCAATGCTTAACTCCTTCAAGAGTTCTTATATAACCATCTTCTTGGCATTGAATAATTTGTAGTCCAAGTAAGAAATTGAGCTCCCCATCATTCTCATCTCAAGCTCACCTAGTATCAACTTAGAAAAACATATCTTGCACAAATATTCATTAGTAGCACCATAAATATTATCAACAAAAATTTGCACAAGTAAACAACCTTGCCCTTTTTCAAAACAAGAAGTGTAGTATCAACTTTACCTTTTGTAAAATCATTTTGCAAAAATAGCTAAGTCTATCAATTGTACAAGGCCTTTTATAAAAATCATTTGGCCTAAAATTTTGAGACTCGATAGACTTATATTTGAATAAAACCATTTAGAAAGTTGGATTTAACATCCATTTGGTAAAGCTTGAAATTTTCTTTAAAACAAGAATGGGCAAGTAAAATGCAAATAGCTACTAAATGTGCTATGAGTGCAAATGTTACAACAAAATTAATTACCTTCTTCTTGAAAATACCTTCGAGCTACTAACCTCGCCTTAGTTCGACCAATGTTGCCTTGGTCATCGAGTTTGTTCCTAATACCCTTTTTGTCTTCTTCATCACTATCATCATAGGCCATCAAATTGATCTAAGGTGTTCATAATAGGACATTTACATCCAAATATTTTGAGGTAACTAATATTTGGAGTACTTCATTTCTCATCTACACAACTTAACAAGCTCATTACCGGCATCGCTTATATAAGCAAGAAAAAATAGTCCAAGTGTAAAAATATGCCTCAATCATCAATCACAAAAATATCTTGCATAAGGGCATAGTTGAAATAGACACTATATATATAGTCCATGAAGCAAGAAACACATACTATGCTTTTAGAATATCATCAAGAGTCTAATAAATCATGCAAGTTCAAATAAGCTTAAGAAGGCTATAAAAGGTCTCTTTTGAGATTTGAAAATCCGATAGCATATAGTTGAGACCTCATTTAAAAGAAGTATTTGAACAAGAGTTGACAAAGCAAATATGTGCAATCAAATATCGAATAGTGCCTTTCAAAAATCTAAAAATCCTCTTAATGGCACTTGTATGAAACACTATGAAAAAACAAGCACATAGGCACATGGCAATACATATATCGAGTCTATAAGAGTAAGAATAACACAAGTAAATGTACCTCGATAATTTATGCCTTTCTTGACAAATAATGACGTAAATGGCCATTTGTGAAAATATGTAAATCTACACAATTCTTAAAACATATCTAGCACAAATCATAATGATAAAAGTGTAGGCTAAGAGATATCACAAGTAAGCTCATGCCATAAAAATCCATAAAAGATGATAACACACTTTAGTCTACAAAAATGCACAAGAGTTTTAAAAACATCATATAAGGTCTTCTTTTTCAAAAATATTTTAAAAGCACAAGTATATATTGAAGACCTTAATTAAAAAATAAATATTTGAAAACTCATTTTGCAATTAAGACACAAATAAAAGCATGCATAATAACAAAATAAAATGCATATTTAAATAGGGAGATACGGGTTACCAATTACACCATTTCCATGGGTTGTGTCGTTCCCATTGTTGATGATATCTTCCCCTTGAGAAGTCACTTTGTTGATGATGACTTCTTTGATTACTCCATTTCCAAGGTTTGTTGCCTTCCCATTGTTGAAAGTCTCTTCTTCTTTGAAAATCATCTTGTTGATGATGTTTTTGCCATTTCAAGGATTGTGTTCTTCCCATTTTTGATTATATCCTCTTCTTGGAAATTGGCTTTGTCGAAAATAGTTTCTCCTTCTTTGATCAAATGAAACGGTCATTTGATGTCTTCGTGGCGTATAAATTTTCTTCGATCATTATTTCACGGGTACCTAATATGACATTGTTTTTTGGTACCCTCATGTGTTTTAGGTCCTTTAGGATTAGCTTTGAGACTTTTAGGTCTCCAACAATAATTAGAGCTATTTCTAGCCCGACAAGTATTTACCGTATGACCCTTTTTACCGCAATAAAAGCATGTAATAATTCTAGGAGCATAATGACCAACGTGCTTAGAGACTTGATTCTTTTTCATGTGATTGACACCCTTGGCTTATGATCAAGTTCTAGTTTCAATTATCACAACAATCAACAATATTGGTCATTCTATCGGACTCAAGTTGGATTTAGATAAATCATTTTTCAAGCAATTTATATCCTCAACAAGAGTACTATTTTTTTCTCAAGGTTTCTAACCTTGTCAAGAGTGGTGGTGTGAGCACATGATAGTGATTCATAGGAAGTAAACAAACTATCCTTATCATTTTTCAAAACAATGAATTCCTTTTTCAAATTTTTGTATTTAACAAGTAAGTTTTGGAATTCATCTTGTAGCTCATCATAATCATTTTGCAAATCACTATATTCATTTTGCAATTCATTGTCATAAGAAGTAGAGGTTTTAGAACTTACCTCATTTTCTTCTTCGATGCCCATGAGGCATTGTTCAACTTGTTCATCATGGGAGGTTGTAGAAGGCTTATCCCATGTTGTTGGATTTGATGTTGTATCCATTTGTGAAGTAGATGCTTTTGAGTTGCTCCTTTCATTTGCATATACTTCATAGATGGCTTCTAATTTTTGCCATACTTCATGTGCCGATCGAATACCTACAACATGATCAAATTCCAAAGTGGTAAGTGAACAATGTAAAATATTAAGAGCTTTACCATTTAAGGAGATGATTTTCTTCTCTTCATCATTGAGCTTTTTGAAGCCTTTTGAGGTGTGTGGTGTATCTTTCATCGGAATGGATTCTCCATTAATGACGATGTTCCAAATGTCAAACCCGCAACCTTGTAAATAGCATTCCATTCCTTCTTTCCAAAATATAAAATTTTTGGAATCAAACCGAGGTGGCTTGGTGGTGGAGGTGCTTGGAAAGTTGAGCTTTGTTCGTAGCCGACGATCGTTTCTCTTCACTCGCGATGTGAAACGAGCTTGACAAAGAGTTTGGCTCGATACCACTTGTAAGTCCAAGCGGCTACGATAATCTAGAGGGGGGTGAATAGATTATGTCCATCTTTTCTATTTCGCCCTCTTTTTAAAATCGAATGCTCAAACACAATAATAAAGGTGCGGAATGTAAACAACACACGTCGATTTAAAGAGGTTCTACCCACCTAGGGCCTAATCCTCTACCACCCCAAAGATATCCGGGATGGATTTCGAAAAGAAAAAAAGAATTTTATTAATTACCAAAATTAATACAAATTCAACTTACAACACCTTGAAGAGCACCACACTCTTCTTCAACACCACCTTTGAGATTACCACAATCTCACTTGAAGATTACCACAATCTCCAAAGGCACCTTGTGAAGATTACCACAATCTTCACCCTTGAAGAGCACCACACTCTTCAACACCTCAACAAGAAGATTACCACAATCTTCTTACACCTAACACCTAGTTCACCCAAGTGTGTTCTTACCACAAGAACACTCACAAGGATATCTTGTGTTTGAATGACGACCACAAATTCAAGATTACAACTCGATAATTGATAATACAATAGAGTGCAAGTGTAATCAAGAATAGCCTAGACCTCAAGGATGTGAAAGTGATAAGCTAGGCAAATTACAACAAGAAATATGACAATGTAAAAACAAGTGTATTCTTGAGTGTATCTTGTTGTGTTGTAGTTTTCTCTCATATTGTTGTGCTTCAAAACTTCCTCTATTTATAGGAGATGATTGATACTTGATAGGCTCCTCTTGGAATCTGATTTCTACAAAAAAATTGCAATTAAAAACAAGATTATAGTCATTAGAGATCAATCCCACAATTTAGGGAAAACCATGCGTCTGCTGGTTAGAATTTTCTTTGTCAAAGCATAGGGCGGCCGTCGCACGAGAAATAGAGGTTTGAAAATGAGAATACACATTTACACAGGGCGACCGGCCGACGTAGGGTTCGACCGGCCGTCCCGACTTCAACCGTCGCACAACCTCAAAAACGGGGCGGACGCTCTGCTTTCAATTTTTGCTCCCGGTGCACGGCCGCCCAAGGTCGACGGTCGACGCCACCGGTTGCCCTATAGGGCGACCGGTTGCCCGACCATTTTCTCGCAAACATGAAGTTTTCTGCTTTTCTCAACTTTCAGTACGGGTTGCCCTATACTGGCGACCCAGGTTGACCTCAAAACAAAAGTGTTGTCAATTTTATATCGAAAATAGACTTCAAGAAATACTCCAAAAAATAGTGAAAATATTTTAGACCGATCGGGAGTATTAGGACAATATTTAGAAACATTGTTTTGGTGTAAAAATACATTAATGAAAAATCATTAAAAGTGTTGTCCAATTTTGTCGAAAATAAAACTTGAAGTTATACTCCGGAAAATATTAAAACCATTTTAAATCATTTAGGAGTATTTGGACAACTTTTAAAACCATTGTTTTGGTATAAAACAAAATCATCAAAATCATGATAAAACCATTTATCAAACAATTGGTATCCTGGTCGATGTGCAGGCGGCGGCCGCCCTCTCTTTGACCGTCCCCCAGATTTTTCTTTCTCCCGGAGTTTTCCAAAATACGATTTTTCACCCCAAAAGTTTTAAACGTTACGTTCTTCGTTTCAAAACAGGGCAAGAAAATCCCCCAAACCCTTGCTGTAAATCATCCCCTTTTCTCTAGAATCTTGATTCTTCATCATTTTTCACGATTCTTGTTGCTAATCTTCTTATTTTCACAAGAATTTTACATATATGGCTCCTCCTAGAAATTCCACCGATCAAAATCCCACTTCTAAGAGAAGAAAAGGTGGAGAGGGTACTTCGAGAAATCGGCGAGACGAAGCCGAACAAAAGGATATTCGAGCCACTCAAAGAAACGTGGCCCAAGAAGGTGATGATGTTCAAAATCCCATTCTCTCTCGGGCCCAAATTACCGAGCTTGAAAGGTAAAAAAATCTTTTGTTACTCAAGCTCCAAATTCTCGCAATGCTCTTAATTTCATCAATAAGTATGCGGAATGGTACTATGAGGATTCGGGGATGGGAGGTAAATCTATTGCTCGGACTAAAATGTGTCGTTTTAGCTCATTTACAAATGAGTATCCCACCATTAGGGGATGTTTTGAGAACAAGGTTGGATGTATCTATGGGAGCATGCTTATGTTTTGTATGATGATGATATTATCCAACATTTTTATGCTAATATGTGGGTGCAATATGATAATGAAAGAAAGCCGATTGCCGTTAATTCGCTTATAAAGGGTCGTCATTTTAGATGGACTCCCAATGATATTTGCCGGCTTTTACATGTTAGAGAAGGTGGTTGGGATTATTTCTCTTGTGGGACTTGGAATGATGAAATGTTGGGGGTGTCGATGAAAGAAGTTAAGACGTATTTGGGAGTATGGCCAAAGTATTCTTTGTTGGCAATGACACTTGAGCATCGTATTTTATCGGTCATTGTCGCATATTGCATTTGTGGTAAGTCGGGAAAGATGCCTAGCAATATGGATTATTTTTTGACTTATAAGATTGCTAGGAGGGAACCACTTAACTTTGGTGCCATACTTATTCAATGTCTAATCGAGTCCATTACTCAAGGAAATAAGAAGTTAGTTATGGGAAATTGGATTTGTAAACTTCTTATTCAATCGGGACTACCTTCGTCGGAGTGTAACTCGGAGGTATTTCAAAACGACTTTGACATTGATAACATCGCCCAAATTGTCACTATGCGCAAGAACATGGAAATCCGACCAACCAAAATGGCGAGAGGAAGAGGTCAAGAGTCTCCTGATCCTAATGACTTCTTTGATGACATCGAGGCCGCAAGATTGGCGGAAGAGGGCGAACCGAGCAATCCGGAGGGTAATACCCGGTGCTCAACCGCCTAGGAGGTATACTCAAGCCGAATTTGATGAGATGAGGGCTTTTCATGAGACGAGGTATGAGGCTTTGGAGCAACCATGACAACAATTGAGATACAACACAACAAGATACACTTCAAGCAAACACTTGGTCTTTCATTGTTATTATTCTTGTTGTAAATTTGCCTAGCTTATCACTTTCACATCTTTGAGGTCTAGGCTAATCTTGATTACACTTCGCACTCAAATTGTAATATTCATTATTGAGTTGTAATCTTGATTTTCGGTTATGATTCAAACACAAGATATCCTTGAGTGTTCTTGTGGTAAGAACACACTTGGATGGTCTAGGTGATAGGTGAAGAAGATTGTGGTAATCTTCTTATTGAGGTGTTGAAGAATTTGGTATTCTTCAAGGTTGAAGATTGTGGTAACCTTCACAAGGTGCCGTTGAAGGAAGATTGTGGTAATCTTCAAAGGAGATTGTGGTAATCTCCAAAGGTGGTGTTGAAGAAGAGTGTGGTGCTCTTCAAGGTGTTGTAAGTTGAATTTGTATTAATTTTGGTAATTAATAAAATTCTTTTTTCTTTTCGAAATCCATCCCTGGATATCTTGGGGTGGTAGAGGATTAGGCCCTGAGGTGGGTTGAACCTCTTTAAATCGACGTGTGTTGTTTATATTCCGCACCTTTATTATTGTATTTGAGCATTCGGTTTTAAAAAGAGGGTGAAATCGAAAAGATGGAGATAATCTATTCACCCCCTCTAGATTATCGTAGCGCTTGGACTTACGATTGCTTGTTCTGATATAAGCTTAACTAGTCCGGATGACTCTTAAATCTTCAGCCCCAAATGCCGAAGGAAGTTTGTTCCTATCATTTCTCGGCTTCAAGTTTTTTTTAGTCCTCCATCAATGTGATGGCTTCTTGTCTAGTTGCCTTCTAGTTCATTGTTCATCGCTTCCATTTTAGTTGCGAGGAAATTCTTCATGCGACTCTATCGCTGCGACTGCGCAATGACAGTGCCTTTACAATGGGTCTTTATGCGGCTAGTGGAGCTCTGAGATATTCTCGTTTGGCTCACGGGAGATTTGATGTCTTAGAGCATTCCGGGTAGCCTCATTGAGCTGGACAGACTTCCTGGTCTAGCGGATTTATTGTGTATCGTTGGATCCCTTCGAGGAAAGAGGAGATCTGCGAAAGGCGCCTTTTTGGCCACGGCGCCGCCTACTTCTTCGGGCCAGGGCACCTCATTTTGCTCTCCTACGAGTTGTTGAATGGCGCTCCTATGGAATGAAGGGTCCATCCTCATGTCTTTTCAACACCGCCTTCTTGTTTGGGGTTCCCGCTTTGGTGCCTTCGGTTTCCACGAATCATTTCATGAAGTCTTGTAGTAACTCTCGTTGGTTGTTATATTTGCAAAAAGATGAGCCATGGTCTTTAAATACTTCCTTCGATGAAGAATCATCGCGGCGATGAATGAGCTTGTCCATCCGGTGATTGATCCGACCGGGAGCTAATCAATTAAGTTAGTGGTGATTGGTCAAAGGTTGTCCGGACACTTTACAAAAGGGAAGCGTCCATCACGCTATAGAGATCCGCCTTTGCATAGAGTTTATCTAAGTACTCTGTTGGACTTCCGATCTTATCATACTCCGGAGGTGGAGATCTTGATGCCCGAGGCAATGGCTTGGCCAGGATCGCGGGCCGCTGAACTTTCTCCCCCTCGTGATAGTCCGCGAGTTGGCTTGGCTAATGTTCTACCACCGCGACTCTTCTACGGGCTTGTGAGTGTGGACTTCACGAAAGTTAGGCTCCATTTCCCGCTTCTCTTCCACTAGGAGCTTGTCTGGTCTCCTTGACTTTTTCCAAGTCCTTCATTTCTTTTATCTTCTTCCTCAAGGTTGGGTCTTCAATATCTGGCAGAGCTTGAGGGAGGTCTCCCCGTAGCTTCCGCCACAGCATGATTCCTTGTAGTAGCTGCGGTAGCTTCCTCGGGCAGGGTTTAGAGGGCCCTTTACGTTAAGAGAATTTCTTTAACAAGCGAGCCCCCACCCGGAGGAGGAGGCGGCGCTCTTCTTGGTTTTAGAGGCGGCGCCCCTCCCGGAGGAGGGGGCTGGCCTCTCATCTTCAATGTGATAGTTCTTCTTGTTGATTCCTAGATCCACGGCCAAAGAACATGAAATTCTCCAATATTGGTGGCTTTACATGATTCTCGCTGCGTCCTTCATCTCTTCTTCCCCGACCTTATAGATCGGGTCTTCAATAGGCGGCGAGCCGGGCGGTCTCCTGTGGCTCCGGCGCCTTGATGCTTCAAGAATTTCTGCGACTTCATCCCGGCCGAGCTTGGAGGGCTTCCCGCGCATTAGGTGAACATCTTGATGGCGGAACCCCTCTTCCCGCGTGGCGGTAAATTTCTTCAATGGGTAGAGCTCCTCCTGGATAGAGGTGACGATGCCCTTTCTTCTTGCGGGGGAGGCGGCGCGTTTCCTGAAGAGGTAGGTGCCTCCCGTACTCTTGATGGCCTTTCCTATCGCGGTCTCTGGCCTCGGGGCTCGCATTTTGGGACCCGACTCCATGCGCTTGAGGTCGGGTCCGCGTCTTCGTCTTGCTTTTGATGTTCCCACAGACGGCGCCAAAATGATGCTACTTTTTAAGGTAGATCACTCCAAGTCAATGGGATTGAAATCCTTCTTCCCAAGTGGGAAATCTTCAAGTCTTCTTCTTTGAGAAATTGGAAAATCTTTCGATTGGGTAGCATCTAATTAGCCCCACAATAATTAGACATGTGAAATGTATAAATAAATGATCAAGGCCAGACTTGTTATTACATTGTTATTTTTATTTCTTGTATAAATAATCCAAAAACTTTATTTTTGGTTATTTTATTGTTTCTATTGTGTACTACAAGTAATTTGTTGTGTTAGCAAGTGTAGATGGGATAAATAACACTTTAAAAAAGGGTTGGACACGCTTTAGACTTTGTTTATATCCCATTCAAATTTTATTACATAAAACTTGTATCTTTTACTTTGTTCCAGTTGCTATTTTGTGTTTGCTTCACACCCAACATTTCTACGTTTCATAGTTAACAATGTGGTATTTACTATGTGGCAAAAACTCGAAAACTATAAGGTTTAATAAATAAATTAAAAAAAAAGAATATGGGTCCTGACGTAATTTCATTTTACTATTTTCTCCTTAGATGTTGACTTTCACACAACATTATTTATGAATTCAACCAATGATAAGAAAGTAATCATTCATTATTACACGTACTAATGGACTTGAGTAACCATTCTCTCTATATTTAAAACATTAATCTTGTGGTTTACATCAATAAGTCATACTCGTTTGACTTAATAATGGTTTAAGTAATTAAGATAGTCAAGGCACTAATTAGATACTCAAATTCAATATATAACTATCTAATCCATATGCTTTACGTCTATATTGTATGTGCCTAGACTCTAGACTGTAGAATCTAGACAATGAAAATATTGACACGTACTATTATCAAAATATCAAATACCAATTAACGTTTTTATCATAGATTTAATAAAAAAAATTTAGCAGGACAATTCCATGGATTAATTAGTCAAACTCAGAATCAACTCATAGGTTTCGCATATATCCCTACATTTTTTAGGGGAATTGTTACTTTTATTTTATTTAATTAAAATAATATTGGTGGCTTTTATTAATTTTAATCATTATTTATTTAAAAATTTATCTAAATTGTACGACTGGTTCTTCAGCAAAGGGATTGGACCCTCCTCGCCCAATAATTTCATTAGTTGACTTAGCAAAAATATAGTACATTTTCTTATCATGGTAGTGCAGCATCTTGCATGCTAGGAGATAGTAGGTTTAATTTAAACTACTAATTTATATTTGTTTTAGGAAACCTTTGATGCTCTCTAGAGCTTATTAGTCCAATTTAATGACACTCACGATCATAATGATGTTGGAGTTCGAATCGGTTTAAACTTTTTGATCATTAAGGCAATTTTATACGACTCGATAAATTGCCTTCAACTTTTGGCAAAAACTTCTGCGAAACAGTCGCACAAAAAAAAAAATTACTTTTTAATGTAAATAGTAATATTTTTAGTGTAAAAATACCTCATCTGAACATACTTTTTAGTTGTTCATACAATGTATTAATTTTTATTATAAAAATATTACTTTTTTATTAAAAGAGTTATATTTTGTTTTTGTCGCACGGTACAATAGTTCCACAACAGAGTAAATCACGCAAACAAAGTAAAGAGGGTAAATGATGTTAGTTCAAGTGGCTACGATAATCTAGAGGGTGAATAGATTATGCCGATTTTTCGCAAATCGCCCTCTTTTTCGAATGAACAAATAAATGACAAGAATGTAAGTGCGAAAAATAAACAACATTCGTCGATTTAAAGAGGTTCAACCCACTCGGGCCCAATGCTCTACCACCCCAAGATCTCCGGGATGGATTTGAAAAGAAAAAAATATTTTATTAATTACCACAATGAATACAACACCACCTTTGAAGATTACCACAATCTTCTTTACAACACCTTCAAGGAGATTACCACAATCTTCCTTCAACACCTATGAAGAGTACCACACTCTTCAACACCTAAGAACACCCAAGTGTGTTCTTACCACAAGAACAGTAACAATGATATCTTGTTTTGGATGATAGAAAAATTCAAGGCCTTGTTTGTTTATGTTTCCAATGGCCTCTTTCCAGTTTGAACTATACATAAAAGTGGAATTATGTTTGTTCATAAAATTTCCAATGGAAATCATCATTTTCATTTTCTAATTTTCACATAAAACAACATCTCAAACATATACATTACCCTACATCACTCATCATTACTTATCAATCACTATTCTCATATTTTAACCCATTATATATGTGGGACCCATCATTATTAACTTTATCTACTTAAAATATTACTATTTTTAAATTATAACTATCTAATGGGACCCACCAACTTAATCTTACAAATATAATATTATATATTCAAATTAAAATATTGAAGTGGACCCCACCACTACCAACTTTTCAATTATTATATACATAAAATAATATTTCAAAACTACTCAAACCAAACACAATCTCATTTCCAACCCTACATAAAACACATTTCAATTCATTCATCCAAACACAATCCCAATTTTCACACAAAAACCAATAAATTCTCAAAATTCTATTTCCAACCTAAACCTGAAATGGACCATGGAAACATAAACAAACAGGCCCCAAGATTACAACTCAATAAATGAAGTATACAAACTTTGAGTGCAAGTGTAATCAAGAACAAAAAGCCTAGACCTCAAGATTGTGCAACTGCAAGAACTTAGGCTATTACAACAAGAATGTAAAAATGAAACCTTTGAGAATTTTGCAGATTTCTTGTTGTATTGTATCTTGTGTATTGTCTCTTGTGTCTTCAAATCATCCTCTATTTATAGGAATGTCTTCATAGACATAGGCTCCTCCTTCTTCACTTTTGTCTACAAAAAGAGGATCACAAGATTTAGAAATATTGTACAAAAATGAAAAGTAAATCTTGGCGATATGAAGTTCAAACGGTACAATTTTTACTCTCAAAAAAATACACAGGCGACAGGTTGCCTATAGAAAATTTTGAACGTTGGAAAGAATTAGTGCGATCCGGACACGAGGTTGGAGGGGTCCGACCGGTTGGAGGGGGTCCGGCCAGTCGGCCCTACCTACTGACCGTCGCCCTCTCCTCTCTTTTTTTTTTTCACAAAATTGCTTTGCTTTTCATTTTTCGTGCTTTTCAGATACTGGTCGACCATTTGCTTGACCTGGTCGACTTCCAAATCAAGTGTTGTCCGAATTTTGTCAAAAATAAACTTCAACAAATACTCCAAAAATTAGTAAAAATATTTTAAATCAATTGGGAGTATTTGGACAACATTTATAAACATTGTTTTGGTATAAAAACTCATTTAAACAAAATCATCAAAATCTTGATAAATATATTTATCTAACAATCTCCCCGTTTTTATGATTACAAACCAAAACAATTTTAGGAGATCGATTTTAAAACAAAACACACTTTCCTCTAAAACATCAATCCATAACAAGCAATATTTGTCATAAGTATAAATACTTAGGATAGGAGCAAATATATTTCAAAATATTTTGCATAAGCTCCCCACAACATGCACAACAAAAATAAGTAGAAGAAACAACAACAAGCTAAAAGCTTGAATTTCATGAGCTTAAAAGCTCCCCTGTCACAAAGACATTATTAGTTAAACATAAAAGTCCATTATACATCAAATGGATTAAGTATTATTCACTTTTGGCTTTTAAGAGCCTAGCTTATAGCTTTTCTTGCGAGCTTATTTTCACTTCTTTGAGCGTATGAGCATTTTTCCTGTTTCTCTCCCTTTGGAATCATCAAAAAGAATGTTAGCACGATAAAAATATCATACAAATATATCAAAGTGCGCAATTTAATCGATTTATCGAACATTTTGAATATTGAAGCGTAAATTCCAAATAAAAAGGGAAAAGTTGTTCATTTGCTTTGCAAAAGCTCATTTGATTGATAAAACATGATCTCTATAAACTTATAAGACTTTTCAAATCAAGAGAATCATGTAGGTGGTGAATTTTTATTTAAACATTTTGTCGAACACTTGGCGTCGTCGAATAAAACAAGAAACATATACCGCCTTTGTAATTCATTTAAGCCAAAAACTTTCATCACCAATTGCAATATAACAACATTCATCCATCAACAATCATCATATACAACATACTAATACAGAATTTCATCAAACTAGCAAGCTACAATCACATCTTCAAGGGTTCAACCCAATTGAGATTAAAATGAGAAATTCTTACCAATCAATCGGAGAAGTTGGATGATATGGATGAAATAGAAGTTACATAAACTCAAAAATATATATTTTATAAGAAGAAAATCATTTTGAATGAATTTTGAGTCAAAATCTATGAAGGGTTCGATTTTGGAAGAAAATAGCCAAAATGACGAAATGAAGGACGAAAACAATTTTATCCCCGAAATCACCTAGGGCGACCGCCGGTCGACGGGTAGGGCGACCGAGTCAGACGCGTCACCGTCGACCGATCGACCTCTCTGTCGACGTGCCTTAACACCGATTCTGTTTCTATCCAATTTTGCACAAAAAAAATCCGATTTTTCACCCCTAAGTTTTAAAAATATGCTCATAGACCTCATTTAATATACATTATGTTAGTCAAGTGGCTACGATAATCTAAAGAGGGGGTGAATAGATTATCTCGATTTTTCAGATTTTGTCCTCTTTTTCGAATAATTAATCAAATACGGAAGCTAAATGCGGAAAATAAACAACACACGTTGATTTAAAGAGCTTCACCCCACCTTGGGACTACGTGCTCTACCACCCAAAGATATCCTGGATGGGTTTGAAAAGGAAAAAGAAATTTTATTAATTACCAAAATTAATACAACACCTTGAGTATTACCACAACCCTCTTACAACACCTTCAAGGAGATTACCACATTCTTCCTTCACCACCTTTGAAGAGTACCACACTCTCCAAACACCTATCACCTAGATCACCCAAGTGTATTCTTACCACATGAATACTCACAAGGATGTCTTGTGTTGAATGATGACCAAAATCAAGATTACAACTCAATAATGAATAATACAATATGGGTACAAGTGTAATCAAGAATTGAAAGCCTAGACCTCAAAGAAGTGCAAGTGCAAGTGCTTAGGCTAATACAACAAGATTTATGAAAGTGTTTGCTTGTATGCTCTTTTGCTTGTGTAGTGTGTTACCTCTTGTTACTTGAATAAAGCCTCTATTTATAGGAAAGGTCTTGGCTTGATTTCCGACATAGGCTCCTCCTTGGGAGTGATTTTCTGCAAAAGAAACCATTTAAAATCAAGATTATAGCTGTTAAAAATCAATCCCACAAATTAGGGAAAAGTCATGCGAAAATGCAAATCGGATAGTTTCTTTGATAGAATAGGGGTTCGACTGTCGCGCAGAGATAAGTTTGAAATGAATTTGCTATGATTTTTACACAAGGGGACCGTTCGGAGGGGGTCGACTGGTCACCCTTGATTTTGACCTATTGGGGGTGTTTAAAAATGAAACAGAGAAGATCGCACTTGGAGGAGGGCTCCCGGTGCGGCCGCCTAGCGTTTCAGGTCGACCTCGGTCGACCGGTCGCCTCCCCGATTTCTCATACGCCCCTTTTTCTGTTTCAAAACTCAACTCAGTGCTGAGTTGCCCTATGGGCGACCGGTCGAGACCGAAAAAAAAAAAAAGTGTTGTCCAATTTTTTATCGAAAATAAACTTCAAGAAATACTCACAAAAATAGTAAAAATATTTTAAATCGATCGGAAGTATTTAAACAACATTTAGGGACATTGTTTTGGTTTAAAACTCATTTGAACAAAATCATTAAAATCATGATAAAAACATTTATCTAACACATTATGCCTAAACAAGCTCGAAATGAGGTAAAAGACTTACGTTAACGATTAAAAATAATAGTCCCCGAGTTATCTTTGAGGCAATTAAACACATCTCAAATTGTTGTTTAAGAAACGCAAATCCCTTAAAAATGTAGAATCTCAATGTATTTAGTTCGATTATGAAGAACCGAATTTTGAAAAATTATATTCACCTGGACTTGTTATCCCGAAAAATATTTAACATTTTAAAACTTTGGATAAAACAAGCCATAAGAAGAAGTGTCTTTCAATCTTTGCAAAATTCTTTTAATGGTACTTTAATGAGATTCGTTGGGATAGTTTTGAAATCGAGCATATAGGCATAAGGCATGAAGAATTTCGAGTATATAAGAATAATGAAAGTTGATAAACATACCTCAAATTTTATTTGTCAACCAATATGCCTTTCGCAATCTTGACACTTTATGACGTAGATGGCAATGGATGATCTACGATCATTTGTTCCTTAATACCAAAATATTTTTCGCAAAAACTTGACAAAATATCTTGCACAAGAGCTTAGTGATATCGAATAATATACACAATATTGAACAACATAGAAGTTGAACAAGTAGCACATACTATGCTATTAAAGGAATAAACAAAAGTTTGATAACACAAGTGCTTATTGAAAATTCATATAAGGTCTCTTTTGAAATTTGAAAATCCGAGAATATAAAATTGAGACCTCATTTTTAAGAAATAATTTTATAAAGAATTTTGACAATCAATACAAAAATTAAAGACATGAAAATGTGCAATAATTATAAAGAGACAATGCATATTTCAAGAAGATGATAAGAGTTATCAATTTCGCCATTGCCAAGGTTGTATCTTTCTCATTGTTGATTATACCTTCTTCTTGAAAAATAATTTTTTTGATAATATATGTTCGTTCGATCATATGGCGTGATAGTTTGTTATCATATGACAATTTAAACTCCTTTGATTTTTATTGCGCCGGGTACCTAACATAAAATTTTCTTGTGGTACCCTTGAGTGTTTGGGGTCCTTTGGGATTAACATTGAGACTTTTAGGTCTTCAATAATAATTAGAATTATTTTTAACCCGACAAGTATTAGTCGTGTGACCAATTTTACCACAATAGAAACATGTAATAGTTCTAGAAGCATAATGACCAATATGCATAGGGACTTGGTTCTTTTTCTTAGCATAAATAACATTAGGCTTATAACCAAGTCCTAGTTTCAAATGATCATAACGTTGAACATCAAGAATTTTGGTCATTTTATCGGTACTCAAGTTAAACTTCAACATATCCTTTTTTATGCAATCAATATCCTTAACTAGAGTACTATTTTCTTCTTCAAGAATTCTAACCTTATCAAGTATAACATTATGAGCACTACTAAGAGATTCATAAGAAGCATGTAAATTATCTTTTTCATTTGTCATTGTGTTGAATTCCATTTTCAAATTTTTGTATTTAAAAAGCAATCTTTGAAATTCATTTTGAAGCTCATCAAAATCATTTTGTAAATCATCATAATCATCATGCAATTCATTACTAAAAGAAGTAGAGGGATTAGAGCATACCTCATTTTCTTCTTCGATTCCCATTGGACATTGTTCGGCTTCTTCATCATCGGAAGTTGTAAGAAGTTCATCCCAAGTTGTTATAAAATCCGGTTGAGAGGTGGATGCTTTTGAATTACTCCTTTCATTTGCATATGCTTCATAGATGATAAGATTTCCAATAAGCTCATCATAATTTAGAGTTTCTAAATTTTGAGCTTCCATGATAGCCATCACTTTTTCGGACCAAGAGCTGGGAAGAGCATTTAAAACTTTGGTAACTTTGTCTTCTTCCGAAATGACTTTTCCGAGTGTCCACAAAGAATTTACAATGTTATCGAGCCTTTCAACCATTTTTGAAATCCCTTCACCCTCGAGCATTGTGAAATTTTCAAAATCTTTAACAAGCATTGTTTTTCTAGCTTGTTTAACTTTCTTGGTGCCTTCATAGATAGTTTCTAATTTTTCCCAAACTTCGTGAGCGGATCGTATACCTCTAATACGATTATATTCCATAGCGGTAAGAGAACAATGAAGAATAATAAGAGCTTTACCGTTTGATGAGAATATTTTCTTGTCTTCATCATCATACTCCTTGAAGGCTTTGAAAATTTGAGTGTCGTCTTCCTTTTTCTTCATCGGGATGGATACTCGATTTATAACCGTGTCCCAAATATCAAACCCGCAACCTTGTAAGAAGCATTCCATTCTATCTTTCCAAAAAGAATAATTGTTGGAGTCGAAAAGAGGTGGTCTATTGAATGAAGCGCTGGTTGGTAGATAGCTCTCGTTCGTGGCGTGGATCTTTCCTCTTTACTCGAGCGAGCTAGCGAAAGAGTTTGGCTTTGATACCACTTGTTAGTCCAGTGGCTACGATAATCTAGAGGAGGTGAATAGATTATGTTGATTTTTCAAAATCGCCCTCTTTTATCGAATGAACAAATAAATGACAAGATGTAAGTGCGGAAAATAAACAACACTCGTCGATTTAAAGAGGTCCAACCCACCTAGGGCATAATCCTCTATCACCCCAAAGATCTCCGGGATGGATTTGAAAAAGAAAAAAAGATTTTATTAATTACCACAATTAATACAACACCACCTTTGAAGATTTCCACAATCTTCTTACAACACCTTCAAGAGATTACCACAATCTTCCTTCAACACCTATGAATAGTATCACACTCTTCAACACCTAAGATCACCCAGTGTGTTCTTACCACAAGAACAAAGAATGTAACAAGAATAGCTTGTTTTGGATGATAGAAAAATTCAAGATTACAACTCAATAAATGAAGTATACAAACTTTGAGTGCAAGTGTAATCAAGAACAAAAAGCCTAGACCTCAAGATTGCGCAAGTGCAAGAACTTAGGCTATTACAACAAGAATGTAAAATGAAACCTTTGAGAATTTTGCGATTTCTTGTTGTATTGTATGCTTGTGTATTGTCTCTTGTGTCTTCAAATCATCCTCTATTTATAGGAAAATCTTCATAGACATAGGCTCCTCCTTCTTCACTTTTGTCTACAAAAAGAGGATCACAAGATGTAGAAATATTGTACAAAAATGAAAAGTAAATCTTGTTGATATGGAGTTCAAACGGTACAATTTTTGTTGTCAAAAATACACAGGGTGACCTTGCCCTATAAAAAATTTTGAACGTTGGAAAAAATTAGTGCGATCCAGACATTACGGAGGGGAGTCGGCCAGGTCTTTTACTTACCCTGGATCGGCGCCCTCCTCGTTTTTTCATAGAATTGCTTTCTGTTTAATTTTTCGTGCTTTGGATCTGAGATCGACCATTTGCTCGACCGATCGACTTCCAAATTGAAGTGTTGTCCGATTTTTGTCAAAAATAAACTTCAAGAAATACTCCAAAAAATTAGTAAAAATATTTTAAATCAATTGGGAGTATTTGGACAACATTTATAAATATTGTTTTGGTATAAAAACTCATTTAAACAAAATCATCAAAATCTTGATAAAAACATTTATCTAACAAATGCATTAAAATTAAATTAAAGAGAGTAAATGCATAGATGAAAGGGAATGTTTTACACATTTTCTTGATAGGATATTCTAGCAAAAATATGAGGAAAAAGAGATGTAACACTATTTTTCAGAGCATGTAAAATCGGGGGGTGGGGGATGAAGTGAAAAAAGGGCGTGATTGGATATGCTTTAATTTTGAAAATTTTCATTTTGCTAGAGAATAGTGGTAAAAGAAATTTTGGAAAAAAAATATGAATTTTGAGAGTTTGATTGGATGTGAGATGAAAAAGTAATGATGAAAGTTGATTTGATTTAAAAGTAATAAAATAATGATTGGATATGATTAGTAGTTAGAAGTGTGTGAGTGAGTGAATAGTGAAATTTGTGGGAGGATGTGTAATAATGATTAGTTTTTTTGTGAAAAGATGTGTAGATGTGATTGGTAAGAGAAAGAATGAGAAAAAGTAAAAATGAGAGAATAGTATATTTTTGAAAATTTTCATAGACAATCGCATTTTTGTCAAAAAAATTCTCCAAATGTAGAACGAAAATGGATTTCCTCCCATATCCAATCGCACCTAAATTTTCATTATGTCATCTGATTTTTCTTAGTTTGCCCAAAAAAAGGAAACACGTTAATTAGATTTGTGCATATTGAGAAATAATATTAGATTTTAATATTGATTGTTTTGGTCATTAAGATTTTTGGATTTTAAATTGTTCTTATGCTAAGCATCGTGTTCACTTGAGATTAATATTTTTCGGAAAACCAAATAAGTCTTAGGCACCCAATTTAATTAGGTTTCTACAATTTAAAAAAGAGAATTAGAATTTTATTTTCCACCTCATATTTTCATAAATACATGTAATGTGTATAATATTGATTGGTGTCAATATGCACGTGGCTTATATCGGTGAAATGAAACGAGATAAAAAAAAAAAATCATTATGCAACGTAACATTGAATCTCAATGATTAAGTGTATGATTGGAAATCAATAAAGTTCATTTAAAAAAAAAAAAAAAAGATATGCTTGATGGTTATTTGTAAATGGACTTGTCAAATAACTCCCTTCTCCAAAATTTCATTTTGGATAATGGTGTAAGCCAGAAATTTTACTGGGGTGAATACACGAAATCGGGATGGATCATATAAAAATTAATAAAAAATCATATAAATTTTAACTAAAAATTTTTCAAAAAAAATTACCTTGTTAAAAATTTGTTTTTTTTAAATGGGGGGTCAGGGCCCAGATTGGCCTCCCTCCCTCCGCCATTGATTTTGGATAAATGCTAATTTATAACTTTTGAATTTCGTTTACGACACTTCTATCGATAGACATTAAAATGCATTTCCACCTAAACTCGTAACAATACTCATAAACACTTTAATTTATAAAAGTCCATATTAGAAAATCCATGTCGTTTATTGACTTTAATATACAAAATGCTACCAAACACGCACTAAAAATAATATCAAATTTTCGTCAAGCAAGGAATGAAATAGTATTTTTTTAAAAAAGGAAGAAATAAAAAGAAAATGAAAAATAGGGAAATAGATAAGGGTAGGGAAAATGAGTGGTATTGCTTTACAGGGAGACAAGGAGCATCAAGGCCTTTGTTTGCCTTCCTCGGTCTGTGGCAAAGCTATGAAGTTGAGATTTTGCATTGGTCTCACACAATCTATGCCCATTAAATCACCCATACAATCACTTTACTACCAATTTTAATGTCGTACAATATTATCAACATTTTTCTGTCTGGTAAAAGCTCACTTTAAAGAGAGCGGTCAATAATAAAAATATATATAATTATATTAATCATATGATTGGTTTTTAAATTTGACCAAATTAGAATATAATTGGTTGTCCATTTATTTTTCAAGTTTCCCATTTAAGAGAAGTTAATTAAAAAAGGGTAAGGACGTGAATGGATATTCTTTCAATTTGAAATAAAAAAAATTCCACTAAGAGTAGTGATAAAAAATTTGAAGGAATCACATTGAATTTTTAGAGTATGATTGAATATGAAAAGGAAATATAATAATTAAAATTGATGTACAATGTAAATAGTAAAATAATGATCGAATATAGTTAATAATTAAAAATATGTGAGTATGTGGATAGTGAAATTTATGAAAAACGTGTAGTAATAATTTCTTCTTTTAAAAAAGTGTGTAGAGGTGATTAGTGAGAAAAAAATAGGAAAAGTGAGCAAAAAATAATGATTGTTTGTGGAATTTTTTAAAAATAATAGAGTAAAATATAATGCAAGAAAATTGAATAACAAATGAAAAATTAAACCAAAAATTAGGAATATAGATCTCATTTTACACCTTTTGTTTTGAAGATTAAGAGAAAAATAGCAAAAATGGTGATAAATTAAAGAAATTAACGAAATTATTTATATAAATAGGAGGATGGAAGAGAAATAAATAGTATAGTTGGGTATAGGAAAGTGTGAAAAGAGAGAGAAAAAATGAGATAATTTTAGAAAGAAATGAGATATTCTTTTTAAGAAAAATCTCATTTTTCACAACCAATCACATATCCTATAATTTTTTCTCTCAAAATAAAAATTCGAGAAAATTCCCACAACCAATCACAACCGAAACTTTCTTTAAATTTTTTCATTTTTTCCACAAACAACCACACTTCCAAACAAATATTCACTCAAAAATGAGATTTGGAAAAAATCTCACAACCAATCATAACCTTAACATTCTTATTTATGTTATCTTTATTTTTGTTTGTACTCATATTTAGTCATCCAAAGAATCTGCTTCATAAAGCATCGCATTCGCAGTCTTAAGTAGGGGTGTGCACGGTCCGGGACGGTTCGGAGATTCATAAATCTCGGAACGTCCCGAAGTTCGAGATTTTAAAAATCAATCTCGAGTAATCGAACCGTAGAGAAAAATCTCGTCTCGAACCGTCACCGAATTTTCGGTACGGTTCGGTACGGGGATTCGGTTCTAACGGGACGGTACGGTTCGGGACGGGGAAACGGAGATTAATCAAAAGTTAAACACACAAAATAAGAAAAAAATAAAAAATGAATGTAAAAATCACCAAATAATTATAGTTCATTCCTTTTTTTTTTTTTAGTGCAATCTCAAAATAAATGCTACAACCATAAAGGGCAACACAATCTCAAAATAAATTACAACCATAAAGTCACACCAACACTTAAAGGCTCTCAGTCAAAGTAATTTTCTTAATATATTAATCTTTAATTGCAGTTGTTGGACAAGTATTTTATTATGGTAGATTTACGATCTAATTTTTATATTCTAAATATTTGATTGATTGTAATCCAATTCTACCAATACCAAAATAAAATTAATCATTGAATAATTTATGTCGAAAATTTTGTAAATCTAAAGCTGATGGTTTTTTAATTTACTATGGATCATTGATGTGTAATTATTGTATTTCGGATGTACAAAACTTTTAAAAGTATAACATATAAGTATCGACAATAAGGAAATTTAATATACATGTTGATGTTATGCTTTATTAAAAACGTAGCAAATAATGATAATAATTAATCTCCTTAATAATTTTCATTAATTCTCCTATAAAGAACTCAATTTTTAAAATCATGGTCAATTATATGGTGTTGTTTCACGAGTCGCGTATCGTAAGAGTTTGAACATATTAGTTTGTGACGACGGCAAAATAAAATCAAACAGCAGGCGAATAATATTATGTATAAAGAAGTATTCCAAAATTTATAATTTTGAAATGTACGTAGTTAACTTGATTTGTTAGAAGTTGTATTTTACATTTTTATATTCATTAATAGTGTAGCTCTTATATGCATGTAATACCTTGATGGAACACGTCCCATGCATTGCATGGGCAAAAAGGCTAGTTAAATGATATAAATTCTTATAAATTTAATTTAATAATTAATTAATCATATCGAGATAATTTCTAGGTTAATTAAATATGGGGTGTCACAATATCAAAATATAAATAAGATAAAAATAATATATATGTATGTATTAAAAAATTCTTAAAAATCGGTTCTATCTTCGGATCTTGGTTCGGTTCGATGCGGTTCGATACGGTTCTCGTGCGGATATTTTAAAAATCTCCAGAACCGTACTCAAAAATTTTCGGGGGTTCGGTTCGGAGAAAGTCAAAAAGTTAACGGATATTTTTGGTTCGGATATCGGTTCGGTTCAGTGATCTCCAAGTCCGTCTTGTATTTCCTAGTCTTAAGGTTGTTTTATAAGTTTTTCCTTTCAATTTTAAGACTTCGTGACTGTACAATACCATTATAATGTAAAGGGAAAATTTATGAAACAACTATAAGACTTGATGTTTTATAAAACAGAATGCTGGATAAATTTAATTTGATAATAGTCTCATTATTTTATGAAACGTCAATATTATACGAATAGATAATTAAATTATTGTCTAATTTATTTATAATTTTAATTATTAAATATTTAATAAAATATCATATCAAACATCAATGATGTGGATTCGGGCACTGGGACAGATTCACCCAAGAAGAAGAAAAGGAAATGAATGACTGCTTGAGCTCATCTGTGTTTTATTCTCTATTGCTTAAATTTTACCCCACTTCACTTTAAATTTGCGGTTCTATTTTGATAATTAAGAGATTATAGATCTAAAAAAGACGTTTATAGATTTAGAAATGGACTTCGTCAATTGTCAATTTTAAATAAAAACCTTAAAAACAAAAATAAGTTGGATTTCTACAAAATAATTTGATTAAATAAATATAATTAAGAATTCTCAAACATTAAAAATTTAAAAACTTTTTTCTTTTTAGCCTTTTTGAGAAAACGTAACAAAAACGGACTAGCTACAACGTAGGATGTGGCAAAATTGGTTCAATAAAAATAACATTTAGCAAAAAGAAAAAAAAAAAAAAAAAAATTGAAATCTCAAAATAAAACTTGCAAACTAATAAGTCGTCCTTTTTTTTTCTCCTGAAATTGGAAAATCAATTGGAAAGTTTCACGTGCATGATATTTTTGGCAAAATATTAAATTTCCGATGAAAATAACTCAGTTTGCTTATGTTGGAAATTTGGGTTTGAGAAAGTAGGTTTCAACCCGACTTTGACCAAATTTTCGGTGGCTAAAAATTTAATTTTGGAGGAATTAAATTGTATACTATTAATATACTTTCCGAGTAGATGTTCGTAGTATTTTTTATTTCTTAAAACCGAATTTTGGTGAGTGAGAAATTAATACACGAAGTTGGCCACACGAATGGCATTATGTAAAGGGAGTTGAAAGGATTTTTCTCCATCCCACATATCTTATAAAGCAAAGTTTATCCTAGTTTATAAACTAAAAGATGTTATTAGTTGGATATACTATAACATAAGTGGATGATCACAAGTGGGTCACACACACGCGCGCCCGCCCGCCCATTCTGGGCGAGGGCTTGGGCTTGGGGCTTGGGCCTTGGGTCGGGCCGTCCATTGGACCCGGGTCCAGGTCCACTACACTTTTGTCACTCGAAAATGGGCTTGGCCCAGATTAAAGTGACTGTTGAGCCGCCCGATGAACCTAGACATTGCAGGTGTCCAGATCCGTAGTTGACTGTTGGAGTCTTTAACTCCTCAGATAATGGGGTTGTAACCCCCAGGATGTGGCCATCAATGTGGTTGTAAAACCTGACTTTTACAAGGAAGGTTAATTCCCATTAACTTACCATGTTTAATTCCATGCAGGTGGATTTTTGCTGTTGATATATAGCTGGTTTCATTGCAGATTTTTAACACAGAAAAATCGCATACACTGCATATTTCAAAGGTGTCATTAAAAGTGTCGTAACATTTCGATGCACACTTTCAAGAACACTTCATTCTCGCATTCGTGTTTAGCGTTAGTTCTCGCTCCTTCAAGTTCGAAAGATGCATTTGTGTCGGTGGAGCTACTGCATACGAGGAGGTTAAGTTGTTTTGTCTTTGGGACATTACGTCGTGTCGTGAGCACTAGCCGTGACGTGTTGTCTTGCGGAAAGAGTTCCACTCGACTCAACGCCCACCCCTTACTCTTTGCTTGAAAATATATAAATAGTACATCTCGACCACAAACTCTATTTAAAACGTGTAATTTTTTTTATACCTGTGATATTTTAACAACAAACAAGTAAAATCATTTTAATTATAAGATTTGGATAAGCCATGTCCACAAACAAAAGAGGTTACCAACCCTGTTATTAAACACAACAGACATCTACGTGTCAAACACATAACCCACATCACCCAGCTATTTACATGTACATATTTACATCAGAGTTTTCAAAAGAGGGTACAACCCAAAACCAAAATATAATATAAGACCAAAAAGGGAAAATGACCCATCAACTTAACCCAACAGATCTTCATCCATGTACATTGTCCTCAATAACCTGTAGAAGCTCCAGCCGCCTGACCAGTAAACTCATGAAATCCAGCATCACCAAACTCACCTACAATGCATGACCTACGTGAGCTAATGCCCAGTAAGCGAAAATCATGCATGCTGAAAGAATAATGTAATACAAATGCAATGCATTCCAAAATATTTTACCAGGAGTGCACAAAATGAGTTTGAAACAATTTATTCGGAATCATTTCCTTTTATTGGGCCCTTGACCCATCCGCTATGCACCGGAAATAACTCAACATAGTATTAATGATCAAGTTGTCCAGTCTGTATGTCTCACACACCCGAAGTAATGTCTCACATGGCACTGGACATCTATAATCAATCAGCCCCGTCCGAATGTCTCACATACCCGAAGTGATGTCTCACTTGGCACTGGGCATTAATAATCAATGAGCCTCGTCCGAATGTCTCACATACCCGAAGTGATGTCTCACATGGCACGAGCTCAATATATCATATAAGCATGACCTCATGCCTCGATGCAACAAAGATGGCCAAAAATCTTTTCTTTTCATAGAAAATCATGTCGTGCATGCCTCATCTCAACAATGCTCATATGTTTGCATGCACGTGCAAATGCCAATGAATGACATGCTCAATAAAACAATAATCATCACACTCCAATATCCACCAAGAAACATATGAACATCAAGGTTTCCATAATGCTTCCATCAAGATACAATAATCACATTAGTATCAATAAGATAGAAATACTATGTTCATGCATTGTCGTTGCGGATGGATGTTCACTTACCTTTTGTCCTTGTATATCCTACCAAAAGTTAGATAATTGTTCTTTTCTTTTTCTCTCTATCTTTAGATATAAGACAACCTGGAAAACATTCAATATCAATTTCCATATTCAAATCGACAAGTTTACCATAACAATTTTCTAAAGGCCATTGAATTTTAATATAACTAAGTATCAATCAAATTTTGTGGATCATAACCTTAAACTAATCAGATCTATTAAAAATTGTAGATTCTTATGTTGAATTTTGATCTATTTGATATACTATAACCCATATCAAATCCATTAATATTAGGCATAATCCAAGTATAAAAATAAATAGCACGAGTTTAAATAAAAAAATGCTTCACTCAAATACATCCAACTGTTTTAAAATATTATCATTATTATTTTATTTCATTTATAATCTTCAGAAATTATAGAGTCTCAACTCGTAATGCACTTTCAAACAAATTACACCAATAAATACATGTATCTCTAACACTCTTATCACAAAGAAATGGTTGTTTACTTCACTATTCCATTATTTTATTATTAAAATTAGTGATTATTTAAATGATTAGCAAACTCATATGTCATTGTGCATAGACCATCTACATATAATTTAATGACAAATAACAAAATCATATAACTATTCTAAAAACTATCTTGTCAAAAGTTAAGTTGAAACCAAAGTTTGATTTTAGTAGAATGAATTACTTTTTTTCTTTTTCGGTTAGGTGTATAAATTCCTAGAAATTTCTTTCCTAATCTTGGTATACGAAAAAAAAAACCTGTAACAACATAAGCTATTGATTTTATTTCTATATCACTAATCCTGTTAATCTAAATCTCAGAAAAGACATCAAATCTCAAACCTAGTTATAATTAAATTGTTAAGTGTATCATAAAAATCTTAGAACCACAATTTCTCATTTTTTTAAAAAAAAATGTTCTAGTGTAATTTGGTTAATAAATTATAAACATTCTATTAAGTTCCTAAAACTAGAAGTCATTATTACCACATTTAATTAAACCTTTCGTACCACCTGTTGACGTGCGTTTTGGTCAACAAGTAGAAATATGTAAAAGATTTAACACGTGGAAATGAAAACGTCGTAACGTATCTTTATTTCCTCGCTAATTATGCCTTTTTGTATTTTTCCGAGCCGGAATATTGGGGTCGGTCTTTTTATAATTTGTTACTATCTGCCTCCTTTTCTTTTCTCCTTTTCGGACTTTTATACCCCTTTTGAGTAAGTGGGTTTACAATAGTCATCTTTGCACTAACTATTCATTAATTAATAAAATAGCTAAAAAACGACACATGTCCCTCTATAGTTGTGCATGTCGGCCAAAACTTGCCACTTGTCGACTTCTCTTCATAATTCTCCTCGACATGTGGCGCTCTCGATACCAATAAAGTGTCAAGCATGGGCATGTGTTTATTTTTACGAAGTTGTCGCGCGTGCGTTTCATTTCGAAACTTGGGCTCGGGGCTCGGGGCTCGAGTCCGTGGCTCGTGAATGGCGAGCCTAATTCGTGACGTGTTGTCGTACATCATTGTTTGACGTCACCCGTAGGTCACCTATTCGAATATGTGTCGATCGATGACGTGGATTAATTTCTCACAAATCGGCTCGGGTATCATCAAAGGCCCCAAGTTTGATTCCGAGAGAAGAATCTCTCGAGATCGGAGTTAAACTTTAATGCTAATGATGAACATTTAATGGGAAAACGGATTTCTCCAAGGTTTTAGTTCTTTCCTGGCACTGTCGCGTAACAATTAATGCTTGAAACGGCGCGTGGTGGGTTGCCATAATAGCGGACACGTGGCATCTTGTGTTTGGACCAATCTTGCGCGGAACCGGTAAGGTACGTCGATCTGTCCCGGCGGGCGTGGGGACGCGACATTTTTGACATGTTTGACGGTTTTGAGTTTTTAAAAGGCGCGTCTTTTTCCGAATAATTGTCGCGCTGTCGAGGAACCCTATCTATAAATACTCGCGTTTCCCTTCATCATTCATTTTCGCAACCATTGACCTTTGAGCTAAAGCAACTAGAACCGAGCGAGAAGTTTCGAGTCGGCTTTCCAAGTTCGAGACTTCAAACTTAGGTATTTTTTTCAAAATACTCTCCATTTACCTATAAATGTCTTCTTTTGAGGATAGTAGAGTCGTAGTTATAGTGTTGAGGTTGAAATCGAAGACCCCCTCCCTCCAACCTTGCATTTCTTTCTCACCAAACGGCCATCACCGCCTCGTAGTCCGAGCGTTATTCGAGATATCTTCTACGGATTCTCCACGGCGGGAACGTCTTTGGGGCGGACTCATACTATCTTCAATCCGACACCATTGACCGTCTTTAGGAGGGAACGGTGTATCAACCCGGACTAGCACAAGCAACTTCCGATGAAGACTCATAGCGTTGATTCTAAACAGTGCCAGCAAGAAGAAGAAGACATGGACCCATCGGAGGCGAGCGTGACAACGTAGAGCGAATAGATGAACCATCCGGCGATTCGAGGTCGGAGAGGCCGCTAGGGCCCCCATAGGCCACCGTAATGGCGGCGGCCGGCCCGGAGGAGGCCCTCGTCTCGTGTCGAGCCTCGGTGGACGCCGAGTGATATAAACGATATCCCGAGCATGCTTTGATGCTCAGAGATGGGAGAGCTCCGGCCGAAGGTATCGTATTCCAAGTGGTATCCATTTAAGTGCGGATGGCACCGAGGTCCCCGATATCCGCCCGTGGGTTGCGTGGGTATACATACCGCCACCCTTCTATTCGACTGCGATTTCCGCTGCCGGTTTTTCTCACGCGGTGGCTTTGCAAGTGGGGTATACATCCAACCCAGTGCATCCCATTACGTGGGGTAGGATTATTGGCCTCGTGGTGATGTTCCACCTGAGAAAGTACCTCGCCCTAAGTTCAAAGAGATGAATGAACTCTTAAATCGCGGCGACTCCTTCTTCATCAAAAGAAAAATGGCTCGGGTGAGCGCGAGTGGCAATCTCGCGTGGAGAACGAAGGAAGGGAGACATCCTTTATCCTCCTTCGATTTTGTTTTTGGTTATAGTAAGTCTTGTCTTTTTCATTTCTCTTTTCTTTGTTTCTTTCTGTTTCTTTTTGTGACTGACTTGTGTCTTTTTACCTTTGTAGAGAACCGGGCATCAAAGGGGCTCTGTCGCCCACTTTTATTCGAAGGCTGGAGAACATCCAGGCCGGGAATCATGGACGGAGGATTGAGAGGTTGGCCACCGGGGCCAACTTGCCGCAGCTGGTTTGAGGCTGCTCTGCCCGCCGACCCGGCCGAGGGGTGGCTCGAGACGAGGCGGCGAGCGGGATGTGGAGGTCGAGAGAGGCCTCAACAGAATCCTCTCGTTAATGAAGAAATGCGGCCCCATTCTCCCGGGGGGCCGCGAATCGAGCGAGCTGCGCCGCCTCTGTGACTAGTCCCGTGGGCGAGATCATCTGCGCCGTAGTGGCGCGAACCACAGTTTCCGGAGCCGCCCAGAGTCGGCTATTGCAGTTCGAGGTAAACACTGTATTTTTACATTTCCTTTTGAATTGTCTTTTTGTTTTCTTTTGATCTTTCTTCTAATTGGTGGTCGCTTTATGCAGGGCGTGGCTTGGATTTGCGTGCACGTCTTCGCAGTGTGAGGAACACAGCCACGGCGAACTCGGGTGGCTGCCGATCAACCCCGGATGTGGAGCGGCTCGGAGAGAAGATATCGGGGCGGTAAACGTCCTGGACGGAGTGCCAGCGATCGGCCTCTCTTCAAAGGAGAAGAGGAGGGATTGTGATGGAGGAGCCTGATCAGACTGAAAGGGTTGGTCGAGCGGCGCCCGAACATCCTGAACAGCCCCCAGAAAAGGAAGGTCCGCGAACTTTCTCGGATGACCTCGGCAGGGAAGGTCATTTCATTCCTCCAAACCAAGCAAGAGATGAATATTGCGAGGGAATGGTTGGACTACGCCCTCGGTGGTTTGTGGAATTCGTTCGATGTGCCACGCCGACAGAGGAGCAATCAAGGGTCTTACCGGAGCGGTCGGGCCGCAATGATCGGCTCGTGCCTGGACAAAGGCATCGAGCAATGCACTCGAGATTGGCTTCGAAGAACAGATTCGAGTATGCCATGGCCATGTATGGGGCGGATGATTGGGCTCTTATGGCATGCGGTTGGGGGACTCGCGAGCTAGAGAAAAAATATGCCGACCGGAAAGACGGCACGGGGATCTGCGGAAGCCTATGCTACCCTTCAAGGGTACAAGAATCTTTTAAGACTCAGCGGATGAGGCCACGGCTCGGGCCAATTTCGAGAGAGAGGCTGCTGCGAGGCCGAGGCGAGCGAGATCGGGCCCGCAAAGGCAAGAAGAGCTCGGGTTAAGGTCGCCGAATCGGAACGTCTTTGCACCGCCGGCCCGAGGAAATGGAGAGAGCGTCTAGCCGATGTATGCGAGGAGGTCAAGAAATCGCCGTCGACAACCGAGGAAGTTCGTAGAGAGGCCATTAAAGCATACAAAGACTCCGAGGAGTATGCATTCATGTTAACTCGTGGGCATGCGACCAGCCTCCAAGAAATTCTTGATTTACTTAAGGGCGGGCGTCTTGTTGCTCGGCCTGAGGAAGATTTGGCCCTCCCGGAGGCGATCTCGATACCCTTCGGCCGAATTTTGCGAGGCTCCTAATGCGCGAGGCTCTCTTCCTCCGGACGTGGAAGAAGTCGCTTAGCGGTGCCGTCGAAATTCGCCCCTGCTCGATCTTGATGCTTTTATATGTACTCTAGGTAGGTAATTTGGCTTCGTGCCTCGAGATGTAATGGGCTCCGGCCTCCACTATGTAATTATTTTTGAAGTAGAAATGAATTGTTATTTTCCTTTCCCGTGTATGTGTTTCAAGCTTTTTGTGGATGCTCGGCTCTTTCCTTTTTGTAAGATTGTTGCTGTCTTTCTTTTTCCTCTTATTTTCCCAAGACGGGGCTCGGTTTTGTCTTACGAATAAGGATCTGCTCTTGTCGATTCTTGTACCCGGGATATAAACCTGTCCTTGATTTTGTTTTTGAAATTTCGTTTATGAACCGAGTCTTTATTGCGCTCGGCGCATAACTGAATCCTTATTTTGTGCTTGGTACATGGCCAAGTTTTCACTTTATGCTTGGTGCGTAACCAAGTCTTGATTTCGGTGCTCGGTGCATAACCAAGTCTTTATGTTGTGCTCGGTGCGTAACCGAGTCTTGATCTCATTGCTTGGTGCATAACCAAGTCTTGATATTGTGCTCGGTGCGTAAATGCGAAGTCTTTATTTTGTGCTCTCGGTGTGTAACCAAGTCTTGATCTCATTGCTTGGTGCATAACCAAGTCTTGATATTGTGCTCGGTGCGTAACCGAAGTCTTTATTTTGTGCTCGGTGCGTAATCGAGTCTTTATTTTGTGCTCGGTGCGTAATCGAGTCTTTATTTTGCGCTCGGTGCGTAATCGAAGTCTTTATTTTGTGCTCGGTGCATAACCGAAGTCTTTATTGTGTGCTCGGTGCGTAATCGAGTCTTTAGCCGTGGTGAGTAAAGACTTCGTTTTCTTTTAGAGAGCTCACGAAATACCGATGAAAGGATAACTCTTTGGAATCCTATTTGGATCATAGATCGACCCCAAATCTTCACTTTATTGATAATACCGCTTCAAGTATGCTACATTCCATGGATGCATAAATTTTTCTTCACTCAAATATTCTAACCGGTATGCCCCACCGGATAAGACGTGGGCGATCCGAAACGGGCCCTCCTGTTGGCTTCAATGGGCTCGGTTGAATGCCCGTTATCTTTTTCAATACAAGATCGCCGACCAAATCTTCTTTCCTTTACTTTCGAATTGTAGTACCTTTCACTCCTTTGTTTATACACTTTGCATTTTTTCATCTCTAGATCGCACCTTTTTTTCTTGAAACGAGTCTAGTTCGGCTCGGAGCGCCTCATCATGATGCCTCTTCTTCAAAATTTGCAATTAAGGTAGGGGCTCCAATCTCGACAGAATCACCGCCTCGGCTCCATAAGCTAAAGAAAAAGGTGTTTCTCCGATGTGGGCTCGCCGATGTGTCGTTCAGTATGACCCATAGACGCCCAGGTAGTTCCTCCGCCAATTGCCTTTAGACTCTCCAATCTCGCCTTCAGGGTATACTTGAGTATTTTATTAACGGACTCAACTTGTCCGTTCGATTGAAAGTGGTATGGAGTTGAGAAATGGTTTTTATGCGGAAACCTTCACAAAATTTCGGAACCTTCGGTTGTCGAACCTGCCCCCATTATGCGTAACAATCGAATGTGGTATCCCAAATCTACGATGATAGATTTCCATACAAAGCTCACAACCTTTTCTTCATCTACTTTCGCCGAGGCCCGCCGCCTTATTTTGTGAAATAATCCACCGCCACAATGGCATACTTGACGCCCCTTTGCCAATGGGTAATGGTCCGATGAGGTCCATTCCCCATTTGGCAAACGCCATGGGCTAAATATGGAAGTAAGTCGCTCGGGATGATATCCGACTGTGGTGCAAATCTCGGCACCTCTCACATCTTTTGTGAGGTTGGTTGCATCCTTTTTCGGGGATGGCCGTAGTATCCTTGCCGTATTAATTTATAGGCCAACGTTTGGCCCCAGCGTGGTTGCCGCATATTCCCTCATGAACCTCTCGAAGTGCATAATGCATCTGTCTCGGAAAGGCAACGTAGAAGTGGGATGGAGTACCCTCGTTTGTAGAGGATGTCGTCTACTAGTGTAAACCGAGCCGCTTGAGTTCGTAGTGTTACGGCCTCGGCTTTGTTTCGGGTTGAACTCCTTTCTCTAAATATTGGATGATTGGGGTCATCCAAGTCGCTCGACGGTTTCGGTTGTATATATTTTCTTTGCACCAAGTGACGGGCGACGGTTGTGTGATGCAAAGACATCCGTGATGACATCCGTCCCTGATCGAGCCGAGCCGAGCTAAGGCATCTGCTTGCATGTTCTCGGCTCGGGGCACATGTAAGATTTTTGTCTTAAAGTGTGATAATCTTTTCTTGACCAAATCCAAATATTGTGCAATTTTTTTTCGCTCTTTCGTCTTCGTGCTACCGTTGATTTGATGAACGATCAACCGAGAGTCACCGTGAACCAATAGTTGTTTTAGGCCCATAGAGGCTGCCATATCTAAACTGCTAGAGCGCCTCATATTCGGCTTCGTTGTTCGTTGCGGGGAACTGAAATCGTGCCGAGCAAGAGCATTTTCATTTGGATCGATTATCACGATTCCGCCCCTTTCGGCTCTGCAATGGAAGAGCCGTCGACAAATAATTTCCATTCTTGGTCTTCTCACCTCCAATTGTATGGAAGACGTGAATTCGCCACAAAATCGGCTAAAGCCTGTCCTTTTATTGCGACGTGGTTCGTATATAATGTCAAATTGGCTAAGTTCGACAAACACAATCATCCGACCCGGAAGTATCGTGTCGGTGTAACACTTGTTTCAACGGATAGTTCGTCAATACTATAATCTTGTGTTCTAAGAAATATGGACGGAGTTTCAGCGCATGAGTAATTAATGAATAAGCCCGACTTTTCCATTGGTGGGTACCGAGCTCGGCATCATGTAACGCTTGGTGGTGTAATAAATGGATGTTGAATAGAGCCATCTAGCCCCAACACCGAAATGGCGTATTCGGATACCGCCAAGTACAAATACAAGTCCTCCCCTCGGGTCGGTTTTTGTAATATAGGGATTGAAGATAGATGTTGTTTGAGGATTCAAAAGCAACTGTGCTTGCTCGGTCCACTCGAAATTTTTGCTTTTCTTTATAATTTCAAAGAAAGGTTTGCACTTGTCTGTGGACCGAGAAACAAATCGGTTAAGGGCGGCCAATCGGCCTGTTAGGCTTTGTACCTTTTTTACAGAGTTTGGGGATTCTAGGTCGGTGATGGCTTTTATTTTGTCTGGGTTAGCTTCGATTCCCCTTTGGCTGACCATATACCCCAAAAATTTACCCGAACCGACCCCAAATGTGCACTTTCTCGGGTTTAACATCATCTTGTACTCTCTCAAAACAACAAACATTTTATTAAGATCGTTTAGATGATCGGACATGTACAGTGATTTTACTAGCATGTCATCTACATAGACTTCCATAGTGTGACCTATCATTTTCTCAAACATCTTATTTACTAACCTTTGATAGGTCGCACCAGCATTCTTCAATCCGAAAGGCATCATCTTGTAACAGTGAATTCCCCGAGCAGAGAAAAATGAGGTATTTTCTTCATCTTCCGGGTGCATCCGTATTTGGTTGTAACCCGAGTATGCATCCATGAAGCTCATCAGCTCGTGTCCTGCCGTGGCATCTACCATGTAATCGATATTTGGCAATGGATAACTGTCCTTAGGGCATGCTTTGTTGAGGTCGGTAAAATCCACGCATAAGCGCCACGCCCATTGCTTTTCTTTACCAAAACAGATTGGCGACCCATCGAGGATAGAGGGCTTCCTGATGAACTGATTGTCTAGTAGTTTGTTAACCTCGATTTGAGTCTTCTTGCTGTCTATCGGGGAAGTTTGCGCCTTTTCTGGATGACTGGGCGGAACGTTAGATCAATATTGAGGCGGTGGCACGCATACTTGGGGTCAATTCCGGGCATGTCTGCATGAGTCCATGCGAAGACGTCAAGATTATTTCCCAAAAACTCGACCAACTCGCTTCGATATGGTTCTGGAAGATCATGACCAATACGTAGTTGGCGCCCCTCGCTTGGCCTACCGACATTGATTGTATCAACCTGTTCTACTGGTTCCGCTCGTTTTCTTTTCTTGCTTTGCCCCTCCTTGATTTGCAGGGGCAATTCGTCTTCAGCGGCCGGCTCGGTTTCGATTGTCGGCTCGCCTTCTTCCATCATTGGCTCCTTCCCAGGCCGACGACTTGGATTATCCTCCTGAACGATCACCCCTTTCTGCTCGGACTCCTCTTCGGGCAAGGGATTATCTTGTGTGATTCCACTGGTTTGCCCTTGTTCTGCCACGTTAATCTCCACCGGTCGGAGTTTAAGAGAGCACTCTCGTGACTCCCTTTGATTCCCTTTATGTATAGCTTCGCCATCAGATGTTGGGAATTTTATACAAAAATGATATATTGAAACGGCTGCTTTTATATGATAAAGCAATGGCCTCCCAATGATGGCATTGTACTCCGAATCGGCATTGATTATTTTGAATGTTGTCATGACAGTCCGTTTATGCAAACCTTGTCCCATTTGGATGGGCAAATCAACTTCTCCGAGTGGGACTATCCTTCCTCCTCCAAACCCCAGAATGCTATCGTTACATGGACGGATATAACTATCATCCACGTTTAATCTTCGAAATGCTCGGACATAAATGACTGACGAATAGCTTCCGGTATCAATTAAAATTCTCGAACCGAATACCCAAAATCGGTGCAATGATGACCGAGGTCGAGAATGAGGACGGACCACCTGGTCGGCATCCGCATCCGAGAACGCAAAGTGGCCGGTGGGTTGGCCTTTCCTTGATTTCGCCACCCGAACTTGTCTTTCGGCATTGGTTGCCCCATGTCCCAACATCGGCTTTTCTTTTCCTGTTGGAGCGTCTATCCTCCATTGTGTTGGTATTGATCCGATGACACTTGACATCATGAGGATTTCTCTCCCTGGTTTTGGTTGGGGCGGGCAGAGAGCTGGGTTGATTACGCGCTCCGGGTTGACGCCTGAGCGGTCTTGGTGGGGGTGGTAACTCATGAACGTATCTTTAAGGCCGCCTGCCGAACAACCCGCATAATTTCCTAATTAGATCTCGGCACTCGTCGAAGATCGTGACTCTATCGATTTGTGATAGGCGCAGAATCGACGCGAATCTAATTTTGATGGCTCAATTTTTCGTAGGCCGAGCCGGAGGCAACAAATTCGACTCATTTCACTCCATATGGCCGACGGAGTGTGGGTCAAAGTTTAGCGGGCGACTCTGGCCTCCTCTTGGCGAGCTCTAAATCCGGTGGTCGGGTTTTCCGAGAATGGCGGAAACCCGACCCCGCCCAACTTGGTTCTTTCCTTCCGTCCTTTCTTACGTTCCCTTGTCGGTGCTCGGGGTGGTTACTTGCCATGGCTTCTTCCGCACAAATATGGCGTTCCGCGGATTAGAAATTCTTGATACGAGGTCGCCCCCGATTCGTGGATAGAGTAATTGAACCAAGTCTCGGGGCTAGTCCCCATGGTCGATCAAAATGGCGTCATCGTGACACCGGTTCCATCTCTCGAACTTGTTTATTAAACCGAGAAATATAACTCTTCAGGGCTCGTCTTTCCTTGTTTGATGTTTACGAGGAGTCTTTAGGCGCGCTCGGACTTTGACGTTAAGAAATGTGTCGTAAAGCGGAGGCTAGATCCCCCATGCTTGAATGGATCCCTGCGGGGTCCTAAACCAATGGTGGGCTCGGTCGCCCAAAGTCGTGGGAAGGCCCCGCAGAGGATGGCATCGCTTGGTCGTATAGTTCCATCCATGCTAAGTACTTGTGAACATGAGTGGTCGGGTCGGTTTCCCATTATAGAGGCCGACTGGGGATTTTCAACTTTGGCGAAACGGGATCGCCAGATTCCGGAGAAAATGGCGACGCACAACCGGGGTCGCTCCATACTGGGGCGGTCTCGAGACTGCTCGCCATTCGGACCGCCTTCCACCTCGTTCGACGACGACGTGGCGGTGTATTTCTACATCCCGTTCCCGCCATAAGCTAGGGCTTGACTGATCGACCACGAGTTGTTCCCGCCATCCAAACCCGAGCCGAACTTATCGATCGAGCCGGGCGAAAGGGATCAACTCCCGCCGTCCGGCGAACATCGAGTGGGCACGACGATGTCGTGTTTGCTCGAAATGACTCGCTATACGACTTTGCTCCTCCTCATTTTCTCTTTGCCGCCGTCTGTCATGACGGACATGTTGTTCATTACCCGAATCGCTTCTTGGGCTTCGTGGAGAGGAAATCCGGAATTTGAGGATTAATGTTAACATTTAGTTGTGGGTTGAGTGGGTTAGTATTTGCAAGGAGTGGAGGAGGTGCTTGAGAGTTCGTGGTGGCGAGAGTTTGCGATATAAGTTGGTTCATTTGTTGTACAAAGGTTGGGTTGGTGATTAATCGAGCGAAAGGGAATAAAGTAGTACTCCTGCTTCCGTTTGGAGCATATTGTGGCCATTCGTAGTTTGGCCAGGTTGGTTGTTCAAATGTTGCTCTTTAGTCAAACGGGCATTTCTCGGCAGTTGACTCATTTTCTTCCTTGTCAAAAGGTTCAGATGTCAAATTTTACCTGGTTTTTGTTTCACTTGCTTTTTGACGAACTCTGATCGACCAATACGGCCCTCCTTCTAGCGCCAATTTGTTGACGTGCGTTTTGGTCAACAAGTAGAAATATGTAAAAGATTTAACACGTGAAATGAAAACGTCGCGTAACGTATCTTTAATTCCTCGGCTAATTATGCCTTTTTTGTATTTTTCCGAGTAGGAATATTGGGGCTCGGTCTTTTTTATAATTTGTTACTATCTCCTCCTTTTCTTTTCTCCTTTTTTTCGGACTTTTTATACCCCTTTTGAGTAAGTGGGTTTACAATAGTCATCTTTGCACTAACTATTCATTAATTAATAAAATAGCTAAAAACGACACATGTCCTCTATAGTTGTGCATGTCAGCCAAAACTTGTCACTTGTCGACTTCTCTTCATAATTCTCCTCGACATGTGGCGCTTCGATACCAATAAAGTGTCAAGCATGGGCATGTGTTTATTTTTACGGTTGCCGCTGTCGCGCGTGCGTTTCATTTCGAAACTTGGGCTCGGGGCTCGGGGGCTCGTGAGCGGCGAGCCTAATTCGTGACGTGTTGTCGTACATCATTGTTTGACGTCACCCGTAGGTCACCTATTCGAATATGTGTCGATCGATGACGTGGATTAATTTCTCACACTCGGCTCGGTATCATCACCACTCTAGCTATTAGAAAGCAAAATTTTACCAACTTCACTAAATCAATGAAACTATGATCCCTACATCCAAAATAAATTGTAAAAGTGTTAATTCTATCGGGAATTAAAAACAAGAATTACCTATACGAAGTTGTCTTGCGAGATTCTCGCTTACATAAGAAAAACCGAGCGAACGGAAAAATTTTGAAGTATTCTTAAGTTAATGACATTTATCTATTTGAACTTCCTTTTGTAAAAAGTGTGGCAGTGGTTGTCTATTAATATATGATTACATATCCACATGCTTATAAGTTAAAGAA
Source organism: Rehmannia glutinosa (assembly GCA_016081115.2). Lineage (NCBI taxonomy): Eukaryota > Viridiplantae > Streptophyta > Magnoliopsida > Lamiales > Orobanchaceae > Rehmannia > Rehmannia glutinosa. The sequence goes on along the minus strand of JABTTQ020000038.1, from coordinate 266,806 downwards.
AACATCCGAAACCAGGTGGCTTAGCCCACTGCCACCACAAGCAATTGTGGGATGGAGGTCGTGGGGTTCAAATCCCCGCTCCATCAAATTGTTTGTGGGGTGGAGGTCGGGGTTCATATCCCTGCTCCATCAAATTGCTCCTGGGACATATGAACATATGAAGCCGGTGAAAATTTGGTGGGAACTCATCTTGAATAGCATCCATGTAGTTCGATTCGGGAGAGATCGTTATTAGTAGATTGGGGTCGAACATAATTGTTCTCTTTACCTGGGGACGATCTGGTTGTACGCCGCCAGACCCCGCCGTCGAAACATCGCCAGCGTGCACATCCCACGTTTACCTTGGCGGCAAAAATGAGGAGCCGTGAGTCGTTGTCCTCAGCGTAGTCGCGTAGTTCAGAAGTTCTGAGTTATAAAAAAAAAAAAACATCTGGAGTTATTTATATGTATAATGTATATCTATGTACATTAATAAGTCTACACGTGTATTAGGTAGTACCATATGTGTCAATCATATGCATACAAATTGTGTCAGGTCATATATAGTAAATTATATTTAAATATATAACTACTCCATGCCTTTCATTATTGTTATAATTATTAGAATATCTATCATTATTACGGTACTACTAGTATTATTGCTTTCTTATAAAATAAAAATAATATATATATATATTATAATTTGTTTGCATTTTGTGTTTTCCGAAACCCACATTAATGTCCCCATTCACCCCTAATATTACCACGTGTAGTCTTGTAACTCTTATACTATTAATGTTACTACGTGTAACTTAATAGCTAGCCTCCAATACTCCGACAAATAAATTCTTTTTTTTCAACTACTTAAATTAGTAATCCGACAACTAACCCTATAGGTTAGTTCCAAAATATAGAATTAGTCATGCTTTATAAAATAGTCAAATTGTGCAAATAACACATAACCAACATGAAATGCATGGGCTATACTGGCCAAGTAAGTATTGAAAGGCTCGGGTGTTACAGACTCAGCTTTTTGTTTTCAAGTTGTAATAGTCAAATTCTCATTTTCTTGTAATTTTTCTTTTCTGTTTGTAAAGTCATTGTTGAAGGCTGCCCGTTGTAATCACATTGTAATCAAAAATCACAAGACAAATATCTGATCTTCACGATGGCAAGCACAAGCAGGACCCCGATTGATCAGTGTGAGTTTTGCATGTATTTTAGGGCATATTTATGGCTATAATTGTTTATAAACATGCAATAACTCATATGAAATGGTATATATTCGCTCTTTGTGGAAAAGGTATTACGTTTTGCTCATTTTGCAGGAATTTAACGATATTTGGAGTGATTTTGTGGCAAATACGAGCATTCTGATCTGGAATCATCATGAATCGAGAGATTACACCCAATTGGAAGCCAACTATATTGAGTCTAGAGTCATAATAATGAGTCGTGTGTCAAAAGAAGCATGGATGAGCAAACAACGGGGGATTAATCTCAAGAAACGCCCAAATGCGTCTGAATTTCCAAAGACTGGCAGATTTAGTATTTTTGACATAACTCTCTCTACAAAATTGATATTGAGCTGATTCAAGTGGATATAGAAAGCTAAGAGAGAGGGCTACAACTCTTATGAAGACCCTAGAAGCAAATTCGGAGATTTGGGTGACGCATGACCCGTGCATCGACGCACGACCCAGTCGTGCGTACCTAAAGACTTTGAGCATACCTACGGCATCACGCAAAGGCAGGGCCTGCGTAGGGCGCACGGCCCGTGCGTCTGCGCTGGAATGTCCAAAAACTGACAGCACATTGACCTAGGTTTCTAAAGGGTATAAATACCACTTTTGGGGGCGCACACCAGAGGAAAAAAGTCTGGAATAGACCGAAGAACACAAGAAAGGGCTCAACTTCATCAAGGAAGAATCAAGGGACGAATCGGGTCGAATAGGAGCTTAAGGATCGAAGATTCATCGAGAGATTATCTACTTTCCCTAAGTTTCTCATTCTTTGTGTTTTAATCTTTCATTTTAGCTTGTCATGAATATGAACAATTTGTCTATGGGTTGTTTATTTGTAATAAGTAGCTAAACTTCTTGTGATTTCCGGGTTTTGGAAGTAGATTAATTGAACTCTTGTTGATTGTTTTAATCTTAATTGAAGTATTGTCTTGAAGCCTATTTGAGTACTTTGTTCTTATTCTTGTTTTATCATTTGGCCAATGATTTAGCATGTTTGATATATTGATTCATAATTCGAGAGATGAGTTTCAATATTATATCTTGAGTACTTGACATGAATATTTGTATAATCGAGAGGTTTGTGAATATTTGTGAGGATATTTGATCTTTTGTACATTTGGGAGTTGTGTATCTTATGTTGAGTAGAGATGCTAGCATAGATATTTCAATCTACACTTTATATACATCTCGAGAGGGGGGATAAAATACTGTTGTGATCGTCTTATAGAAATATTGATAATAACTTTGGCTTTGATTAAATCGGACAACAAGATGAATATTAATTGAAACCATAATCCGGGAATCCATTTCATTCTCTTGATAATTCCATTATTTTTAGTATATTGTATTCTTGTGGTTATTTCTTGCCTTTACTTCCTCAATAATCATCCAACTTTCGATCGTCTAAATAAAAATAAGACTATTTTGGTTCAATACTTAGCGCATAAATTTATTAGTCTCGTGGTACGACCTTGCTTAGCCTATTCTATAAACTACACCGTACACTTGTGGTGAAGCTAAAAATAAGGCGAACACCGATCATCCCTCCCGTCAGCCGAGAAACCCGAGAAGTTCATGGGTTTCGACTTCAAGAGGATGCAGCAAAAATGATGTTTTACCTCACCACTCGAGCTTGGCGAAATATCCGATCGATGACGCTCTAGTGGTGGCCGAAAAACGAGACTAATCTTCGAAAAATGAGCCGCTTTTGATGCATGGGGCCAGGGTGATTTCATGTGCCGAACTATGTCCTTAATGGGCTTAGTGATGCAATTTACTGATGTGTATTGTGCGGTGAAACCATCCAAAGAATTGTGGGAATATTTGGAGAAGAAGTATAAAACCGAGGATGCCAAAGACAAAGAAATTTATTGTCGGTAAGTTCTTGGATTTTGTGATGGTTGATTCTAAAATCATGATGGAACAAATGCGAAGTTCTAGTTGATTCTACATGAAATCTCCGCCAAGGAATGGCTTCACGAGGCATTACAGGTGGCCGCTTGATTGAGAAACTACCTCCAAGTTGGAGGACTTTAAAATTATCTCAAGCATAAGCAAAAGGAGATGGGACTAGAGGATGTGATTGTCAAACTCGGATTGAGGAAGACAATAGGAGGATTGCTCCGAGTCCAGCTTCACCAATAGATTCAAAAGCGAATTTTATGTAGCATGGCTCGTCAAGCAATTCAAAGAAAAGACCTAATGATAAAGGCAAGAAACCGGCACTGAAAGTTCTGGGGTTTGCTTCAATTGTGGCAAACCGAACCATATGGCAAAGGATCTGTCCGCCAAAAAGAAGAAAAAACAAAACAACAAATCAATGTCAATGTGGTTGAGCAAAGGGAACTAACCGACGTTGATATGTCGGGCGGTAGTGTTTAAAGCCAATTTGGTGGATAACCTGAAAGAATGGTTTGTGGATACCGGTGCTACTTGCCATGTCTGCTCTGAAAGGGATGCATTTTCTTACTACATCCCGTCGACCGGAAGGAAGCTCCACATGAGGAATCATGCCTCTTCTGATGTTGTCATGCGAACGGTGGTGCTAAAGCTTACTTCGGGAAAGGAGTTGAAGTCAAGAATGTGTTGCATGTCCCATACATCCATAAAAATCTGCTTTCGTGTTCATTGCACGATTAACCATGGGTTTAGACTAGTTTTTGAATCAAAAGTTTATATTGAGCAAGTTTGGACAATTCATTGGTAAGGGTTATCTAGACAAGAGATTGTTCAAAATGAATGTAATGATTGTACGCCATTTTGGCAATGTTGAAATTAATAAGAATGAATCTTCTTCCTTTACATTCTTGAGTGCTCGATTTATGGCATGTTAGATTAGGACATATAAATCAATTCTATAAAAAGATTGGTAAATTTGGAATTAATAAATTTACCGTAAGTAAACTTACAAAGAAAATGTGAAGTTTGTAAGCCAAAATGGCTAAGTTACCATTTCATTCTGGTGGAAAGGAGCATTTTACCTTTAGAATTGATACACACCGTGTGTGTGATCTGAAGTTTGTGCAAACTAAAGGTGGTAAAAATTATTTCATCACGTTTATTGATGATTGCACCAGATTTTGCTACTTATATTTGTTAAAAAGCAAAGATGAAGCATTGGAGGCTTTCAAAAATTATAAAAATGAAGTTGAGGATCAACTTGGGCCGCCACATTAAGGTAATTCAGAGTGATAGAGGTGGCGAATATGTTGCACCGCTTGAAGACTTATGTACCCAAAGAATAATTCATCAAACAACGGCTCCATATTCACCATTGTCTAACGGTGTTCTTTGAGCAAACGCAAAACCGGACTTTTAAAGAGATGATGAATGTCATGTTGATTAGTTTCGGATTGACATAGAATATGTGGGGGAGTTGTGTTAACGGCGAACCACATATTGAATAAAATTCTACTTAAAGGGAAAGATAAGACTCCTTAAGAATTGTGGAAAAATCGTAAGCCTTCTTATAAATACCTTAAAGTGTGGGGGTGTTTGGCTAAGGTTGTAATACCTAAACCAGAGCAAGTTAAAACTGGTCCTAAAATGGTCGATTGTGTTTTTATTGGTTTTTCACTCAACAAGAGTGCATATCGTTTTATGGTACATAAGTCAAAACATCCGAAAAATGATAGTTGGTACCATAATCGAGTCAAAGAATGTTATATTCTTTGAGAATATTTATCCTTGTAAAGAAAGGATATATGGAAGTTTAAAGAAACGGATGTATTCAGATGTTTCTAGAGGTGTTTCTGGAGGTGTTACTCTGGTGTTATAACATCTGGAACAACACTTGGTACGACACATGATGTCATACTTGACAGAACAGTTAGTTCAACACCGAGTGGTGAAGAACTAAGACGGAGTAAGAGGCCTGGGTGGATAAGTCCTTTGGACCTGACTTCCTAACATTTATATTAGATGGTGAGTCGAACTCGATTAAAGGGGCTCTAAGTAGTCCGGATGTTCGCTGCAAGAAGCAATCAATGTAAAATCGAGTCCATTCTTCAAAATCATACGTGGAGTTGGTTGATCTCCCTCGGGTCATAAACCTTTAGGATGTAAGTGGATCCTAAGGAAGAAGTATAAAGCGGATGAGACTATTGATAAGTATAAAATACGGCTTTTAGCCAAAGGCTTATAACAAAAATAATGGTATGACTTCTTTGACACCTATTCTACCGTAACGAGGATTGCGTCTATTCGGGTGCTTCTCGTGATTGCTGTTTTGCACAATCTAGAGATTCATCATGTGGATGTCAAGACGGCGTTTCTGAATGGAGAGATAGATGTTGAAATCTTCATGGAACAACCTGAAGGGTTTGTTGCAACCGATCAAGAAAAGAAGGTGTGCAAGTTAATAAGATCCTTGTACGGACTGAAACAAGATCCAAAACAATGGCATCTTAAGTTTGACAACACAATGTTGTCAAATGGATTTAAAATCAACGAGTGTGATTAATGTGTATATGTCAAAGGGACATCAGAAGCATTTGTCATAGTTTCTCTATATGTAGACGATTTGTTAATCATGGGCGAGTCATGATATTATCATGGACATGAAAAGAATGTTAAAGAAAAACTTTGACATTTAAGGATATGGGGACCGCCGATGTTATTCTGGGGATAAAAATCACCAGAACCCCTGATGGAATTATCTTGTCACAATATCACTATGTGGAGAAAGTGCTCAAAAAATTCAATGCTTTTGATAGTTCACCGTCAAAGATGTCCATTGATTTAAATCTGTTGTGAATAAAGCGTAAACCCCGGGCTTAGATGGAATACTCATGTATAATAATAAGGCGATCGATGTACATCACAAATTGTACACGTCGCACTTGGCCTATCCTCGTAAATATGTTGAGTAGGTTCACGAGCAATCCAAGCCATGAGCATTGGAAAGCGTTAACTGGGTGTTAAAATACTTGAAGTATACCCCGAGTATAAATATACTACTCGAGGTATCCTACATTTTGCACTTGAAGGGTATAGTGATCCTAGTTGATTTTGGATTCGAAAGATTCTTATTCCACTAGTAGATACATATTTACCGTTGGAGGTGGTACGCACGTGGAAGTCCACGAATCAAATGTGTATTGCTCGATCCACCATGGAATCGAGTTTATAGCTTCTGAGAAAGTCGGTGAAGAAACAGAGTGGCTTCAAACTTTTGGAAGATATTCCATGTTGGAGGAAGCATGTGCCTTCGTGATGATTCACCGTGATAGCCAAGCGGCTATAGAAAGGGCGCCAACAATATGTATAACGGTAAGTCTAGACATATTCGTTGGAGACACAATACCATTAGATAGTTGATCTCAAATGGAGTGATGTCAATTGACAACGAAAGTCAAAAGACACTTTGGCGATCCTTCATGAAAGGATTGAATCGAGATCATTTGAAGTAAATTGCTAAAGGAATGGGCATAAAGTCCACAAAGTAAAATAACAATCATAGTGGTAACCCAACCATAATGTCCTGGAGATCCCAAGAACTTGGTTCAACGGGAAAACTAAGCTATGAAGGTTATGTTGTGACACTTGGAAACCTGCTTTCAACTCATCCCTGAGAGCAATGCCAAGTGTTGAAACACCCGCAGTTGTGGTGAGGCTAAAGTTTCCTACACCTCGTTGAGGTTGAGTATGGCAGATAATCGGATAGAGATCACCTATGTAAGTGAGAAGTGCGGGCGCTTCAAAGTAACAATTATGAATCCAAAGAGGTGTCCATGACATAAAACGTGAGAACATGAGGTGTTGAAACCTTCCGTGTTAATGTTGTTATCTCGGATACACCATGGAGGAATATTTCAAGGCATTATGTTCACTAAGCCACCAATATACCCGATGGTATTGACTACGTATGGTTCAAAGCCACAAGCTACCTTTCCTGGATACAATATTGTCACTGAGGACTGGTTTGTGTGTCTCCGCATTCATGCATGCATCAATTTCCACTCATGTGGGGGATTGTTGAAATTGGGTTTGACAAAGCGGGCGCCGACCCAACTTTGACCAAATTTTCGCTTGCAATTAAATTGTATATTTTTAATCTACTTTTCGAGTAGATGTTCGTAGTATTTTTATTTTTCAAAACCGAATTTCGGTGAGTGAGAAATTAAGACACAAAGTTGGCCACACGAATGGGCATTATGTAAAGGGACTTGAAAGGATTTTTCTCCATCCCACATAGTTTATAAAGCAAAGTTTATCCTAGTTTATAAACCGAAAGATGTTATTAGTTGGATATACTATAACATAAGTGGATGATCACAAGTGGTCCACATTCGTGCGCGAGCCCGCCTTTAAAGCCAGCGTGGGCGTGGGCTTGGGCCGACCTATTGGGCCTGGATCTCAGTCCACTATACTTTTGTCACTCGAAAATGGGTTTGGGTCCAGATTCAGTGACTGGGGGTCCCCTGATGAACCTGACATTGCGGTGTCCGGATTCAGTAGTTGGCGAGTCCAGAACTCCTCGTATAACGGGGTTGAAACCCCATGATATGGTCACCAATGTGGGTGTAACACCGATCGTTACAAGGAAGGTTAATGCTCATTAACTTAACATGTTTAATTCCTCGCAGTGGATTTTTGTTGTCTATATATACCGGTTTCATTGCGTGATTTTTAACACGTAAAACTCGCATACACTGGGATATTTCAAATGTGTCGTTAAAAGTGTTGTAACATTTCGCACACTTTCAAGAACACTTCATCCTGCATTCGAGTTCAGCAGCCAGTTCTCGCTCCTTCAAGTTCGAAAGGTGCCTTTGTGTCAGTGGTGCTACTGTACACAGATGAGGTTAATCCGTTTTATCTTTGGAGACATTACGTCGTACCTTGAGCACTAGCCAGGACGTATTTGTCTTACGGAAAGAGTTCCACTCGACTCGGCTTTTTATTTTCAAGTTGTAACAATCAGATTCTCATTTTCTTGTAATTTTCCTTTTTTGTTTGTAAAGCCATTGTTGAAGGCTTTCCGTTGTAATCACATTATAATCAACAAAGAAATTTTTTAATTGCGAACTTTTTTAAACATAAAACATATGTTTTTACAGAATCAAGTTTGTCACCTCTCTCGGATTAACTTTGTGCCTCATTGGTAGAATATTGTGTTATAAGGGTGATTAATCTAGATTCGATCACGCACGAAACAGATGTATGTCCTTCTCCTATTATCCCCAATTATACTTTAAAAAAAAGTTTGACAGTCCTCTAAATATGAAATAAAAGTTTCAAGTTAGCCAAACCAGAAATTCCAATATTTAAAAAAGCTAATCCACCAAATTGACCCCACACCACCACAATATATCCCAACCCATACACGAGTATAGTGTGCACTTGCTCACGTAATCCCACGCACAAAAATTGTTCTTCAAAGTGATCAACATCACAAACTTTTTCGTACTAGTTCAATTCAATACGTATCACCATTTGTACTACAATATATAGCATACATATATATACAAAAATATCAATGTGTTGGGTCCCTATATCAGACGTGACTCCATGCATCTGTTTCACATACATTATTCCTTATTATTTTAAATGCCATCCATATACACACATGTATATTTATATACATACACTGACATTATATAGTCCCAAAAATGTCTCAACACAATTATACTTATTCATTCTATTATTATCATGAATACATGTAGAGTATCCATGATTTCTAAAATTATATATATAAAAATAGGGATGGAGTTAGAAATTTTAAATTTTAAGTAATATTACCGTTTCTGAGGAGAATAGGGACGGAGCTAGTAGGCTGGTGGTGCCTTCCTTTCCCCTGCCCAATAGGAAGACCAATCTTTCTTTCTTAATTGACTCATCACTGAATAAATTTTAAATAATAAATTGATAAAAAAAATAGAATTCCAATTTTTTTCCATGAAATGGATAATTTTGCATCTTTATTAGTTCGGGTCGAATCGGTATTGTATATCAAGAATCCATTTTCGTCTTTCTACTTAATCAGTTTTTACCCAAAAAAAGGAAAAGATTCTTCAAAATTAATACAGATTCTTATGTGTGATTATTAATTTTATAATTTTTTTGTATAATTCTTAAATTTTAAAATCTTGTCCCCTACCAAATTCAGAAACACTTCTTTATCCACTATTTTTTAAGAGAATCAAAATTAAATCTCTCCCTAATATTTATTTTCTAAGCGACATCCTTGGAGGCGGATGGGATCTTCTATTCCGCCTTGGAGAGGCCCCAACCAATGTGGAATAGGAGAACGACACATTCTCCCCTTCCCAAACCCGCGACGCCCTAAAACAATGTAGGCCCCTAGCCAACGAATCGTCACTACTCACACATGATTCTCATTTGATGAGTCCTGCTCCGATATCATTTTGTTACAAAAATATCAATTACTAAAAGTAACAAAACTAACTCCATTAATTATATACATTTTTTTAAATACCGGACCGTACAGGCGGTTCAACCTAAGTTATACCGGATACCGTGGTCGGTCCGGTATAATAAAGCCCTAAAACCGCTTTTGCGGTTAAACCGTCAATACCGGTCAAATCGAACATACCGCCAAAAAACAAGTTAAATACCGTTCAACCGGTTTTTGCTATTTTTTTATTTTTTGTGTTTATACTTTTTATAAAAATAAAATTTATAAACTTAATATTTAATATATTTATGTCATTATTTGAAATTTGAGCAAAATATATAGATATTTTCCTTTTAACTATACATATATACAACTTTTCCTTTTATATTAATGAATTACATCCATATTTTATATAATATAATACCAAATATAATTATTTTTTATTAAAACGGTAAAACCGGTAAAATTGACGGTTGAACCGGTCCGACCGTTGCTGAACCGCTTACGGTGGGCTTGACCGTTTAATCACCTGATTGATATTTAAAACACTGATTATATATATTGATCTAATCATCTAATATCCCTTTCCTTATCAAAACAGAATCGGAGAACGTCATAAGTTGCTTCTACCCGTCCATGGTTTCCTCTCTAGATATATCTCTCTCCATATAATATATACATGGTGTGTATGTATATAAATTTATAGAATAATGCATGTGGTGATTCCTATAGTATATAATTAAAAATGCATAGAATAAGGCATGTTTGGGGATTCTTCAATATTGGGAATTGTAAAAAATGGATTATTGGCCGCCCAATCATGGTGGCTCACTCAAAGTGATTCTTTTGCTTCCTTCTTAAGCCATTTTCATCCAATCATCAACCCTTTTATGCTTTACCTAATTGTAAAATTTCCAATATTCTTCTGATGTTAACCTTATCTTCTTTGTCGTGACCTCTCACTTTCAGGATTAATTCTTTTATGCTATTTAGCTAAAAAATATTTATCATTTTTTTAATCACTTTTTGGTTTTGGAGTCCCAGTACTAGTATATTATATCATTAATTAATAAATACGCCACATACGTATGTACGTTCATGTCAAGATCTTTTATTCTAATTTTAGAAGTTTTATATGATACGTGTGTACATCAAATATACATTTATAGAATTGTTTTATAACATTTAATTAAATTGAAATAAAGCATTTACTTCGACCATAACCAACATAGACACAATCAAGAACATATCAATAATGTGTATGAAACTAATTAAAACATCCTCAATTTTAATTAATCTCCACACGATTTTCTATTTATGTATTCTCCAAGTACTTATAATTATGAGATAGTTAAATTGATCGATAATAAATAAAATATCTCAAGCTGTCAATTTATAAAAACTTTAATCTAAAATATCCATCAACAGGTGTATAGAAGACGATGTCGTTACCTCTCTATGATGGAATAATAATTTAGAACCAACTTTTTTTTTAAACAAAATTTAGCACCAACTTATTAAGAGTAGAGGTGTCAAATAGGCCGGGCCGCCGAGCCAAGCAAAAAAATCGGGCCGGGGCGGCCCAAACAGTGTTCGGACCACCATTTCTTGAGCCCCAACCCATAAAAAGGCACTGAAAAACCAGGCCAGCCCGGTTTTTCGGTTCTAATGGGCCGGGCCAAAAAAGCCCACTCATTTCGAGCCTCTAAAATTGGAGCTCATCCCGGTGCTTATACCGGGCCGGACCGAAATTGACAGCTCTAATTAAGAGCATGCCCAAGAGACTCTCTAAATGAATAATTTTCTTTATTTTGAAGAGTCATCCACCAAAAATTATCTCCAACAAATACTTTATTTTAACATATAGATTTAGAGAATGGGTTTTGACTCACCAAATTTGAAGAGTCAAAACTGCTCTCTATTATTAATTACATTAGTTTTCTTGCAATTTAAATGACCTTTATATATGGCAGTTTCCAAAAACAACACAAATTTGAAAAATATCTTAAATTACTTCCAATTATCCCATGTGTAATAAATTAATATTGAGAAGAGAGAAAACAAAGAGTTAAATATAAAGAGAGTGTTGAAATATGTAAAAGAATATCACTCATTAAATTTAAAGATGCTTTTTATTTTACATTATATGTTTTTTAAATTTAAAGTGTCTTTTGGGAATGCTTTTTTATTTGATTTTCTTAAAGCCGTCTATACCTAAGTGTGGGATTTGACGAATCCTGGTCCATATATGATATAACAGTGTGAAAAAAGAGTATTAAAAGACATTTTACAGATATAAGCATAAATAAAACAAGGAGTACTATTCTCTTAATGGAAATGGTGTGTGGATTAATTGCTTTTATTCTTTAAAGAGCTAGGAATATCAATATATTCCGTTCTAATAATTTCAAAATTACTTGGTTCAAAAAATATTTCAAAATTTAAAAACAATATTGTCAGTGATGAAAATGACCATAATTGTCATAAATGTTGTCATGTCTCATCAATAGGAGAATTTAAATGAATTAATATAATGCATATGTGTTATTAATATAATCAAAAAATTAATTTATATATCACTTAACAATATGAGAACATGTGTATATTGACATTATAGCATTGACAGTACTTAATACCCTGTTTTCGCAGTGAAAGATCTATTCTGGCCTCTAATATGGCCTTCCATATTTTAGTCAGTTTTATATAAAAATTAAAATACTCATATTATTATATTTTAAAAAAAGGAAAAGAAAAAAAGAATGTGGATTAATATAATAAGATAAAGAGTGATACCAAATTTTAAAATTCTAAATTAAATTTTGTACTAAAAAATATTAATAATTGTAATTGCAAATTTCCATTCATAACATTTTAAATACATAATTCCAAAAAATATTATAAGAGACATAATTTAAATACTTAATCTTTAATTATAATAACTTCACTATGCGAAAAAATTAATCAAAAGAGCTATTTCAAATGCCATCTTTGTTGGACAAAAACTTGGTTAGACCGTCGAACGGGTCTTTTCCATTAGACGGATCCAACCCGACCTGGCTTTTTTTTTTTGTAATTGCATGCACCGGTGGCATTTTTGTAATATTATGGGGCGGTGCCATATGATCTCCAAACCGGTGGCATTTTTGTAATACTAGAGTCTTTAAAAGTATTAGTTTTCCCCCACAGAAAAGTATTAGTAGTACATCCGAAAAGTATTAGTACTACATCTAAAAATATTAGTAATCCCCTTAACAATATTGACAAAGTGAAGTAATATTAGGCAACCCTCAAAAGTATTAGTTTTTCCTTGAAAAGTATTAGCAATTCCTTAGAAAAGTATTAATAATCCCGTAGAAAAATATTAATTATGTTGACCTCAAGCGCTTTTTGGAATGAGGATTGTCCCTACAAACCAACACAAGTCTTTTCTAAGACGATTTGTCCTCACTCACGCGCTCCCTCGAAAACTTCCCAGGAGTCATCCCATGTCTACCCCAAGCCAAGACGCTTAACCTTAAAGTTTCTATGTAATATATGGACACTAGGAAAGAAGATGCATTTGTTGGTATATGTAGTCCATATCAAATCCTTTAAGCTCTCATTTAATCTGCAATCCAAATAGCCACGAGTTTGAATTGCGGGTCGCGTCTCGCGCTCTTTTAAAGAACATTGCAGCAGTGCACGAATCTTTGGACCAAAGTCCAACAAGTTATAACCCTCGAGCAATTTTTTAGTAATTCTCATGAAAAGTATTGGTTTTTTCCGCAAAAGTATTAGTATTCCCTAAAGGTATTAATAATCTTATTGAAAAGTATTAAGTTTATCGATTAAAAGTATTTTAGTATTTCTCCCGAAAAGTATTGATAGTCATTCCAAAAGTATTAGATCCCTTCTAAAAAGACTAGCAACATCATCTCGGATGTTATTGTTGTAATGGTTGTCTTGGTCAATAGACGGATTGACCGCTGGTCGGAAAGTCTTTGTCCTATCCCAAATGGGTATTTCCTACAATTTGCCCTATAAAGAATTCAATTTCATGATATCTAATCTCAAATTTTAGAGAGACAAAAAAAAGAATGCATATATGAACAAATGAGTGTCATTTCATCTCATGCATTCCAATTCCAAGAACACACGCACCCTGCCACCCCATGCTAGTGTTAGATTATACTAATGTTTTGCCGTGCGATGCACGTGTATATATTTTTGAGGCGTCTATTTTGTACAAACATGTGTATTTTTCTAATAATTCTACGAATTCTATCTTATGCATTGTAACAACTCAAATATAGCATCAAGTAATAAACAGAAAATAGTATTTAATTTTTTTATTGATAAAATCAAAAATGGAAAAAAAAAAAAAATCATACCACTTAATCATAAAAACTACATTCAACCATATGTATTTGTGATCAATTTTTGAAAACTATTTTTTCATAAAATCGCACGGTGCACATTCATCGCCCATTTCGTTTTAGTCATGTTTAGATTCCTAATAAGTGTGAAACTATGTGCATTGCTTTTTTCAAATGTTGTAGTAGTAAATTCATATGCAAAATTATTTTTCAAAGTCGTCTAGTATGCGTAGGAGGACTAAGTATATTAGTTAAGGTAATATAAGACAATAAAATATAGTTTTGGTAATATTACTGATTTTATTATATTTATTTTTTTGGGGATTTTGTCATTTATACTATTTATTCATGTTGTTAGGTCAATTTTTAAACTGTTAAAATTTTATTGTGGGGATTTGTATTGTATTATTTGGAATTTTCAATTATTATGTTCTATTCGAATTCTCATATTTGGTATTATTCAGATCGTGTGATACACAAACTGTTTTTTTATAATTTTTAGTGACTACAAAAAGTTTAGGATTTCAATAAATAATTAAAATATAAAGATAATTAACTTAATTATAAATAATACTATTAAATAATATAAAAATAAATTATTATAAAGTATGAAAAAAAATCAATATATCTGGGTGATAATAAATTTTGTGAATGTGAATTGTATATATATTGAATATGATTATCTATAAGAAAGTAAATGTTTTTTTAAAAAATATTAATTTTCAATATTGAATATTGAATGTGTTGTTTTTCAATGCAATCAATAATAAAGTCATTCCAAATTTCAATATCTTTTTAGGGTTTAGAATGTTGAACAGTTTTAGAATTATTACGGAAATAAACAAATCATGTTTATAATTAGCAATATAATTTAGTGTGAAAATAATATATTTAAAAAGTAAAAACTATACTATTTTTATATATACACATATATCTAAAAACAAATATCATACATACAAATTTATATCTAATAGCTCAAATGTACAACATTGAAAGTTGAATATCAAAATACATTGATAAATATAAAAAATAATTTCTATTAACATGAAAAGTACGTTAAAGAAATATAAAAAATAATTTTTATTTATGAAAAACTATTATGAATATGATTTTATATTAAATAAAAATTTAATTTCTTCTTACATGAATATATCAAATTCTATGTATGGATATATTTAATATATATTATCCGGATACATAGATTGAGATAAATTTCTTCAGATTAAAATAAATACGTTTTGATTTAAGTTAATTAACATAAATACAATTCGATATAATTACGAAGAAATGAGATAAGCCCAATTAACAACTATACAATATCAAAAATAACCAAAATACGTGAATAGACAAATTGATGTCCAATAGCCCGAATACATAATTTTTAAAACACATTACAAAATAATGAGAAAATATATTTTATATATATTTATTTATTATGTTTATTTTTATTATATATCTGTAATATGGATGTTAAACCGAAAATCATAAAAAGATGATTAATTATATATATTATACGTCAAAAACGGATCTAAATCGTAAAAATTAGTAAATATTTCTAAAAAATAAAAATATATATAATAATTAATGCAAAGACACACAGAGATCCGGAAA
Source organism: Rehmannia glutinosa (assembly GCA_016081115.2). Classification (NCBI taxonomy): domain Eukaryota; kingdom Viridiplantae; phylum Streptophyta; class Magnoliopsida; order Lamiales; family Orobanchaceae; genus Rehmannia; species Rehmannia glutinosa. Next base: position 251,258 of record JABTTQ020000038.1, on the reverse strand, counting down.
CCTAATTTAAATAAATATATGTTTTATATAACATTAAAAAGTGATTTGTTGAAATAAAGTTCACTACTTAAAAATAATAAAATCACAAATATTGATGACTTTTTATTTTTTTCATAGATTTTATTTTTTTAAAAATGAATTTTTACTACTTTTTTAGAAACCAAAAAATGGGCGGGAAAACCATGAGTTACTATTCTAAGAATAGTCTCTCTTTATATCTAACTAGATGAGACCCCCGTGCACTGCACAGGATGTATATATGTGATGTCTCTGTTTAATAGCGTGATATGTTTATTTTCTCAATAGTTTTATTAATTATATATCCATGCATTGTGATAATTTTAAAATAGCATCAAACAATAGGGGCAAAATTTTTTTTTTGGTCCGTTAAGTTGGCTCAATTTTGCTTTTAGTCTTTTAATTTTTATGGGTTGCATTTGGCAAACACTAAGTTTTCTAAACCTGCACATTTAGTCCGATTTCAAAATTTCGGGGATATCTTATCCCTAAAATGCTGAGTTGAGCCATTTTTCCATGAAATAACTATTTTGCCCCTTTTTTTTTGGAGGAAAACCTTGGTCATGTGAGAATATATTTAATTTAATTTAAATAAAATAAACTAAACATATATTTATAATTTTCAACTGTAAATCATATTAAAAAAACGAAAAAATAGAAAAAATATGTATTTATAATTTTCAAATATAAATAAAAATTAAAAAAATAGAAACAAAATAAACACATATATATGTAATTTTCAACTCAAATTTAAATTAAGGAAAATTAGAAAGAAAAAAAAAAATAGAAAAACCAAAAGAAAAAGAAAATAATGTACTTTTTTTTTTTTTTTTCTAGTTTTCCTTAAGTTTTATTCAAAGTTGAAAAATATAAAATATATGTAAGACAAATTTTGTTTAATTTAATTTAAAGAAAATAATATGAACATATATTGATAATTTTTTCAATCGTAAATTAAATTAAAAAAATAAAATAAAAATAAAACAGAAAAATATGTATTTACAATTTTCAACTATATATAAAAATGAAAAAATTAGAAAACAAAAAAATACATATATATCTATAATTTTCGATAGAAATCAAAATTAAAGAAAAATAGAAAATAAAAACAAAACAGAAAAAATATAGACTTACAATTTTCTATCAGAAATTAAAATTAAAAAAAGTAGAAAACAAAAAAATAAAAACCAAAAAATTTTTAGATATATATAGATTTTTTTGTTTTCTATTTATTTAATTTTTTATAAAATTGAAAATTGTAAATACATGTTTTTTTGTTTCTTTTATTTTTAAATTTATGTCTTGTTGAAAATTATGAAATATGCTCAGATTACTTTGTTTAAATTAAATTCAAAAAATCGAACACATATTTTAATTTGTCAACTTTATATAAAATAATAAATATATGTTCATATTTTTTCTTTACTTCAATTTAATCTTATCTTTATTTTTGTTATTTAATTTTATTGAGATATTATAAATACATATTTTTTCTATTTTTTCGTTTTTTTAATATTATTTATAATTGAAAATTATAAATATATGTTCATATTATTTTATTTAAATTAAATTAAATATATTTTCACATGACCAAGGTTTCCCTCCAAGAAAAGGGGCGAAATAGTTATTTAATGGAAAAGAGGCCCAACTCAAAGATTTTAGGGATAAGATATCCCCGATATTTTGAAATCGGACTAAATGTGCGGGTTTAGAAAAATTAGTGTTTGTCAAACGTAACCCATAAAAATTAAAGGACTAAATGCGAAATCGAGCCAACTTAACGGACCAAAAAATAATTTTGCTAAACAATAGGCGAGAAAATTATTTAATATTTTTATTGACAAAATCAAAAAGAAAAAAATATCGTACCTCGTAATCATCGAAAATAGATTCAAGATTATGTATTTGTATTCTATCTTCAAAAGTGATTTTTCATAAACTCGCACAAGGCACAACTTCATTGCCTTTTTCAAATTCCAATACTTTTTTAGGGTTTAGAAAGTGAACAATTGATTTATTCCTTATATTTAACAACATAATTTTAGGGGAATATGAAATATTTCAAAAATGAAAACTATTCTATTTTTATGCATACATAAATATAAAAAATATCAAGCAGAAAAATCCATATCTAATAGTCAAAATGTATAATCTTGAAAGTTGAATATCAAAATATATTGATAAACATAAAAAAATATTAACATGAAAAATACGTTAATAAGTATAACAATATTTTTATATAAAAAAACACTATGATTAATATAATTGCATACTAAATATATATTGATCTCTTCTTACAAAAATATATATAATGTTATGTATAGAATACGTATAATATTTGATAAATATTTTGAGATATTTTCTTCAAGTAAAATAGTATTTATCTAATTGAAGCTAATCAACTTAAATACAATTTTATATCATTATGAAGAGGTGAGGTAAGCCCAAATAACAACTACATGTATTACAACTAAACTAAAATACATAAATACACAATTTGATCCAATAGCGCGTAACTTTTAAATCCCATTACAAAAGATTATTTTGAGTAAATATATCTTATATTTTTTTATATTTATATTTTATTTTATATATGTAATATCGACATCAAATTAAAGATCGTAAAAGACGGTTAATCTGATATGTTCCACGTCAAAAATGGATAAAATATTGTTAAATTATAAATAACAAAAAAAAATAGACAAATATCATAATTAATGTAGTAAACACACATATTTGGAAAGTTAATTTTTATTGAATGATTTGTTATTATCTATATACATATATAGATAGATTTTCCAGAATTAATTCACTAATTACCAAAATTGATTTTACATTCTATAATTATATTTTTACTATTTTGGGAGGGTAGTTTAGGCGGGGAAATTTTTGGCATACTATTTATAAGTGACTCTCTTATTATATATACTAGATGAGCCCCCGTGCGATGCACGGACTATCCTAATAATAAGTTGAGCTGTCAAATGAGCTAGTCCGAGCTGGACCGCTAGGCCAAAGAGAAAATCCGGGTTGTGTTAGTTTACTCCAGCTAATCTATTTTTGAGGTCGGTCTCACCCACTTCACCCCATGAAATGACCGCCCAATCTCCAAGAGAAAATCTTGGGTTAGACCGAAACTCCATCTAATCTATTTTTTCGATTAGTCGACCCACTCCACCCCATGAAATGGCCGTCCCAATTGGGCTCCTAAAACTTTTCAAGACATTTTCAAATAAATAGTATCCATCATTTTATACTAATAATTTTATAATAATAACAAACATGTATGTCATTAGAAAATATTAATAACGTTTTTACGTTTAAATAATATATAGCATAACCAATGAATCAATTTTTTTTTATAATTTTTGAAATTACATTATACTCTATTTTCATAACATGTTATGAACACATATTTATAGGATCTTTTATTTATTTTAAATTTCAATAACAATACTGTGTTACACTTCAAACATATTTACAATATTATTTATACATTGTTAAAGTAAAATAAAATTCAAATTTATTTATAAATAAAATAATACAATTAGAAGATTGTAATTTAAAAATTATATTACAATACAACTAAAATATATAATTTTCAAATATAATGCTCATTAATATATTTTCAAATTTAGCACAATCCGTACATATTTTTTTTCGCTTTTAAAATAACATTATATTCGTTTTTCATCATATATTGGATTTGAGGTGTATCAAAATTTTGTAATTTATCCAAATTATTCTAAAATAAATATCTTAAATTAAAAATATGATATCACACTCCAAACATGTGTTTCTAGTATTGTTTATAAATTTTAAATATTTTACAAAATAAATTCAATTTAAATTCATCTATAAATATAACAATACAATTAAAAGATTAAACTTTATTGATATATATTGTAATATATACTTTTTTCAAAAAATATATAAATTCTCATTACAATTAAGGATCCGATTAAAATTATAAAATCGTATTGTTAAAAACAGAGATAATATTGTACCCAATAATGCCGATTTGTTTTATATTTTTGTTTAAATCTTTTTGAATTTTTTTAATATATATTTAATATTGATTAGTCATACATACATTAGATTGTTAATGCATACCAAAATTAAAATGGACAAATTTAATGATAAATTACAATAATTTCGGACAACAAATAATTATTATTTTTTTAAATATCTTTCCCAATTCATGTGTGCAATATTTAATTATAATTAGACATACCTAAATTAAAATGCCAATGCATACCATAATTAAGATTAAAAAATTAATGATATAATTAAAAAGATATTGGATATATATATATCCATTTTTTGTTTTTTTTTTCTCCATAAAAAATTCTAATATTTCGTTTTTAGCAAGTGTAAATAGGCGGAAAATAAATTTGGAAACATGTTTGTTATTATATATATATATAATTAGATTAGTTTATTTTTTCTTATTTAATTATTAGTCTTTTAGGTTTCTAGTTAGACTATATATACATTTTTGTCTATTTAATGGTATACTTTTATTTTATATCACAAGTAGAGTGTCAAATGGGTCGTTTGTCGGCCCAAAGCAAAAAATCGGGTTAGGCCGTAGGCCGGGCAAACAAAAGAATGGGCCACTATTTAGGAGCCTAGTCCGTCTAACCCACAAAAATACAAAAGAAAAATCGGGCCGATTGAACCATCCTGGCCATCCCGAACTTTTCGGCCTAAATGAATTTCGGCCAAAAATTTCGGACCATTTCGGGCCTAATAAAATCCCAAAAATCAAACATTTGTTTTCCCGACCATTTAACAGCGACAAGGTGAAGGCTAAATTTTATAGCTCTAATCCCAAAAATACAATCTTGAAAAGACAATGTGTCCTTTGTGGTTTAACTTGACGAGTGTTCATGTTGAATGTATATAAGCTCTGATTGTACCAGAATTAACCTGGAGGAGAAACCTAAGGAAAACTTATTAGTTAGGCACACGTCTGAAACCTAGGTGTGATGTTCGGGTCGAAGAGCTAGGAGTGATCGTTAGTGCGAGAGAGGCACATACAAAGTGCGGCTCCTAGTAGGATTGTAGGCGGAGGGGGTATAAAGAATCGATCTCACAAAAGAAGAAGATGAGATCGAGATCGTGAAAGTTTGAGATCGCCACTCCTCTTTGGGCGAGATTAGAAATTTCTTGTCTGCGTGACCTACCTTCATCCGAGGAAGATAAAGCTTCTTCGGTTTAAAGAAGATGTTATTATAGAAATCTTGCTACAGTTGAGGGAAGACTAAGATATTTGATAGACTACTTATACCAACAAGATGATCTTTCTTATAGTATTTATCATATGTAAAACTCCAAAGTTAAACGTGTTTGACTTTGAGACAATTATGGGATAGATGGCCCCTAAAAACTACTTTTCGTAGAGTGCGTGAGTAAGGGCGACATAACACGCTAAAAAACTCGTGTTGGTTTGTGAGTCGTTGATCTCGAAGACGGCCATTTACTGGGTTAATAAAGAAAAACCCCACCCCTAAAAAAAGAAAAGAAAAAAGGAAAAATATAAAAAATCATGACCTGCCACTATAGTACTAGTGGTACCACAGTGGCACAGTAGAAAAAAGAATGAGAGAGAAAGAGAACAAGTGAAAAAAGGTCCTTTGATGGTGGCGTCGGCAAATGGGTCCCATGGATCCATTCCCAGACGCATTTTGGGCTCCTACAAATACCACACCACTCTCACCCTTTCCATTTGCAATTAACCCAAAAAAACAAACATCATCATCTCATCTTCTTCTCTTAACATTTCAGCTTTCAACTGTCATCCACTGCTTCACCCCCTTCTGTGGATGCTGTTGTTTGCTTAATTATATCATCATTTCCATTTTTTTCTTTCTTTCACTTCACATATATCAAGTCAAGAATATGCCTGTGAGGAAGAGCCCAAATCACATTCCACCTTCACCTGGAATGAAACAGGGGATAGTCACAATTCTTGGTTCTGATTGCAATAAATCAGCATCCATAAGAAGAACACTCTCTGCTGATATGTCCTCCAAAATATGGCTTCAGCAAAATGGGTTTTTCAATCCATCAAAAGATTGTTTCTCCTTCTTCTTCTTCTTCTTCATCGGAAAGTGGAGAAGAAGATTATGAAGAAACCCTGGACAAGACGACGTTTGGAGATCAATTCAAGCGCAAAAAGAGAAAAATGAGAAAAATGATTCTTGGGGTTCACTTCTCACTCAAAAGAGTGAAAATTCTAATTTGCTTCCACCAATTTATGTTCATCCTCTCGTGAAAAGATCAGCTAGCTGCAGTTTGAGTGAAAAGAGTCTCGAGATTTGCACTGAGAGTCTCGGATCGGAAACAGGGTCGGATTGTTTTTCGTCTTCCGAGTGTTTGACGGAAGTTCTAAGTGACGGAGATGAAGTAAAAAAGAAGATGGGCAAAGGGTTGTCGGGGAAATTTACAAAGATTCGGATCCTTTTGCGGATCTGCATGTCGTCAAGTACAAGAGTTCGCCGGTGCGGCCTCTTCCACCGCCGCTTCCTTCAATCGCCGGCGGCGATGGGGCTTCACAGCTCCACATGCAGTCCCGCCGGGAAAATGGTCGGTTGATTCTCGAAGCTGTTTCTGTTAAACCGAGAAACTATTTCCATGCCCAACGCGAAGATGGCCGTCTTGTTTTGACTCTGGTTCGTAATTCTGAAGTAACAATGGAGGAAAATAAATCAGTTGAAGAAGTGTTTGATAATATGGAAGAAGTTGGTGAGAATATTCCGGCGGTGGAGGAGGAGATGGCGGATGACGGTGGTTCTGAGGAGGAAGAGGAATTTGTGGTGGAAAAGAATCTATCATTGCCTAGTGGGATAATAAGTGTGCACAAAACAGGTCTTGTGATGAAAAAGCTTGTGGCTGTTGGGAATATGAATGCCACGTGGACCAATAAGAAATTTAACAAAGAAAATGAAGTGATGACAGAGGAGGATGAGGAATTTTCAATCCCACAGTCACTCCCACCGCCGCCACGGGCGGCTCGCCTGATCCCGCCGCCACCACCACCGGCCGCCGCCTCATTCAATGCGTACGATTACTTCTGGCGGAATAAGACCACCGTATCCGGTGGTTTTATTACTGTCCCAGCCGACACACCTCAAAAATAAAAATAACGACAACAACAATAACAATAAAGCAACGTATGCAGATCAAGATTTGGTGCTTATGAAAAGAAACAAAGCAGAGCATTTTGTTCCATACTTGAGGGGATGCAAAGAGCCAAGGAGGTCACTATTAATTTGGGAGCCATATTGCATTGCCACCTCCTAAGGATGGTTCACAAAAAGAAAAATAAAATTACCTACCAAAAAAATGTTAATTAAACTTCTTAATATATTAACTATATATTTGCCTGCCCTCTATGTCAACCTCCCAATATGTTATATGTAAAAAAATCCCTTGTTGTCCAAAAACATTTGTGTAGCCATAAAATAAATATGAATGGGAGTGAGAAATAGTTTAGAGAAGATTTTTACATAAATTTTTCATCCTAAGTCATCAGTTTTCTGTTAGTTATACTTTGGTTGGTATTGTACTACTAATAATTACTAATTTACTATAAAACCAAATCTTTCATTCAGCACCATGTTTGACTTGGTGGGCTGTCTCGTCTGTCTCTGTAATCATAATGGCAATTTCACTTTTTCCTTCTTTTTTTCCCCTCAGCTTTTGTAAATTTAGACCAATGGGGAGATGATACATGTCATTTCTGGTCCTTTTGATGTTCATGTTGGGGACACCATGATCCAATATTGTTGATTTGTTCTCGTCCTTTTGGGTTAAGGTTTAACCACATGATTCACACATTTTACACATTCACCTTTACCATAAAGAATTATTAATTACAAGCACTGTGCTTCATAATTTGAAGTTTGAACACATTAAAGAAAATAAAATTTGTTTGGCATATGATCAATAATTATGATCATGGAGAAAGGATTCGGTTCAACTTTGAGAAAATTGATGAAAAAACAATAGATGTGATATTCAAAATGAGACAATCTTCTTTGTTATAAACCACCAACCATTTGGAGTAGTGGCATATGTTCCCACCGTCGTAGTTATGATGTGCCCAAAAATTTCGGGTAGAGAGCCCAATTAATATTAATATGTATAGAGTTAAATCGAATTTTTGGCTAATTTTTCAAAATAGTAACCTTGTTTTTTCTAGTCATTTTTAGTTCAAATTTTCACTTTCTATTTTTTTTTCATTTCTATAGACCGGTCCATGACTCCTAAGATCAAAAATGTACCGCATAAATTTTTGAAATATAATCAAGATTTCATCGAGAACATAAGAACAATATAGCCGTATCAAAATGGCTAAGCATATATTTTCAAAAATTATGACTATTTTTTCATTTTTACAAAACGTAAGTGGACAATTTGTCCATTACAATATATAAAAAAAATAAAAAAAAATGCAATACATTAAATTTAAAATAAGTGGAAGTTTTGATAAGTCATTGTATTAATTCAATCATATCTTAATATTCAAAAAAAATAAAACAAAATGCGCTTACATCATGTACCAAAAAAGACAAATAGAGACACAAATAGAGAATAATGCATAGTTGAATTGTTTTAAAGTTTATGGTGGAGTTTCTTAAAAAAAAGGTACAAAATTTTAAGAAAAGGGAAAAAATGACTAAGATTTATATTTTTCAAGATTCACAAATCAAAATAGAAAAAGGAAGGAAATATAATTGAAGATATTTTTTCCCATTTTTCTATTTTTATTTGTTTTAAGATTAAACTGAAAATGACCAAAATACTCTTACCTTTTTTCAAAATTTGAGGGGAGCCTAATGCACCCTTGGCCCATTAATAGCTTCATCCCTGGATGTAAGGTCTTGAGTTTCAATCCTATTGTATCTCAATTATGTGAGTGCGTATGCTCCCTCCCTAATTGTACTCCTCAAAAATACGGTGAGAGAGAAAAGGTTAATTTTATGAGTTAAGTGGTGCAAATTGCGATGTGGTTCTTTGAGTAGAAGGCGGTGCCACCTTAAAATAGGTGTATTAGGAATACTTTTTATTTATTATTATTTATATGTTGTTTACAATTTCATATTAAATTCGTTGAATTCATGTTGCACTCATATGGTATACGTCATACGTGCACTTCCAAGCGTAATCCAAACAGTTGTATTATGAAGATTGCCGTCTTATAATAGTATTATAGTATCATTATTACTTGGCCGTTGAGGAAAAACAAAAGTGTGCGGGTCAAAATCTGATCTCCCTTCCAGGGTTAATCTCTTATCAGATCGTCTAACGAATCTAATTCAGTAGATGGATTCAAATACTTGGCCCACGGGTCAATCCGTCTATTAACTCGCACAACCACTAACACCACAACCACCACATTTGATGTTAATACTTTTTGGGAGGGCTACTAATACATTTCGAGAAAAAACTAATATCTTTTAGGGGCTACTAAATATTTTTCGAATGACTACTAATATATTTGAAGGAGAAACTAATACTTTTATGGGGAACTAATAATACTTTTTATGAGAAAAACTAGGGCCTTGTATGGATGTATTTTCAAGTCCAATTTTCAGTTTTTAGTGTTGGAAAATGAATTTTCAAACTTTATTGATTTTCGTGTGAGAATTTGGAATATGTTTGGTTTGTTAATTTCTGTTTTGAAATGAGAATATGTTTGGTTATAGCCTTTTACATGTGTTTTTGGGTAATTTAACTAAATATGGTATTTGTGAGAATTTTTGGCAAAATTGTAGTGGATTTGAGGAAGTTGATAGATTTAAGTCTAGGCGCTATTGCTAATAGCGCCCAATTATCAGGCGCTAATTGCAATAGCGCCCAAGCCATTTTTTTTTTCTTTACCTAGCGCCCTCTTTATTTTTTTATTTAATAATTAATTTATTCATTAATTTATAAAACAAAAAGATTAGATGCATTGGATTAATCAAGTCCGATCAGTTTGAATCGATACGATACAGAAAATTATAATCGTTACAAGTCGAGATTAATCCCAAATCCTATTTCCCCCAGGTGCCACACGTAGGCGCTACCCTCTGCCTAGTACTCCTACGCCTACCAACATTCCCCTGAATCTCTTGTGGTGGCAGATCATCATCCTCTTGATCATTTCTTGTATGATGACTAGATGCAGCTAATGATGTCGACTCTCCGGTCAAATCCCGATACTCACTGAGTGTAGGTGGAAATGAAACAGGTGATATGTTGAAATGTGGATGATTGGATGTGGACGGATCATGACTCCCATGTGGAACTCCCATAGCACCAAAATCATGCGTAATAGAGATGTAAATGATGTCCACTCGGTTTGTTATAATCGATTATGTGTCTGGCCGAGGGGACATAATAACCAGGAGTAGATGTAGATGGATCATTATATATAATGAAAATTGATCAATAAAAAGAACTTATGTGTTTTTTTGTCAATTTATAATTTTTAAGAATTTCATAAAATTCATACCATAGTGCATCGTGGTTGTATAAGTACAAGGTCCCACTATATCAACATGAGGTACCGGTGGAGGAACATCACGAGATGTGGAAGCACCATCTGTAAATGGTCGTGACTATCGTTGTCGCCCGCCATTGCGCGTGTGCTACGACCGTATGGGCTATCGGCGTCTCGGCAGTATATCACCCGGTGGGACCCATGTGGTATGGTGGCTCACGTAGCATCCGCCAATATCATCGCTAACTTCTACAAAGAACACGTCAGAAACATGCATATGACTCAACGTCCTCGAATGATGATTCAGCTGAACTAAACCTTAGTTGTTCCATCCACGAGAACTGAAAAAACAAATAACATGTCTAATTATTTGTCTATTGTTGCTTATAATTCACTTTGAAAAATCAAGTCGAGAACAATAAATATACCATAAAGATCACGTGTTGTTGTGTCGATGGCCGAACCCTTGTTCTTTGGCAAGTGACCAGTGTTATCAATCGTCGTGTAATCTTTCCATACCAATGCATATATCCATCGACCATACTAACACCTCCAAAGAATTGGTTGAACGTCGAGTATCGATGTATGTCTCATATTCCATAACTCGACCCAAGACCGATGACGATGTCCCCAATCGGTGGTTTTCGACTCTCTACGATCAACTTCATGTAGTCCATATGAGTATGGTGTATATGTTGTGGAATACCCCGTATACAACCAAATTGTCTAAGCACTCGATCGGGATGGTATATCTCGACAATCGCATAATTAATAAGTGGACATCGTGATAGCCAATGTATAGTCAACAACGAGGTCCAAGATCGCCGATATCCTGGTCTGTTAGATCATAGGGCTCCCATAAAATTGCCAAAAATACTCATTAATTAAAATATATATTTATATATTTATTTATAGTAATGAATAATGTAAAAGGATTTTACCTCATCGGGTAATAGCCGGTCAAACATATCTCTATATACCCGTATGCATAATGCCTAATTGTGCGAGTGTAGGCATGATGATGTATCCACCAAGCCCCATACGGTGGTAGCCCTGATCCTCTACCATCAGCACCTACAAGTGGACCCTGTACAATCATCGAAGTAATATTCGCGGTCATAATAGTGTTCATCCGAGACCATGCCCAAATCTGAAAAAAGAATATTATTATTTTAACAAAAATTGTAAATGCAAGTTATAATTTACGAGACAACAACAAAGATATACCTGAAGAAGACCCAATGGTCCCCCGATCCCATATTATTCCTTATTTGCAGCACTACAAAGTCACGGTATAAAAATGATAAAACTGCACTGCCCCAACTGAAACACCTAGCTGTTCGGACATCCTGTAGCTGCTGCAGGTATAGCAAGGAGACAATGTTTCCTGATGAGTCCAGCATCATAATACAACCTAATAAGAGCATTGCACAACCGCATGCATACTGCTCAACCACGTGCTACGAAGTATGCTCTGTGATTTGAATGCCTCTCAAATGGTTTGAAATGGTTGTACAATGTATCTGTGTCCTCCCCTTCATCTGACTCGAGGTAGGTATAAATCCTAGATATGGTCCACAATAGGCACGCCACTCATTACATGTAGCAAACAGAGTACGACCAACTACAGCATCACCATCTATGGATAAACCTCATATGATAGCAACGTCCTGTAGAGTCACTGTAGCCTCTCCGACATGTAGATGAAATGTGTGCGTCTCAGGGCGCCACCTTTCTACTAAGGCAGTGATGAGATGATGGTTAGTATTCATGGAATCACACCGTGCAACACCGTAGAAACCCATATCATACAATATATCCAATACCCGAGGATGTAGCATTACATCAGCACTTGGTCTAAAACTCCAAAATATACCACATCCCTGGCGAGTCGATAGTACCTTATCAACCATTCCATCATATACACTGAGATCGATGAGTCTCCTATAAAGTCAAAATATCGGGATCCCGAGGTCCGTATACCTCTCGACACGTCTAGAATTCATCCTATTGGAAAAAAATGTAAACCAAGACATAAAATGACAAAGGCATAAGACATAAAATGAATAAGGCATAAGACATAAAATGACAAGGCATAAGACATAAAATGAATGAATACGGGAAAATATTGTTTTCATAAGACATATCCCAATTTTTTCTTACAATCATGAATTACATGTTCCTAATTTTATTACAATCATGGTTTCTAAGACACAATAAAGCAAACTAAATCTGATGGGATGATGATCCGCGCTGTGAAGTTTCTGCTCTTTCTCGCGCACGATATTATTGCCTCGCACGGGTTTGTGGACGATCCATTTCATTATGAATTCTTGATGTTGTATCTCTGCCACGTCATCTGACAACACGACGCTCAGTATTGTGTTGCATTTGGAAAGGTGGATCATCCCACTCATCATCGTCGGGCAACGGTTCAAAATGTCCGGAAGAATATGTCATCAAGTAAGCGTTGGTGCTATAATATTACTTCATAAAAGTTCCTGGATCAATCATAAAATGGCGACAAACTTGCATTGCATGAGAGCATGGTATTCCATCATTCTTCCATTGACAGCATGAACATTCTTGGGTAGATAATTTCACTTTGAAGGTACGCGTATGTCTAGAACCCGGTGTTTGTGTGATGACACTTGCAGTTTGTTCAGTATAATCATACATCTGCACCATATGTTATAATTCGAGGCGCTGCATTTTGTCAAACCTATTGTATACATCATCTGGCCAAATTTGGTTTCGTTGTCGAGTCATCGATGCATTCGTCATGCGATCTAAAAACACTTAGCCGACCTTGCAAAGGTGATCCGCACAATGGCAGTGATTGGAAGGCATCGAGCACCCTTGAGTACTCCATTGATGCATTCAGACATGTTTGTAGTCATAATTCCACACCGCTTCCCTTCATCGTAGTTGAGTGTCCACAATTGTTCCTGGATTGTATTTCTGCAGTGCTCCCATATATTTAGGCAAATATTGACAAGAGCTCTCCAAGTCCCATACACATTTTCTCTTGCCCATTTCAAACTGTGCCAAACTTTATGGTATGATATCTCATATCCATATTTGTCCATCACATTTTGCTGAACGCACTTGATATCATACGCCGGATCACATTGTACCATCCCCATAAGATCTTTAGCGATAATATTTTTACACAAGTTTCTATGATCTTTGGAGACGGTGTTCATAACACAACTATGGGAGGTCCCAACTTGGTAATGTGCCACATTGAATGCCTTTTCACAAAACACGACCGCAACCACCAATTGCATTGTTGCGATGATAAGCGCGTTTCAATAACTTCGATTATTTTTTATTTTTTTAACTTCGATTGATTATGCTTACAAATAACTTTCCAAAATATCGGCGTAGCCCTATACTCACGTCTGCCATGACGCACAGAAAAATCCTTAATTGCATATTGCACATGTTTTTTATCTACGGAAATCATACCCTTTTTCAACTCACCTCTCTCAGAGTCATAATACAAAGTTCTTAACGAGCCATCAACAATATAATATCAACTACAACAATTTGTAAATATAACAACTACAAAAAGTTCAATTAAAATTACATTGATCTATCATTTTTCTAACATTTTAAAAAATGCATATCTACCATATCAACAATTACATACCAACAAACAATATAATATCAACAACTTTAACAATTAACAAAATAAATTACAAATATTAAACATTATTCAATATGTGTAAAACATTACTTGAAAATTCGAAAATTGGTCGGAAATCACGCCGGAAAACCATATGCGCCACCGCCCGCTGCCGCCTGCCGCCATGAGATTGTGGAATGGGGAGGGTTTTGTATCGTGTGTAACGGCAGGTTGTTAAATGAAAGGTGGGTATTATATAAAGGGCTGGGAAATTTCAAAACAAAATAAAATAAAATGGGTCAGCGCTAGTCAAACTAGCGCCAAAGTCAAAGGCAGCAACTTTTGTCGCCAGCGCTAGTCACATTTGCTGGGCGCTAGTTTGACTAGCGCCCAACCCTCAGAAACTATAAAAAAAAAATTAAAAACCTGGCGCTATTGGTATTAGCGCCTGACTTATTGGCGCTATTTCCAATAGCGACATCACCTATATAGATAACACTCGCAAAAAACATTATACATTAGCAACAAATCCTCACAAACACCATATTCTCGTTAAATTACCATGTGTTTTTGACATAGGTTTGCGTGATTGTAGTGTATTTTCACCTAGATTTGTGTGTTTGGAACAAAAATTTGTTTGGTTGTGTTTTCAAAAGAATATTTCTATAAAAATATGAAAACCGGAAATGACTTTATTTCTACTGAAAATTCCCTAAAATAAACATAAACCTATTTTTCGGAATAGTTGGAAAGTGAAAAATCACCCTTGAAAATACAACCATACAAGGCCTAGTATTTTTCAGGAGGATTACTAAAATACCTTTAATCGGAAAAACCTAATACTTTTCAATAAGACTATTAATATATTTTAGGGGGAATACTAATGCTTTTGCGGGAAAAAATCAATACATCAGGAGAATTACTAAAAAACTATTCAAGGGAATTATATATACTTTTTCGAGGTGTTGTTAATACTTTTCAGTGGAAAAACTAATTTTTTGAGGGTTATCTCATATTAAGTCACTATCTAATACTTTTCAAGAGAACAATTAATACATTTTAAATGGATTACTAATACTTTTGAAGGAAAAAATCAATACTTTTAATGAAGGCTACCAAAAATGTTGTTTAAGGGGATTACTAAGATTTTTCGGATGTACTATTAATACTTTTCAGGAAAAAAATTAATACTTTAATGCACCCCAATATTATAAAAATGTTCCGGTCCGGAGATCCTATAACACCAACCCATAATATTACAAAAATGTCAGGTGCATGAAATTACCAAAAACAAAAAAAGGCTTAGGTTGGGCCCGTCTAACGGAAAAGACCCGTTAGATGGTCGGACCAAAGTCTTTGTCTTGCTTCGAAGTCATCCTAATTTTCGTTTTACTATTTTTTTTATTATATATGTATTATATGATACAAAAAAATATATACTTAAAAACGTTAAGTAATTACTTTGAAGTATTCATATTTTAATATTTATTGAACATAATAAAAAACGGGCGTGAATTGTTTTTTGGAATTTGATCTCACTTTTATTGCCATTCTTCTGACGACGTCGTCACTGCCGCCGTCATAGGTGAATGTTTTGCTGGAGAAGTTCTTCGGTTAAATCCTCAAGGTTGACCGTGACAACAAAGTCATTATGTTTTTCCCAATAAATTGTAATATTAAATACGTTTTCCTTATAACTTCCATTTGGGCCCCTGTTGTACACTTGTACCATTTTGTCTAAAATTTCTAAAAAGTGATAGGAAGAAGAACATGGCGATTTTTATATGAATTTGTTAGTTTTATTGTCTTGTACGTGTAAATAGTTATGTATTGTGTGATTTGGTATGAGAATTCTTAAGGCTGACGGAAATCAAGCAATACATCATTAGGGCGTGGGGCCCAACGAACAAATCAATATGAGTCGAGAAATTTCAAGAAAATTGACAGAGCTAGTGAATTGAAGGCTTATTGAAAAATTAGTTATACATAATAGGATGGTGACACTTTAGGGCTTTGGAAATTTTTAGGCTAATAAATAACTCGGAACATTAAAGAATAATAAAATTGTGTAAAAATATGTAAGATATTTTGATTTTTTTGATTTTAATCACCCCATTTTATATAAAAATGAAAAATATTTTAATATTATTTTTAAACTAATTTTTTTATTTTTTTGTCCAAATTGAGGGTAAATTAATGATTTGTGACACTTTGGGAAATGGAAATGCACATTAAAGACATAATAATCCCGTTTATCTAATTGAATATTTTCATCCTTAATGATTTGGACACTCATTGGGATGGAAATGCACACGCGCGTTTATCCACTAATCCTGGGAAAATGTGCAATGGGTATTTATAGTTGCCCCAATGAACTTAAGTTCAAGCGTGATAGGTTTATGCACCACTTCAACCTTTTGGTTAATGAGTTGTATTTAACATTCATTGATATTAATTGTAACGAACCGCCTTCTAGATTGAAGGTTCTCCCCACAAACCAACACGATTCTTTATTTCTAGCGCATTTTGTCATCACTCACACACGCTACCTAAAGAGCAGCTTCCCAGTGGATCATCTATCTCATAATTGCTCAGGGCCAAGCATGCTTAATTCCAAAGTTACTATGAGATGAGCACCAAAAAAGAAGATGAATCTTGTTGATATGATATAGCAATCAAATCTTTTAATCTATCATTAACTATATATTCCCATAACAGTCTCAGAATATCCTCTTATTCGAGTGTGGGATCGATTTATTCATATTTCTCTCTGCCTAGAAACCTGTCAGGAGCCACTATGTTTGTGCCCCTATTGCATCAACGATCACTCTACACCCTCTTCGGCCCGAGGGGCATCACATTAATATAGGACGATCAAAGTAGTATGAGTTTTTGATTCATTTCCTAGTTTGATAGCTCAATGCAAAACAAAAGAAAAGGAAAAAAGGTTAAAAAGACAAACGAGTTCCATTGAAGGGAGATCGTTGCACTGCTCAAAACTCAAGGATTTACCATTATTCGAAGGGATGATTACAAAAACTACTCGTGAGGTTTAACCTAATAAAAAAACTCCAGTCACATTTCAAAAATAACAAATATCCCCTAAGATGTTAAAAATACCCATTTGAGATTTATATTTACCTGACAAATCTCCCCTCCCGAGGATACTTTGTAAAATAGAAATAATTGTCAATGAAGTATTTGTAATTTTGATAGATAACTATTTTTTTTATAATTAGGCTAAACCTCAGGGTAGGTTTTGTAGATATCCCTTATTCGAAGCTCACAACACAATGTACTTCACCAAATGCTAATGCAAAATGGCTTTTTATCATATCACACAATGGTTACATTGTACATTAAAACACAAATTACACAAGGCAACACCCTCTATTATGCATGAACAACGATGAAATTTCGACTCGTTATATCACCAGTCACGTATAGGGACCTCATGTCCTCTTAAAATACACACTAAATAATACACCTACATAAAGAACGAAAAAAAATATTTAAATAACAAGAAATACCCATTTTGCCCACCCAAGGAAGAAAAATGACAACACTGACTACCTGTTTTCTCATGTACAGAGGATATCTTTCAGCACAACTAAGTATACGCCTTTTTGCTCGCACTTGTCTCCTCGTGTTCCGAAGAAGGCCTTTTGAACGTAAGAAACATTCCAGGTTCTCAAAGCCTCCAAGGAGAGTATTCGGGTGAATTCTCCATTATAGAATCATGCTATGTACAAATCACTGGAAATTCCATGTGTTAGCACAAGCCTGGAAGAGGTAAATAGTTAACAATCTGGGAGAGCATAATCTAAATCCATGCAAGAGAACCTCGGTCGTTGGTAACTTGAGGACGGCCTCTAGTCGGCGTAGGTGGCCGGTTAGCATTGAGCTCCTAGATTGAAGCGGAAAAAAACAAAAATAAAAGAGAAAAAGAGTGAGATGTGATCAATCTCAGCACATGATAAAATGAATGAAGCTGAAGTAAAAGCCAAAGCTGGCATTTGCAAACACTAAAAAGAGATTTTTTTTTCCAGTAAAAGTTGAGAATCAGCTTTGTGTGTGTGTGTGTGTGTGTTTGCAAACACTCCCTAAATAAAGAAGGTTGGTAAATAAATGTAGCACCTGCATCCATGTGTCTTCCATAAGGCGTTCTGGAGATGTTTCTGGAGATGAAATTGCAGGCGGCAATGGATGAATAAGTTTTGGTACAACCACTAAATCTCTACCCAAAACTAAGATAGCACCAGCATTATTTGCAGTACCTGTGGAATCAAAAAAAAAACTCAAGAATCAACCTTCAAACCATAAGGCAACAACTGAATGGTGGAATACTAGACCAACTAATAACAATGTTTATAAATTAGGACATACCACAGTAGTTTGTGGCTGAAAAGAGAGTAATTAAATGTCCCTGAGCAAATCTTTCAAATCCATCCATTACACATTCATGGGCTCGAACAATCAATTGGAGATCATTGTTGTTACAGAATTCCATGACACGGTCAGGCTGCAAAGATAAAGAACCTTTGATGAATCATAAAGCACGAAAATCGGAGGTAATAATAAATTCTCCTTCGCTGAAACCAAATATACAATGAATTACTGGACCCAGCATTCTTGAAGATTGAAAACTTTTAACACCTCATGAGCACAATCATCACATGCACAAATTTCTCTAATCAAAAGAAAAAAGAAAAAGAAACACACACTGTTCTCATTCCTAAATATTAGCATAAAAAATGCAGTGTGGTTCTAAGTAGTCCTCTTATACTATATGATCGAATATAAGAACTTGAGAGGAAACACCCACCCCAAAGGTAACCAAGCCAGGACCTCTTGCATTTGGCCGCAATCCTTCTACACTGTCATTTTCAGTGGGATCAGACCTGTGGAGATATTCACATCAACAACACGACTTACAAAAATTAAAAAAGAAATAAAAGAACAAGAACTGACGAACACTAACCACAACAAGTCCATAAGAACAATTGATCCTGCTTCCATAGGAATTGGACGCTGAATGTTCTCTATCTGTTCAACATGGTTTATTGATCTCCCAATGCCACCGTGCATACAAATAATTTTTTTCTCAATTAATGCAGCCAGAGGAAGCCAGTTGAATAATCTGTTTATCCGATGCCATGCCCATATTCCATCTCTCTCTCCCTATTCAGGAAACGAACATAAGTTCTATAGCTTCATCCAAATAGCAAAGCAAAAAACTAACATAAATTCTGTATTTACCATACGCTCAATGCACTCAATTCGAAAGCCAAAAAGAGCATTGATATCTGCAGCTTCATGATTACCACGGATTAAATGTACTTGATGTGGATGTTCAACCTACATATTCATGTATTTGTCCAAGGACGGTTTATCAGCTTTATTTTAAAGCACTACAATGAGAAAAGATTGGTATACTAGACAAATGGGCATATACCTTGGAAGCAAGGAGATAGTCATGGTTTCCAAGGTTTATAATAAATAAATGGGATGATTACAAAAACACCCCTGATGTTTGGGCTAATTACAAAAAACATAAAAGCCCCTTTAGGTTTGATGCATCTTACATTTTTCCCCTTCATATGCAAAAACATTTCAAAAGCTCCCCTTACATTTATCGAAATATTACAGTTACCCCCTTAAATTTAAGACAACCAAACCTGAAGGAGTTTCTTGTAATTTTCAAAAAAAAAACTTGGGTTTTTTTGTAATTAGCCCAAACCTTAGGGGGCCTTTTTGTAATTATCCCTAAATAAATAGAAAAGAAATTGAACTACTCAAAAAATGAACAGAAGATACCTTCAAAGCAAGGAGAAGAGTAATGGTTTCCATGCTGTGCTGACCACGATCAACATAATCTCCCAAGAAGAGATAATCAATATAACTGAGATATTTTGGAAAAATCAGCATCGCATGAAAGCAACATATTGATAGCTAAAGAAGTTCGAGTCAACAGCTGCCATGAGTACTTTACATTTTTTTGTGGGTAGGCGTTCTTAGGGGTTGAAGCGTAGAAGCATAGTCAACATTGATCTAGCAATAATTATGTTAAAAATACTGGGAGTTGAGAATAGAAATATATCAACATAGCTTAGTAACAATTACGTTAAAAATACTCCACGGCTCAAGACTTTACTATCACGAGAAATTAGGAGAAAGGAAATGATGATCTCAGCACTATTTCCATAATTTCATCTTAAAGGTGGGAATGTAACACAGCAGGACAAGAAAAAGAAACCCAAAGCATGGAAAAGACGTTCAAAGTAAACTCAGCATGAAACTTATCGAAAAGACTCCTTTACGTATTCTTTCTGTATGCAGCTTCCAACAGGGCAACACACACGGTTGTTAACATGCCATCTAAGTCCAGCACACACGGTTATTAACATGCCATTTAAGTCCAACACTCTACGTCCCAGCACACCACTCTATGATGCAAGATACAGACCCTTTCAACTAAGCA
The DNA here is from genome assembly GCA_016081115.2 of Rehmannia glutinosa. Taxonomy (NCBI): domain Eukaryota; kingdom Viridiplantae; phylum Streptophyta; class Magnoliopsida; order Lamiales; family Orobanchaceae; genus Rehmannia; species Rehmannia glutinosa. The sequence goes on along the minus strand of JABTTQ020000038.1, from coordinate 230,633 downwards.
GGCATGTGCAGCGTACTGAGACTTGGGAAAAAGAAAAGCGTCTGCCAAAGTCCCAAAACTCAGCTGCACAGCAGATAGTTAACAATCCTTTTAGCAGATAACAAGTGTTACACCATCATTTCTCTGGTCCATTGTCAAAATCAATTAGTGTACAGTCTAAAATGGTGTGATGGAAGTGTTCCAACCACAGCCATCCTGCCAATATGCCTAACCAACAGTCAGATAGAAGATTCTACTCCTATTAAGGAGTGAACCACAGAATTCTTAGTAACGATTTATGACAAAATCATGTCTCAACAAATATGCCATCGTGCTTTCGAAGTGCACCAAATAAATTAAACTAATTCTTAGATAGCAACAAGGTTTTAGTAACTAGTGGACTCATGGCATGTGTAATAGATATAGAGTGGACATGAACTTCTGGACAGCCACAACTAATTGTATAACATAACGATTTTCACATAAGAAGAGTCAATATATAGACTTTGCATGGCATAAGGCTAGAGTAGCAGAACAAGCAATATTTTCATAGCATGTGGTAAGATGGAAGTCATTCGAAAACTCACGCTATATCCCCCGCGGTAGAAGGTGATCCATACTCGTCAAAAAGTCGCATAAGATCTCCAAATTGTCCATGCAAATCACCAAATATCTTAATAGGAGCCTTCAGCTGTAGTACACTAGGTTCACTTGCAAATATTCTCTCAGCACTATCACAAAGATCAGCAATCTCATTGCAATCCAAGAAAAATTGCCTTCTAACTGGAGGCTTCCAACCACGAGGTTTCAAAAGATGAGCAATAACCTGGGAGACAGAAAAAGTGAGGCTGATGCCAAAACTGTGCCATCTAACAACTTAATGCGAAAATAAAGGCAAAGCAAGAAACACTAAGCACTGGGAATTCAATTCAGAACTCAGATGATATTCCTTTGTTCTGATCACCCTCAACTCGATCACTATAACTCGTATAAATTCAATAAAATACTATGGGACAGGAGAAAAAAATACCTTCTTAGGTACACTATTAATTGACATTTGTCGATCTAATAGTTTCCTAGCTGCAGTTGCACTTTCTGGAGTTCCATAGCTGACCCGCCTGCCTTCATTTTCAAACTGATCAATTGAAAGCTGTCTGACCATACCGCCTAAAGCACCACCAGTCTCGGCAGCTACAACAACCTGCAAATGTATTGGTAGCATAAATAAAACCTCTTAACAACTAAACTGTGATTACTGAAGTACTATATTTCTTGTCTTGATACTGACGGCACGATGATGAAGCCGAACTCCAGGGGGCACCGAATTATTTGAAACTGCAGAATCAGGTTTGATCAAGGTCGTTATTTGTTTTCCACTTGGGGTTGCCTCGGCCCCACGATCTCGGTCTGGCAGCTCAACTTCTCCATTAACCTGTCGAGCTTTAGCAGCTGCCAATGTGGCACTAATAGCCTCAGCTTCAGCTGCAGCTGCCTCAACTAAGTAATCGACACCTTTGCTCAGTGTTCTGCATGGAATATCATACTTACTCCCAGAAATCAAAGCAAGCAACATAGGCACAACAAGAAAAAAGGTAACATAGAGATTTACCTGGAATGGTGCGTAACATTTTCTGTGCTTATATCTGTATATATATCACCATTTACAGGGCGCGCAACAGGATTTCCGACTACAACTGCACCATCAGCAGCAGCATCAGGGACATGTACCTTTGTTGTATCATCAGTAAATCCATATCTGGCTTGTAAACTCCCTTGCTGCAAATTGGATGCAGCAGCTGCTGCAGCTGCATGAGAAGCTGCACTGGTTGTTTCAGCAGCAGCAAGATCTTCGGCAACAAGTAAGTCATCAAGCAGCACCCCTACAATAACATTTCAATTAATTAATATAATAACTTGGCCCATACACTCTATACAATACAATATCCGCACAAAACGTGTGCACGGTACAAAGTTTTTATATTAAATTTAGCTTTGGAGAAAACACAGATGAAGAATGTCTGATATGGAAACCTAAAGTCACAAGCAATAGAAAATCTGAACAAATTTATTAAACGTTCTTTGTAAATGATGATTCTGTATGTCAATCGAAATAGGTTCAAGTTAGTGCATCAGAACACATTTAGGACAATGTCACCTATTGATCAGGTTAAGAAACAAATTTCAGAAGATGGAGTTGAGTAATAGCATATTGTATTGTAATGTAATCTCAATGTGCCACTAGTAGGAGCCAACTCAATAGACAACCCTACTGCAGCTGATCTATGATTTCTCAGTCTTTTGACCAATGGACTGAAAGTTCAACAGAACCTAACTTCTACATTAATTACTAAACACCTGGCCACTATCTCATATATTAGATCCGAAATGTTAACGAGTTTTATCCAAAAGGAACAAATGCATTCACTTCTGTAATCAATTTTCTGATTTGACCAGATACTGTTGCAGTTCTGTTCACATGTAGTTTAGAGGGCTCATCAGTTCTGAGAAAATGGGAGAATTTGGTAGCTGTTTATTCTGATCGGAACAATGAAACTAGAACCCATGAGAGTGACAAACTGAGCAGATAAAAAATATAGATGGCTAGTCATATCAAGGGTGGCAAATTGTGTAATCGCGCACGACATGATAAGCTCAAACACGAACACGACACGATAAGCTCAAACACGAACACGACATAATAAGCTCAACACAAACATGAACACGACACGATAAGGGATTGTTCCGACACGAAAATTTTCGTGTTGACACGATACGGTTTGATACGATAAATTTAAAAAAAAAAAAGAAATTGATTTACAAGTTAATATATGATAACAAATTACATGATATGACACGATATTACACGATACAAACTACAAAGTGTCCAATAAAAACATAAAAAATATCATATTATCGTGTTACTAACAGGTAAACGTGTCATTATTGTGTTACTATCATGTCACTAACAGATTAACAGGTCGTTAGCAGGTTAATCTTCTATTTGTTATTTTTTATCGGGTTTATCGTGTTTACACGAACACGACACAAAAATTTTGTGTCCTTATCATGTCAACACGATAAGGTTAAACACTAACTCGTTATTTTCGTATCGTTTTTGTGTCGTGCTATCGTGCCGTGTCAAGAATTGCCATCCCTAGTCATATCCGGAGTCGGTATATTGTCTATTACTAACTAGAGATGCACGCCATGCACATCCACATTATCAGGATTTTGAAACAACATATCCTACATAAACTATCTTCGTCCTCCATACTTGGACAAGAGGAAAAGTAAAGTTGCCCGGAAAAAAATGAATACTCAAATGACCGGAGGTACAAATTAGCAAAACCTCTAATCTATATCATGATCTCCAAATCCAAAAGAAATATATCTTATCGTGTAACAGTGTCATGTCTCACCACCACGTAGACCACCGTAGATGAAGATCAAGTCGCCGACGGCAGCAGCAGCATGCCTACATCGCCTTGTCAATTCAACTGCTGCGTCCCCACCAGCAGCATCAGCACTGTATCTTCCAGTCCTCGGACTCGTTACCACAGACTTTGTGTCACACCATACTCCAGCTGCAGTATCCAAAACTGCACAGGAACAAACACGTTTATTTAAGACATTACCTAATGAAGCTTTCACAGACAATGCAACAAATCTTGATAGAGAACCCAATAAAGAGAATTACCAGCCACACTTGAGGAGTCCTCAACCATGCGTCCACCACCAAGTGCCCCTCCAGACACATGAAGACGCGCATTAACAAAAACCTATAACAGCAGCATAAAATCATAATCTATACATGAGAGATCTAGGCATTGTATGGTTATGTTTCCAAGTGACAATTTCCATTTTTCAACTATTCGTAGAAATGGTGTTGTTTATAAATTTTTCCATTGGAAATCAATATTTTCAGTTTCCACTTTACACATAAAACAATATCTCACACCTATAATTTCAATTCTCAACCCTATACAAGTGAGACCCACCATTACCAACTCTATCTACTTAAGATATTACTATATTTCAATTATATCTATCTAATGGGCCCCACCATTTACAATAATATTATATATTCAATTTAAAATATTGAAAGTGGACCCACCACTATCGACTTTAGAAATTATTATATACATAAAAAACTACTACACCAAACATGTCCTCATTTCCAAACCTACATAAAATCTAATTCAATTCATTCATCCAAACATAATTCCAATTTTCACACGATAACCAATAAAGTTTCAAAACTCATTTTTCAACACTAGAAACTGGAAATGGACCTTGGAAACATAACATACAAGGCCCTATATTTTATCTGAATAAACTAATATATGAAAATAATAGGAAGTACATAAAGAGAGCAATTCAATTAAAAAGAAAACTCACTGCTGCATGTTGATATCTCGGAGATGGTGAGACACCAGGGGCAATGGCCCATTCCCACCTACCATCTCTATGTTTGGCAAGCCCATACGCACTAGCCAGTGGCTTTGTATTACGTCATTTGGACAAACCAGTCAAAGGTAGAAAACATAAGAAAAGTTGCAATACCATAAAGCAAACACTAGGACGCATCAAGGTTCAATATAAAAATGTCGATTCATCCATCAATCCTTAGCTCTAACGCAAGGTGGAGTGATATTCAGAAAACACGTGATTGAAAAGAATAAGAAACCACTGCTCTTCTTCATAGAAAACCAAGTCTAAAATCAAAAGAGTTTGTAAAATGGCATGACAATCCAAGAAAAGAAAGCAAATAGAAGCACTTTTAGAGAAAAAAAAAGCAAATACTTCAATAATTAAACTTTGTAAAGCAAAGGACGAGTGAATCTGGATACACGTATATTCATGCATGACGGGAAAACATTGAATGCTTACCACACTGTTCGCATCCCTCCCACCACAGAGCAGAAGAAGACCATCAGAACGTGCGCTTGCAGTTGCATACCTAGGCAAGTGGGCAAGCAAGATAAAACATCAAAGTTTCTTTTGTTGAACCATTGAAAGTCAAAAAATGTCCATCAAGTGGCATTTTTCCAGAATAAATTTTACATACCGACACCAGAAACTAGAATAATGAAACTCACTACTTGAAGGCCATAAGTTTCTAGCCTAGAACACTGATATAACCCTATGGTACAAGAAACACAAATATTGTCAGCATAAAGGCAGCGAAAACCTCGGACAGACACCAAGTTGGCACACGCTAAGGTCTTGTTTGGTTTACTTTCATGAAACATTTCCACGTTTCACGTCCAATAGGTGGAAAAAAATGTTTGCTTCTTCTCATTTTCAGTAATATTGACGATATTTTGTGAAAAAAAGTAGTCCACATTTTCAAGGTTATATCAAGCCTACAACCTTATTTTTAGAAGTATACACCAATGTTCAACCGATTGATTAGGAACCTCTTTATTTCATCAGATTAGCAAACAAGTAAACCAACCATATTTCTTGTTTTCACATGTCAAAACAACCTGTTAACTCAACTAATCAACCTTTTCATCCCAAGTAATCAAACACATGTTCATTTTCTCACCGCGGAAAATTTATTGTCAAACTTTGAAGCGCGTCCCTGAAAAATTGGTATATGAAAACAAGCACTACCTCATACTTCTTCCCCAATCAAATAGAGTCCATTCTGAGTGCATAAAAAGCTTTGAGTCCACACAAATACAAATGGACCCGATTAGTCTATTACTGCATCCTACAATAATCTGCTACATCCAATGAATTTTTTCTAAATCAAACTCGCATTCTAACTCTGAAAGATCAGAGGACAGGCCTCATTTGTTCTCACAGTTAATACTCATTCAGTATTCCACTATTACTAGATATATGAAAAACTTCGTAGGGCAGGTACGCCGAAAATTTAACTAATTTTTAATATTCTGGAGAAGTCTTGTAGCATAAGACCCTAGGTGAACAAACTATGGCCATGCACTTCAAGTAGGCAAAGTAAAGCTGTGAATAGTGCAGTAAGAAAAAGTGAAACTCTAGGCAACCCTTTCTGAAGTTAACAGGATGAGGCTCCCATCAATTTGGTGCACAAAAGTTAATAAATAAATTAAATGTTGCGAACTTTATAAAAGAAAAACCACATAGTATTTTGTCAGAGTTAAAATTGGGATGTGAAACACATCAGAATAATACATATCACATTCAGGAGCTAAAGATCAATATTCATCATTCAGAAGAAAAGCATATAACATACTGAGAAAATGATAATGCAAAATATTTGACAGGTACTAAGGGAATAAGATCTAATACGAAAAGAAATAAGGACTGAAAATTCTATTGATTTAGAGGCATTGAATTGACAGAGGTAAATGATAAAATTAAAAGGCAAATGCAGAATAGAGATTATTAGATCAAGGGAGAAAAAGTTAAGGAAAACTGACAAAAGTAAAAGTTTCAAAATAAAGAAACAATAAAGATTAGGCCAAAAGACTTTTGAAATTTAGGATCTTTATTACATGGACAATGGAAGTGCAACTGATGAATAAATTGACAGAAGTTCACTGCTTGTGCAGACAAGACAACTAAGAGGCTCATAGGGCAAAAACTCAACTACAATTACTTCAGGACTTTGCGGCTCGTTTTTTATCACTTAGGCTGGATTTTGTCACAATAAATATATAGACTCCAGGCATCCCATGTACCCAAAAAAGGAAGGACAAAACCCAATATGCTTCAATTGGCATTTTCCATGCATCATCAATTATCAATTACAAGGAACGGAATGCTAACAATTACAATCAAATTATCTTCCAGAAACAACAGAAAATCACAATACGACATAGCTTTTCAATGGCTTTCTGCTTCCTTAAATGGCAAAACATGAAGTAAGCCCAAGCACAAACAAAATAAATTTAGCGACAGAGAAATGCAACAGCTAGAGGGGAATAACACGGATTGAAAGAAAATAATTGAACTACATAGGGTACATTTCACTTTGCCCCCTCAGCTATATGGATGTGACACTTTGCCCCCTCAAGCTTTTAAAATAAACACTTCAACACCTCAATAATTATTATTTAATAAATTAAAGTTCTGCTTAGATTATAACAAATAATAGTTTAAAAAAATTGAAAGACCTTTACAAAACAAACTAAGCCTTAATCCCACTACGAAATCGATCCGGTCATAAGCCATATTTTCATTTCTAGGTAAAATGTCATGTTTAAAGCTTCTTTCCAAGTCTTTTAGGCCTAATTTGTGTGAGTGATTCTCTTTTGAAAGACCTTTTCAGTAAAATAAAAATTTACCCAAAAACCGATATAGTTCGAGAATACTTTAGGAATGGGAACAAGTCAACTCTCTCTAAAGAACTCAGTGAAAATAGTCTCATAACTTCGAGATAAAGGGTGCCCTCTCACAAAGGGGGTTAAAGCAGCTAGACCAAAAATAAAGATCTTCCCAAAGTACCCAATACTGGAAGGTCAAGCCAGCTGGTGACTGCGCTATATTCTTATTCTCAAGATTTAAGATTATCCTTTTAACATCGTTTCTTATTTACCAAATGACGGTTTTATTCTTTACGATTACTATGTACTCAATGACTAGTTATGATAAAAGAGAATGAAACTAACTTAATAAATAAAAATTATTCTCAAATAGCAACATAAGTATAATATTCAACTATGCAAATGATCTATTTTAAATTGGTTGTTTTAATTTATTAAGTTCAAACAATAATTTCAAGGTTTCAATACTTTCTCAAGTATTTTTCAAAGAGGGTAAATCAGAAAACGAGTTACATTTTCATAGTTGGAGAGGCAAAGTATATTTTTATAGTTTGGAAGGGGTAAAACATTACATGCGTGTAATTGAGGTGGCAAAGTGAAATTCACCCTCAAAAATAATGTGGTCATAGAAAGTTTCACAAACTCACATGCATGGAGGTGGACCTTCACCCTCCGGTTCCAATTTCCGCCATTCATATGGCTTTGCAGCAGTGTCCAGCGCCCATACATCAGCTAAAGGCCGTTTACCTAATAAAAATGCACCAAATTGTTTGCCGACAGAAGTTACAAGAGAGAAAAAGGGAAGAAAATTTAGCACAACAAACCGTCATTTCCGCCAATTGCCATGAGATACCGTTGTCCCACCAAAGCCATGACATGCCCATAGCGTGGCCCTGGCCCAGGACCTTGGACCACAACCCTAAGAGAAATTAATGTACGATCTAGTGATTACAAAACGAAGTAAATGAGTCTGCTATTGAAAGTAATCACGTCCTCAAATCACTCTGCAAGCTTTGTACATTTACTTTAATAATTACAAAGAGACGAACCTATGCCATCTTGGCCGTTGTTGTGTAAGGTCCAGAACATGAAGATCTTCAGCCGACAAACCAGCTGGGCCAATCCCACCCTGCAATGGACAAGACCTTTAAAAATAATATGTAGTCCAAGTTAAAGAAAAATATTGTCAACATCATCCCAAGCGCCAACAAACCTGAATAACAACCATGGTACCCACAGCAGTAGCCACGTGAGCTGCCCTAGGTGTGGGCGGTTCTCCAATAGGGGTAACTCTGTAAATATTAAAAGGCCAAGCCTTATAAAGAAAAATTTATACTAAAAGAAGCAAGAACTACACCAAAGAAAAACCGGATGTCTGCAATAAAGAATTCATCTAAATAATTATGTAAATTAATCTTACCGAGACCACTTATTTGTCAACACATCATAACAATGCACATCAGCAGTAGCCCCTGCTAACCCTGCAATGAAATGCTCGCTTAAGTAACATTTAGAGCTATATAATATGTTAGTGATCCCTTTTGATGATTAACTAAGAAATAACTGAGGTTTATCATTAATCACGATAAGCACTAGATAAATAAGTCATCTAAAAACTGGTCTTCACTAAACTACCACGTATAATCTATAAACAGACCAAAAAATTCCTTTCATCTTTGCCAACAAACTCAAGAAAGAAAGTTCACCTTTAACTCAACTTAAATATTAGTTAAAAAATTCAACCTCAAAACAAAAAACCAGCACGTAAATACAAAGATAAACCAGTTTTGCTTCAGTGAACCGTCACAAACTGCACATCTGAAAACAATAACCATGCTCCCACTTAAGTCAAATGAGTATAACAAATATCTGAGACAATTACAGCAAATGCACTCCCATCTCTGACTCCAGGTTTCATAGTATAGAACAGCTAAAATAAATAACCAAACTCTCGTTTCAGTTCACTCCACTAAATTATTCTTTCATCAAAACACTTAAAAATATTAAAGAATTAACCCAAAAACTATGAACCTAAGCAACAATTCTCATCTTTGGAATCGTCATTTCTTCAACTTGCGGAGGAGCAGAAATGGCCTTGGTAACAACATCCAACAGTGGCAGTAAAACATCATCTTTCCACATCTAAACCAAGATTGGGAACTCAAAAGAACATAAAAATCCCAAATCAACACAAGTATCTAAAGTTATACGAAACATACGAATTCCTGCACTTCCGGCAGAAGTAGGAGTTCCGGATGCAGCAGAATTCCCTTCAAGCGCTGTTGCCCCTCCAAACAGAATTAATCTCGGGCCAATATATCCAGAACTTCCCTCCTCCCCAACCGCAGGCACAGCCGTCAGCGTGTGACCACATCGCGGTCCTGGACCATCCTCTTTCTTCTCCATTATAGCGTTCACCACACTATATGTCGGCGCACAACGTGGTCCGGCCACAACTGCTACTCCTCCTCCACCATCTCCACTACCACTACTATTGTTAACATTATTGCTAATATTACTCTGTTCTTGCTGCTGCTGCTGTGGTTGCTGAGGTGACAAGGATTGCGATTCGGCGGGCTGGACAGCACCATTAGCAGTGGCTGGCTCCTCCGACGGATCGTGATCGGGCTCGGAGGCCATAGCCGAATCCACATCCATTACCGCCTAAAAACCCTAAATTTCGACGCTTTGCAATAAAATCGGAGCTTGAATTCTCAACAATTCGCATTTCGAATCTTCATTCTGCAAAACAAAGCCCTAGCTCCGATCCTCAGAAAACCCAAACACTATTTTTCCTTCAAAAGTGGCTCCTTTTTCTCTCTCTTTGAAGAGGTGACGAGGAATACTAACAGGGGGTCGGCCAATCCAAACACGCACTTTCTCTCTCTAACACAACTGTACTTCTCTCTCTACAAATATCTATATATATATATGTGTGTGTGTATAATAGTGTATCTATCGATCTCTCTTCAGACCATTTTTCTTTTTTTTTTTTTTTTTGAGGAAATCTCTCTCTTCAGACTTTTTTTTTTCTCTCTTCAGACTTGAGAAAGAAGGAAATTACCATTTTTCTCAGACAAAAAGGAAGTGATTACAAAAACAACCTTGAGGTTTGAACTTATTACAAAAAGACCCTGAAACTTTTAGAAATTACAAAAAAAAGCTTTCAGATTTGATCAGTTTTATATTTTTCCCCTTTATATTCAAAAACTATTTCAAAATATTATCTTATATTTATCAAAATATTTACAGATTACGATTACCCCTTAAATTTAAGACACAATCAAATCTAAATGATTTTTTTGTAATTTTCAAAAATTTCATTTTTTGTAATTAGCTCAAATCTTAGGGGTTTTTGTAATTATGCCAAAAAAATTACCACTTTTTTTGTTTTTCTTTTTCCTTTTGTGTATGGCTGTGACGCCCACGACAAGTACCGTAGACTTCACCCGACGGCGGACTAACGAAATTTTCAGGAATGACAATTTCGTCAATTCGACAATTCCCCACGGTACAACTATTGCCACTTCACTTTTTTATTCTTTTTTTTTCATTTTCCGATATTACTTTTTTTTTCCATTTCCGAGATTACGATTTACTACACTATTTTGAAATTACTATAGAGATTCATTAAAAACTAAAACTAATGTCACGAGTTACAACTTACAAAGAGACATTCATTGGCTTTTATTTCTATATATGTGATTAGTCCAAAAACGAATCAAGCTTTCAAGATCCCTAGCTTGACCCTCTGTTGCTTTCCTCGCACAAGACTACGGAGGACTCCGGTGTTAGACTCCGACGATCAAGTTAGTAAGGGTTGATTTAAAGATTTACTCAAATAAAAGACCAACAAAATAATATCCAAAGAAAAAGAAGCTCTCTTCATCTCTACCTTTTGCTCTTATTTATAGCCCTCCATAAGGACCTCTTTATCCACGTGTCTATTCCCTAGTGGTTCTTCCATCCGGGAGTCGCCATATATTCCCGACCGCTTAATGAGTAACTAAATGTCGACCGGCCTGTGTCCTAGTTACTCTCTCTGTCCCATCAAGCCGCATGATCATTTAAAGCCCAAAGAGTCTTGTCAGGATGCATTAAATGCACAAAGCAGTCTTGCTTTAGATGCATTAAATACGCAGCAGGTCTTACCTGGATGCATTAAATACGCAGCAGTCTTGCCTTAGGATGCATTAAATGCACAAAGCAGTCTTGCTGATGTATTAAATGCACAAAGCAGTCGTGCGCTTGATGCATTAAATGCACAAAGCAGTCTTTACCTGATGCATTAAATACGCAGCAGTCTTGCCTATGATGCATTAAATGCACAAAGTGTCTTGATGGATGTATTAAATGCACAAAGTCGTGCCTTAGATGCATTAAATGCACAAAGAAGTCGTGCCTTAGATGCATTAAATGCGTAGCAGTCGGTCCCGACCCGAAGACGAATTGTCCCTTCACACCTTTTCCGAATAGTACTTCGCCACGCTTTAGTCGGTCCTGCTTTACCTCACTATGTAGTCCTTTAGAACCTCGTAGTTCTCCCTATATTAGTACCTTCTGGTCCGGACGGGAAGGTCCGCATAGAACAAGATCGATCCTTTTAGTCCAGCCGAGGTTGGCACCACCGAGTCCGCTAAGGAAGACTTGAACCGGGATCGATGACTGAATTGGGCCGAATCAGGGCCTTTACCCGTGTCCGCGGGGATGACCTGGGATTGGGCGAACTCGCTTTTACCTTCCCGGGTAAGTGCCAGATGACCGAATCGGGCCGTATCGTGCACCTACCCAGTCCGGCCGATGACACGGGATTGGGGCGGATTCACCTCTTTACATTCTCGTGTCCGCTAGATGACTGGAATAGGGCGTCCCGGCCTTATTCGGTCTTGCTTGACGACCGAATCGGGCTGATCAACTACTCCCTACTCCTTCACTAGAGTGATTTATTTGAAGCCCAAGAGATAAATTCGCCTGAGTGAAGAGTAAATAAATTGCAATGATACTTTATTTTGAATTTTTAAAACCTTTCGATTTTCGTGCCATCATCACGCGCATTAAATGCTTGTCATTTTAAACGCCTTTTTCCTCTCTCTCTCTCCTAACAACCGCTGATTTTGAGATCATCCGACGCGCCCTTCTTCTCCTCTCTTCCCCTCCCCGTCTATATAAACCTCTCGTCCCTCATTTCTCAAACTTTTCGTCCTCCGCAAAACCCAACCTTAACCAACATTTTCCAAACTTCCAATTCTCTTCTTCCTCCAATACTAATGGCGCTTGATCAAGTAAGTTTTCTTTCTTTCTCGCTTTTAATTCATCTTCCTCTCTTTTTTTTTATATAAACGAACCAGTGGTTTGAAACTCGCTCATGCACCCTTCCTCTACCTTTCTTCCTTCAAACTTTGCTTCTCGCCATTCTTTAGAGAATCTTCGTAGGGAATTCAATACCCATTTTCCAAGAGAGGTCCGCATGGCTTCTTCCAAGAATAACCCGGATCGACCCCACATTATTAGCACTCTCTCCGAAGACTCTTTGCATAACCTCCGTATAAATGCTTTGGGATTCCTCGACCATTCGAGCTTAGACTCCCCGGACCTCTGATCTACCTCACACCCCACCTCCAGGTTTTGCCACCTTTTTGTTGATCAACTAGAAGCGGCTTAGATTCCCCGTTCCGATCTCCTTAGCGGAATCTCCCGTAGCTTTGGGATTCCTCTAACCTGACTGCTCCAAATTCCATCCGTCTAATGGTTAGTTTTTTCATGATTCTCTCACACTCCGTGAAGTTCCCACCCCAGACTTTATGGAGGACCTACTACCAAGCCAAGAACACCAAAGACCCCAGTGCTTCTTCTATTTCACCAATGGGGTCAAGCTAAGTTTATAGATGGTACTCCTCCTCTCACAAATATTGGAAAAAAGATATTTCTATATCTCTCCTCCCACGCCTGACTTTCCCCACTAGATGGTTAGATGACCTACCTCATCAAGGTCGTCCTCCCAAACCGTCCCCTCATCTCTTGGCCCTAGCTCGGCGCTTAAACACCGCTCCTTATCATGCTCAACTTCTGGTCGACTCATGGCCCTTGCTCTATCATTTCCGCCTGAGTCCCAAAGTAGCTGATCTGCCCGGAACCATAGGTACTTTGTATTGGAATTGCTTTATACTTCTCAATTCATGTCTTAATTTCTAATGTTTCTCCTTGTACAGAGCAGCAAGCAATGTTGGAGAGGTTGGCTTCCACAGTAGATGCCAGGAAATCCTCTCAAAGAATCCCCGCATCCTATGGGTCGGGAGCATATTCCCCTAATCGCAACCCCGGAAGACCTCCTCCTCTTATCTCCAAGCAAAGCCGATCCCACCTCAAGCGGCTCTCCTCCCTACAACGACCTAACTCGCACCGAAAGCGCCCTCTACTTCCGTGCTCCTGCGCCCTCATCATCTCGAGCTCGTCTGTCTATGGCCGATGTCCTCACCCCTACCCCAGAAGACTCCCCTCTTGTGATCAATACCCCTGAGCTCAATGCTACTTGGGTGGAAAATCTCCTGACTCCTAATGATGAGCGAGCTCGACTCCCGGCGATATCCAACTCCGGATCCGTGACATGGCTCATCATGCTTCCAAAGTAATATGATTTTACTCCAATCTCGTAATTGTTTACAAGATCGATCACTTTTTATTCACGATGATCTCAATATGAGCCAAGTAGTCCGAGATGCCCGCAGCGGACTAATCGATGCAACCGAGCCATTGCGCGTCGCAACCGTGATATATTGAAACTGCTTTTGCGACTCGAAACCCGAGCCGACAAACTAGAGGCCGATCTCTGCGCAACGCTGTGAATCATGTGACCAACCTTATCGCGACCTTACGCTTCCCAAGTCGAAACCAAGCGCGTATCGAGGAGTTGAATAAGACTAAGCGAAGAATCTTCCTCTTGAAAGGGTCGGGCTCAACAAGGGGAGAGCGAACGGGTTCTCGAGAAGGAGAAATTCACGAACTCGGACGAGTATCGGGATAAAATTGCCGAGGCAGACTCTTCCTTACATTGAGCAAGGTATGCTCGTGATGGCGAAGAGGGTCGAAAGCAAAGGCTACGCCTTGAAGTTCCTGGACCTCCCTACGCCATCCGTGTGAACTAGCCGCTCTGGAGCCTACCCCGAGGTCGAGCCACTGCCAGCTGGTGCTCCCACTCTGTCCTTCCTCTCACCCCCTATCGCCGCTCTCTACCTCTTCAATCTCAAGGTCCCCATACTTTGAGCGGCGATAGCGAAGGAACCCCAATCCCCAGACGGGCCGATCCCAACGCCGAGACATCGATGTCCAAAACTATAGTTAGGACATAATGAAATGACCCTTCGTATATATAATGTAATGAACTTTTCGTATGTAATGAACTTTCGTATATGTACGCGGGTTTTTAATAATATTTCCTTTTCTGCTCCCTTCATAAATCCTTATATTAATTTCGCATCGATATGTTATTCGCAATTTTTACTAAAGGGTTCTAAGATTGCAAAATTTTCCCATTTATTCCAGGGTCCCCTTTTTGCTTTTGTAAGTCGGGTCCGAGCTCATCTCGACCCCCTTGTTTTGTTCTCGAGGACAAAATAATAAGCGGGCCGAGCTCATCTCGACCCCCTTGTTTTGTTCTCGAGGACAATAATAAGCTCTGGCCCGAGCTCATCTCGACCCCCCTTGTTTTGTTCTGAGGACAAAATAATAAGCCGGTCTGAGCTCATCTCGACCCCCCCTGTTTTGTTCTGAGGACAAAATAATAAGCCGGTCTGAGCTCATCTCGACCCCCTGTTTTGCTTTGTCCGAGGGCTTATAAAATAAGCTCCCGAGCTCGGCTCGATCCTCGGGGTGGATCGAGCTCGACTCTTCCCCGAGGGTTTACTTTCGACCCTTGGGTTCATTCGTAACTATCCCAGGGACTGGGGTGGATCGAGCTCACTCTTCCCCCGGGTTTACTTTCGACCATTGGGTTCATTCAACTATCCCAAGGGACCTAGGGTGGATCGAGCTCAGCTCTTCCCCCAGGGTTTACTTTCGACCCTTGGGTTCATTCAAACTATCCCAGGGACTCTAGGGTGGCTCGAGCTCGCTCTTTCCCCTGGGTTTACTTTCGATACCACTCATTCATTCAAAAGAGAATTTATTTATATACAAATGAAGATAGTTCCTGTATATTACATGTAGAATCTGTTTTAAATGAGAAACATTCCATGGACGAGGAACTTTCTGTCCTACAGTCTTCCACTCATACGCTCCTCCCCGCTTAGTGCGCTCATTACTTTATAGGGTCCTTCCCGTTTGCCTCCAACTTTCCCACCGATTTCACCAAGATCGCCTCTCCTCAAAATCGATCTCCCACCCGAAGTTCCTCCTCTTAACCCTCTTATCATAAGAGGCCTTCATGATTCTTTTGCTAGCTTCCATTCTTAAATATGCTTTCTCGCTTTTTTTCCTCCGAGCTTCCTTCATTAGTTCTTGATTTCGGGTTTCCTCAAAAGTTTGTATCCGGTGTGTTTCCATACGAATTTCAAGTGAATAACCGCTTGACCCGTAAACTAAGCTAAAAGGGTTTCTCCTGTTTCCTTCGGGTAGTCTGTCACGACCACAAACTGATCGTAATTGTCCACCCACCTCTCCTCCTCCAAATCTTTCTAACCTAGCTTTGATTCCCCTAACCGAGTTCTATTAGTCACCTCCACTTGCCCATTCGCCGAGGATGAGCTACCGTGAAATGTTGATCGACCTTCATCCCTTCCAACCAACTCCTAATTTTTCTACCTTGAACCGGGTACCATTATCTCAAACCAAATCCTAGGCCAACCGTACTGCTTAATTACATTTTTCCATATGAAATCAATCATATTTTGCTCGCTATCTTAGCCACCTGGGTTCTGCTCCACCCATTTACTAAAGTAATCCACGGCCACTATAAGGAACTTGCGCCGACTGTGGCAACCGGAAAAGGTCCGACGATATCTATACCCCATTTGGAAAAAGGACAAGGCGAACTCATTACTCGAGCGGCTTCTACCGGGTGATGTATCAAGGAACCATGCTTTTGACACTTCTCGCATGTTTTTACTAAGCTTTCCGCTTCTTCCTTGATCTTCGGCCAGAAATATCCAGCCCTGGTAGTCTTCCTTGCCAGGGTTCTGCTTCCCCCATGAGCCCCGCACGCTCCTTCATGTATTTCCCTGAGTACATATCGACCTTCTTCTTCCGATAAGCATCTTAGCATAGGTCCCTCAAACGTTCTTTTATACAACAGATCTCCCACGATACAAAATCTCATCGCCCGAGCTTGAACTCGAGCTGCTTTACGCTTGTCGTCAGGCAGACGTGCCTTGCTCAAATACTGATAAAGGGAAAACCTCCAATCATCTCCGTCTTCTATCTCCAATATCTCTATTTCAATGCTGGAGGCGCCTTCGAACAAAATAGTAATCTTCCTGGTGCAACAATTATCCGCCGAATCGCTATCTTAGCTAAGTGATCGGCCCTTGACATTTTCTTCCCTCTAATTTGTTCAAGTTTAAAAAAGGTGAAACTTTTGACCATCCCTTCTATCACTGATACATATCTCTTCATTCGATCCTCTTTTATCTCGAACTCCCCCGACACCTGGTTGGTTACCAACATAGAATCTGAGTATGCTATTAATGACTTGACTCCTAAATTCAAAGCCATTTTTAAACCTCTTACCAACGCCTCATATTCACCTCATTGTTTGAGGCTTTGAACCCGAATTTAACCGCAAACTCCAGGTCTTCCCCGGGGGTTGGTCAATACAATTCTGCTCCCGCTACCAGCTTGATGTGGACGACCCATCCACATGTAGCAACCATTCAAATTAGCCTCTTCTTCCTAAGATCATCTCTTGCAAAAAGTCGGCTAGAGCTTGACCCCTTGATAGAGGTTCTCGGCGACACTCAATGTCAAACTCCCCATCTCAATAGTCCATTTAATCATCCTCCCGGATACCTCGGGCTTTCCCATGACCCTATAGGCAAATTAGTGTATACCACTATCTTATGCGATAAAAAATAAGGTCCTAATCTCCTACCGCTGGTCACCAATGCCACCGCTTCTCTACTTCGAATACCTGACTCCGCCCCATGAAGGAGTTTGCTTATGTAGTAAATCGGCAATTGTCGTCCGAGCTCTTCCCTCGCACATCTTTGCACTAACAAAGACTCCCCAACCGACAAGTACAAGTATAAGGCTTCTCCTTCACTCGGCTTAGTCAACAATGGTAGTTTAGATAAAAAGATTTTAAGCTCCCCAAAAGCTTCCTCACATTCCCTTGTCCATTCGAATTTCTTTGCCTTTCTCAAGACCTTGAAAAATGGTAGGCTTCTCTCGGTGATTTGGATATAAAACGGTTAAGAGTCTGCGATTCTCCCCGTGAGCCGGCTTGCACCTTATTAATGCATGTGGGGATACCATATCCTGGACCGCCCTCACCTTTTCTCGGGTTTACTTCTATCCCCTTTCGGTCACCATGTATCCGAGGAACTTACCCGACCCCCCCCCGAAAGAACATTTAGCGGGGTTGAGCTTCATCCCGAACTTCCTTAGTATCCCAAAAGTTTCATCCAGTCTGTTTGTATGGGCCTCCGCTTGTTTACTCTTCACAAGCATATCATCCACATAGACCTCCATATTCCTTCCGAGCTGTTGCTTAAACATCCTATCCATAAGCCGTTGGTACGTAGCCCCTGCATTTTTCAACCCAAATGGCATCACCACATAACAGTACGTTCCTGATGATGTTATGAAACACACTTTCTTTTGATCCTCCTCAGCCAAACGGATTTGATGATATCCTTGGTACGCATCCATCATACTCAGAAGTTCGTACCCTGCTGTCGAGTCCACCAACTGATCTATTCTGGGTAATGGGTAATAATCTTTGGGGCATGCTCTGTTTAGATCGCGAAAGTCAATGCACATCCTAAAGGTCTCCCTTTAGGAACTAGGATCAAGTTAGATAACCACTCGGGAATTGGACTTCCCGATATGGCGACTTCTAACAATTTAGCGACTTCACTTTGGACAATTCCATCTTTCTCCGCCCCGAAAGGTCTCTTCTTTCGCTTCACCGGTTGGACCGTTTTATCCACGTTAAGATGATGAGTAACCCTTTGGATCTACCCTAGCAAATCCCCGGACCTGGCGAAGACATCTATATTTCTCCTCGGAATCCAATCACCTCCTCCGTCAACTCCTCAGGACTTAGTTGGGTTCCTACCCAGTCGTCTTGCTGGTTCCTCGGGGATGAGCTCGATATTCATCGCTTCTTCCTCCGCCTCACACTTACCAGATCCGCTCTTCTTTCTCCTTTTTTCTTATTTTAATTGGCTTTGTTTCTCTATCCGATTCCGCCATCTTTCTCTTAGTTTTCTTCTGTTCTCCCTTCCTAACCGCCTCCATAGCATTTCCTAGATGCTTGGATGTTTCCCAATACCTCTCCTTCTTTCTCTCCCATCGCAAATTTTAGTTTCATATGATAAGTAGATATCTGATAGCCTGGAACAAGTTCAAAGCAGTCTACCTATAATAGCATTATAAGTGGAATATGAATCTACAACAAGAAACGTTACCATGCGAGTTTTTGCAAGGGATATGTCCCTAGTGATATTGGCGGAGCGACACCTTGCCCACCGGCTCGACCATGCCTCCGCCGAACCCAAAAGGGCGGTTTCACCTACTTTGTATGTCCATTCCCAAGTCCATCTTCGTAAGCATCATAAGACGAATATTGTGAGCTTCCCGTGTCGATCATGACCGCTACTTCAAAGTTTGCCATATTAATGATTATCACCAAAGCATCGTTATGCGGCATTGATACCCTTTAAGATCCCCAGGACCAAACATACTCGAGATCCTGCCGCCTCGCTCCCTACCTCCATCACACTTCCCTCCGTCATCCTAGCATGAGCCTTTCGAGCCCTATTCGAATCCCCATCCGTAGGACCTCCCACAATCATGTGAATTGTACCCTTAGCAGGTGGGTACTCCTTGGCAGCCACCACGGCCTTCTCCATCCCTTTACCCTGATGAGGCTGACCTGCCTTAGGTCCTGGCCTCGGGTCCCGAGCTGATTCCCGCTTTATCCAATTCTGTAACCATCCATTCCGCACCATCCTCTCTATTTCATCCTTAAGATGACGACACTCCTCAGTGGTATGCCCATAATCATTGTGGAACTCGCAAAAGAAGTTCGACCTGGGTTTATGAGGGATGTTGGAATAATTCGTAGGCCACTTCAACTCCTTATTGTTTGCCACGGCGACCAAGACCCTGAGCCCCGGAGCCACCAAATGGTGTATAACTCCTGGTCTCGATCGCCTTGCTAAGAGACCAGGCCCGCTTATCTTCCCTATATCTCTTAGGATTAATTTCTCGCGAGCCTTCTCCCTTTTCCCGCTTTTTCTCCTTTCCTTCATCCTTCTTACTTTTTTGTGCTTCTTCTAAATTTATGTATTTCTCTCCTTCTAGCCAAGAGATCGTCAAAATCCTTGGCCGACCTCTTAGCTACCGACCAAAAAATCCCCTCCCGCAACCTCGAGAGAGCACGCCAACACTTCCGGGTAGGCCGAGGGCACCTCTAGCGCGCTCTGTGGTGAATCTTTTTATGTAGCTACACAGGGTTCCGACTCCTTGCTTGATATTAAAAAGCGTCAAATGAGTTCTTTGATGTTTTCTCGAATCGCGAATTGATGTAAGAAAGCCGAACTAAACTCCTCAAACGAGCCTATAGATGCATGCGGAGTCAAGCTAAACCATTCTTTGTCGGACTTTGACAAGGTAGTGAGAAAAACTCTACATTTGACACCTTCGAATATCTATGGAGAAGCGCGAATCTCGAATCGGCACAAATGTTCCCGGGTCCGCCCCCATTGTACTAAATTTAATGCCCTGAAATTATTTGGTAAATCGTCCGCCATCACTACCTCCTTAAATGGTATGCCCTTCCTCACGGGCTCCTTTTCCTTTAGCATATTTCTCAACTCCCTAACCTCTCTCTCGCAAGCTACCTACCAACTCCACTACACCACCCTCTCCTCCGCTCTACCCTCCATAAGTGGAGCAACCTCCTCTCCCTCCTTTTGGCCCCTTCCCCCTTACCGCCGCCGCTCCCACCGCACCTTCGATCGGTGCTCCCAGTTGCTCCTCGTGAATTGTAATGTTTCCCTAGCAAATTCCTCGCCCAAGTTTACGAGGGGACTGGCAAATGAGCGGCAGACAGATCCTACCCCGGGTTTCCACACCCGACCCCGCCTCTCTAATTCTCAACTACCCGAAATATTCTCCTCTAATGGATCCATGATTCCTTTGCCCCTATCACCTATCCCGCTCATACTCACGCCTTTAAAACCTAAATGTTCCCACAGACGCGCCACTTGATTAGTCCAAAAACGAATCGCTCAAGATCCCTAGCTTGACCTCTCGCTTTCCCCCGCACAAGACTAGGGAGGACTCAGGTGTTAGCACTCCGACGATCAAGTTAGTAAGGGTTGATTTAAAGATTTACTCAAATAAAAGACCAACAAAATAATATCCCAAGAAAAAAGCTCTCTCTTCATCTCTACCTTTTGCTCTTATTTATAGCCCTCCATAAGGACCTCTTTATCCACGTGTCTATTCCCTAGTGGTTCTTCCATCTGGGTGTCAGGCCATATATTCCCGACCTGCTTAATGAGTAACTAAATGTCAGACTGGCCTGTGTCCTAGTTAATCTCTGTCCCATCAAGCCGCATGATCATTTAAAGCCCAGCAGGTCTTGTCTAGGATGCATTAAATGCACAGCAGGTCTTGCCTTAGATGCATTAAATACGCAGCAGGTCTTACCTAGGATGCATTAAATACGCAGCAGGTCTTGCCTAGGATGCATTAAATGCACAGCAGGTCTTGCCTTGGATGTATTAAATGCACAGCAGGTCGTGCCTTAGATGCATTAAATGCACAACAGGTCTTACCTAGGATGCATTAAATACGCAGCAGTCTTGCCTATGATGCATTAAATGCACAATGGGTCTTGCCTTGGATGTATTAAATGCACAAGAAATCGTGCCTTAGATGCATTAAATGCACAGCAGGTCGTGCCTTAGATGCATTAAATGCGTAGCAGGTCGGTCCTGACCCCGACGAATTGTCCCTTCACACCTTTTCCGAAATAGTACTCGCCACAGCTTTAGTCAGTCCTGCTACCTCACTATGTAGTCCTTTAGAACCTCAGTAGTTCTCCCTATATTAGTACCTTCTAGGTCTGGACAGGAAGGTCTGGCATAGAACAAGATCGATCCTTTTAGTCCAAGCTGAGGTTGGCACCAGCCAGTCTGCGAAAGACCTGAATCGGGACTGATGACTGGAATTGGGCCGGATCAGGCCTTTACCCAGGTCCGGGGATGACCTGGGATTGGGGCGAACTCAGCTTCTTTACCTTCCCAGGTCGGGCTAGGATGACCTGGAATTTGGCCGTATCAGGCCCCTACCCAGTGTCCGGCCGGATGACTGGGATTGGGGCGGATTCGACCTCTTTTACATTCTCGTGTCAGCTAGGATGACTGGAATAGGGCGGATCCAAATTTCTATTCGGGTCTTGCTTGGACGACCGGAATTGGGCCGGATCAACTACTCCCCTACTCCTTCAGCTAGAGCTGATTTATTTGAAGCCCAAGAGATAAATTCGCCCGAGTCAAGAGTAAATAAATTGCAATGATACTTTATTTTGAATTTTTAAAACCTTTCGATTTTCGTGCCATCATCTCGGCCGCATTAAATGCTTGTCATTTTAAACGTCTTTTCCTCTCTCTCCTCCTAACAACCGTTGATTTTGAGATCATCCGACGCCCCCCTTCTTCCTCCTCTTCCCCTCCTCGTCTATATAAACCCTCGCATCCCTCATTTCTCAAACTTTTCGTCCTCTCAGAAACCCAACCTTAACCAACATTTTCCAGCTTCCAATTCTCTTCTTCCTCCAATACTAATGGCGCTTCGATCAAGTAAGTTTTCTTCTTTCTGCTTTTAATTCATCTTCCTCTCTTTTTTTTATATATGTAAACGAACCAGTGGTTTGAAACTCGCTCATGCACCCTTCCTCTACCTTTCTTCCTTCAAACTTTGCTTCTCGCCATTCTTTAGAGAATCTTCGTAGGGAATTCAATACCCATTTTCCAAGAGAGTCCGCATGGCTTCTTCCAAGAAATAACCCGGATCGACCCCACATTATTAGCACTCTCTCCGAAGACTCTTTGCATAACCTCCGTATAAATCTTTGGGATTCCCTCGAATTACGAGCTTAGACTCCCGGACCTCGAGATCTACCTCACACCCCACCTCCGGGTTTTGCCACCTTTTTGTTGATCAACTGTAGAAGCGGGGCTTAGATTCCCGTTCTCGATCTCCTTAGCGGAATCTCCCGTAGCTTTGGGATTCCTCTAACCTCGTTCCAAATTCCATCCGCCTAATGGTTAGTTTTTTCATGATTCTCTCACACTCCGTGAAGTTCCCACCCCAGACTTTTATGGAGGACCTACTACTAAGCCAAGAACACCAAAGACTGTGCAGGAGCTTCTTCTATTTCACCAAATCGGGGTGGCTAAGTTTATAGATGGTACTCCTCCTCTCACAAATATTGGAAAAAAGATATTTCTATATCTCTCCTCCCACGCCTTGACTTTCCCCACTAGATGGTTAGATGACCTACCTCATCAAGGTCGTCCTCCCAAACCGTCCCCTCATCTCTTGACCCTAGCTCGGCGCTTAAACACCACTCCTTATCATGCTCAACTTCTGTGGGACTCATGGCCCTTGCAATATAGATATTAAGCATTGTCGTTTGCAAAATGTGATGAAATTGAATGAACTCCATCTTAAACAAGCTTTTCCAAAAGATTTTTGTGTTATTGTTGTTGATGATCGATGGAAGTTGAAGACAAAGTGGAAATGTTGAACAACAGGGCAATGATATGATGTCTAATGAAGGTAAAAAACATAATAAATTATTTAGTTTCAAAAGTATTACTTTTTCCATAAAAATATTACAATTAAGCCAAAAGTATTACATTTAGATGGTGAAGCATTCATTCATACCAATACAAATCAAGAAGCTGAAGGTAAAAGTCTTATACAATTTTTGCTACTTGATTTTTAAAGTATTACTTTTCCTAAAAAAGTATTGCAATTTTGACCAAAAGTATTACCTTTACGGCATGATTGGTATGTGGGAATGGGGTAGGAATGGAATGAACATTCCTTGTTTCATTCTCATTCACATGCTTGGTATGTTTTAGTAATGGGAATATTCATTCCCATGGAAATCCATATTCCTAAAAGTATGGGAATGATCATTCCTCCTCTCCCCCTATGGGTTTAGCTATTCCCAATCATCAAGAATGACTCAAATTTTATTTTTAATAAAATTATCTTTCTATAAATGACTACAAATGTTGGATATAATCTATATTTTTCGAAAAATAGTGTTATAAATGAAAAATATTTATAATTTAAATATGAGTTACATTTAATATTTTAATAAATCATAGTCAATTTCTATCAATATTCAATAGTTAAATCAAAATTTTGATATAGAATTCTTTTGTTGATTTTCTATATTTTCTTATAAAAAATAGAGATAATTACAAAATACCCTTGAGGTTTGAGATAATTACATAAAAACCCGAGAGATTTTTAAAATTACAAAAAGCCCTTGAGGTTTGATTAAATCTTACATTTTCTCCTTTATAAGCAAAAAAATATCAAAACCCCTCTGTTATAAAAATATTATAGTTACCCCCTTAAATTTAACACATAATCAGATCTCGATGAGATTTTTTATAATTTTAAAACATCTCTGGATTTTTTGTAATTAGCCCAAATCTCGGGGGTGTTTTTGTAATTAACCCTAAAAAATATTATATAAAATATTTTTGATATAATAGATATAAATCTATATATATATATATTATTTAGCACACAATACAATAATCTTATATCAATTTACGAATAACATATATAATAAAATTTTATTTAAGAGAATTTGATACTTTAAAATTATTTTTCTCAATTACTATCATTCATTTATAATTAGCAATCAAGATATTTAAATCAAGTAAAAAATCGTCATCCATTCATTTCTCTATTCCTTGTATACACCAATCATAGGAATAGTAATACTACATCATTCCATTCCTAATGTTATTCCATTCCTAAATTCATTCCATTCCAACCTAATTTCATTCATTCATACCAATCATGCCGTTAGGTGGTGACAAAGAAACCAATGTAATGTCTTACGTATTGATGGATATGATGAATTCTAGGGAGCAAAATGATGTTTCTAGTTCTTCTACCAATATTCGGATCCTACACGTTCAAACAAGCAAGAAGAAGAGAAACAGGTGATACGTCAAACTCACATCCGAAGGAGTTCGAATAATCCTTAGCCGTTTTAACATTTTTTTTTGTATTTAGTAATTGGTATAAAAATTATGTTCCTCCTGTTACAATGATTGTTTCCTTATAAAAAGTCACTCATTCAATTTTTAGTTGTATTAATAATTCTGTCATTTTTGTATTAATACGTCAATACTTTTGTAATAAAAATTGATACTTTTATCTTTGAAAACTCATACTTTTAGACCGATAAATGATACTTTTCAATCAAGAGATTTAGCGATACTTGCAATATTTTGTTAAAAATATAATACTTTTAATTCAAAAGGTGATACTTTAAACACAAAAAGTGATACTTTTAAAATAAAAAATGACATAATTAGACCGAAAAGTTATACTTTTCAACCCAAAAAAAAATAGTGATACTTGCAATTTTTCCTTTTTAAGAAGAAGGTGATACATTTAAGAACAAAAGTGATACTTTAAACCAAAAGTTATACTTTCAACCAGTGTTTTAAATACCGCATCTGGTGATCAAACCGCCAAGCCACCGGTATGTGGTTCAACCTTGTCGGACCGGTTCAACCGCCGGTTTTATCGGTTTTAATAAAAAATATTTATTTGAAATTATATTATATAAAATATGAATATAATTTATTAATATAGAATGGAGAGTTGTATATGTTTAGTTAAACGAAAAAATGTATATATTTAGCTCAAAAATGACATAAATATATTAAATATTAAGTTTATAAATTCAATTTTATAAAAAAAAGTGAAAAAAATACAAAAACTAAAAAAAAAAGCAAATTCGGTTCAACGGTTTTAGGCCGGTATGGCGGTATTGACCGATTTAGATTAAAAGCGGTTATTAGGACCTTATCGTCTCGGTCCGACCACCGGTATCGATATAACCGGTTGAACCTGGTCGATGCGATACGGTATTTTGAACAATGCTTTCAACTTGAAGAAAATGGTGATAGAGTCTTTTTTTTTTGAAAACATGATAGAGTCATTTTAAGTTTTAACAAATACTCTTAGACCAAAAAGTGACTTTTCAAATTACAACAAATAGTGATACTTTTAGTATGTTGCTAAAAAGAAATTGGTATTTTTAAGACGAAGAGCGATACTTTTACAATAAAGAGAAAAAGATCGATTTGATTCTAGTTGTCATCATTTACATAATTTGTGAATCCCAACTTATTAAAAAAGGGATACTTCTAATATGAAAAGACAAACTTTTAATGGAAAAGTCATACTTCTCAAGTAAACACATCGACCAGGGTCACTTTGTACAAGAAATAACCATCTTTCATTAACTTTCACATGTTTCTTTCTCAAAATACAAAAATTTATGACCATCTAATCCACATGATCGATGACAAAAACTAGATATACAACACTATTTCAAATGACTAAGTGTGCATGCCCACCAAATTTTCCATGTGGTATGCATCAAGAAAACTCCACAATCAACATTCGTCGATTCCGATTGCCAGAGAAATGGACATTTTTCACATTATATCGTTGAACATCTCGAGCCTTGGGATGATTATTCTCCATCGGAAAATACTCATTTCACATATTTCACTACAAAAACATATGGATGAGTTATATCATTTATAAATTGGAAAAAACGTATGATATTTTTATATAAAAAGTGATACTTTTTATGTGGAAAGTGATATTTTTCTTAGCGTTACAGAATTATGTAAACATCACAATAAAACACATGTAATACTTTGTTTACAACAACCGATACTTTTTCGGCCAAAAGTAATAGTTGTAAGGGCAAAAGTGATATTACTAGTCACGTAAAAATACGTAAAATATCAAAACACAAATATTACTTCACATAATAACTACGAACCCCGAAATACAAGTTGAAACCAAAACACTAACAAAATACATGCTCAAATTTAAACCCTAACATACATTTTGGATAAAAAAAAATACATGTTCAAATTAAAACCTTAACAAAATACATGCTCAAATGTAAACCTTAACATACATTTTCAAGAAAAACTCATAAAAAAGAACTTCGAAAATAACTAAAATCGAAGAAAACCAAAAAATGAAAGAATAAATGCATAAAACTAAAGAAAAACCTGATTTTTGGTCGAATGGAGGCTAAGCTTCGAACTCTTTGTGAAAACAAGGGAAAGAAACGCCGAAAATTGCAAAGAAAAACGAGAAAAAAAAAAGGGGGAAATCGCAAGAACAGAGAGAATAGAGAGAAATGACGTAATTTGGTAATTCTAGGGTTGGTTAATTTTAAGTTTAGCGGGTTGCGGGTAGGAGACTGGGGTAGCGGGTTTGGGGCTCCACACACGGATCTAGATCCGTGATACGATCTCATATAAGTTTTTGTGATAAACTTTTTATTTTCTAAAATGTATATGTAAAGCATTATATGGGGGATTTGACTAGTATGGTGGCAATCAATGTTATTAAAATCGAATTGAACCTGGGTTTGAGTTTTAACATGGGTTTTGTAGTAAATTCGGGTGGCTCGTTGTCACCGGTCAAATCCGATGAATAAACTCAAAATCGGTGACCCTATTAACCCGTTTCAAAAGAAAAAAATCTATTTTTTTTTGTTTGTTAGTAAATAAATTTTTCTTTGTTTTATTTCCAAAGTTGAAGGAAAACATGTTTAGTATATTTACATATAATTTCTCTATATGTTCGATTTATATATATATATATATATTTGTATTTATATTTGTATCTGTTAGTTTTTTTTATATATTTATACTTGTATTTATCTTGTACATTTATACACATATATATACATATGTACAGTCAACCGATTTTTTAAGAACGGTTGAACTGGTTGAAACCATGACCCAATAACCCAATTATTAATCCTATTCGATGTCCGGTCCGAGTTTAAAACATTGGTGGTAATGGACCGAAACCTTGACTCACTCAAAAAATATATTTATTTATAAAATGTACAATTAAAAAAATATATATTTCTAGAAAATATCATAAAATATATGACTATATATATTTTAAAATAAATAAAAATGGTCGGGTTGGATTTGAGAAAAAAAAGAAAAGAAAAAACTAGACGTGGACTGAAATCCATTTCTACTATTCAAACCCCGCCTCTAATAGTCTAGTCCAGACATGGTCATGCCTAAAAAGTACACATTTAAGTATATTTTTCATAGTTTTAGACTCAAGTAGATTTTAGTTTAGTAAAAATAATAATAACAATAGACTCTTAATATTGTTTGATCTTATTAATTGTCCGGACATCCGATGTTTCAACGATTTATTTGTGTTGGAAGTTGGATCTCTTATTCACAATTGACGAATTGAATCATTGATTCTTGCTGACTTGAGAAATATACACGAACACACACTTTATTTTATATTAAAAGAAAATTGACGATTCATTGGCAACAAAATATTAAAAAGAATTAATACATAGAGTGATTTATATTAAACAAACTAGGAGCATTTGGAATTAAAATAGAGGGAGTACAATTGCTCCATCAAAGTAATTAAAATATATTATTATCTCTTATTCGTGTCTTTTTGACAAATAAAAAATTATTCAAAAATAATGACCTTTTGATGTTTTCAAAACTAATGAGAAAAGATTTTCCTCAAATTACCCTTATACTTATTAACAACAATGCTTAAATTTTATTTTCTTTCAAAGCAACATTAATTATGATTAACTAATGATATATTGGGTATTTTAATATATTCCTTAATATGTGTGTTTTTTCCTAAAAAGACGCTTTATTGTGAATAGGTGGAAATCTTATGAAGTATAATTTTTCTTAAATATTATGAGCAACACATTTTATTTCTTGAACACATCTACAAGAAATGCCTCCAATCAAAACTTGGATTAAGAACGAATTTTAATGCTTCATAAACTAAAGACCAAGAAGAAAACCCACAAGGTTTTTTACCAATTAATAATGGAAGCGCGATTGTTTATGAGGAATTTTTTTGATGTGGGATTTGTGCAAAATCAGTTCAAGTGTGAATTCAACTTACGAATTGGGTTAGGAAGGTGGGGGATAATCTTACCTGGCTGACAAGAACGTATGGGTTGGAGCTCGCTTTTTGGCTACACATTCTGTTAATCTTGATTAATTTATTAAAACCCTAGTGCACACGTATATTAGAGTGAAGATGCATGAGTTAGCCTGCCCATGAATAGTCGGATTGGGTCTAAAAAAATAAATTTAAACCGCTGGAGTTAGTCCAGTGTGCCGCAGATTACTTTCTTTAATGAAGAGGCCGGGTTCCAATGTTTTTAAACCCGAACCGACATCGAACCGGATTAATAAATGGGTCATTGGGTCACGGTTCAACCGGTCTAACTGTTCTTAAAAAGCGGTTGACCCGTATATACGTATATATGTGTACACATGTACAAGATAAATACAATTATTTTTTTTTGAGAAGAAGATAAATACAATTATAAATATTAAAAAACTAATAAATGTAAATACAAATAAAAGCTAAATTAAAAAATTAAATATCCAAATATGTATGTAAATTGAATGTACGGAGAAATTATATGCAAATTTACTAAACATATTTCCTTCAACTTTTGAAATAAAACAAAAACAATATATTTACTAAAAAACAAAAAAAGATTTTTTTGCCTTTGAACCGGTTAATTGGGTCACGGTTTCCGGTTTTTCACCGGGTTTTACCGGTGGCAACGATTTTTAGCCACCAGGTTTACTACAAAACCGGACGGACATGTGACGGTTCGGTTAAACCGAACCAACGGCCGGTCGATCCGGTTTAAAAACATTGCCGGGTTCGAGTATCTGCAATGACATGACCTAATTTTTCGGAAAAAAATTATTGATTGATTTATTAGAACCATTATTAATTTATTTTTTGGTATATTTCATTTTATAATACATTATAGGTATTTCCTTTATTTTTATATAATATATGAACACTTTGCAGGGTAAACTCAAATAAGATTTTCTATCAGACAGTTTTAGCAAATAACTCTCTGAGCATTGTATAATTTAACTAAGTGAAGAAAAATATCACTTTTAAGTATTTATTGAAAAATGCTATAAAAGACCAATTTCCAAGTTGTGTAATTCCCAGAAGCCTGTCACATGTTTCAGTAAGTGGGATACTCATTATGTGAGGAAATTTATGCCCTACTGGGGTCTAAAATTCTCTGAAGATATTATACCAGATATCATCATGTGACCAAGATACAATGCATGAATCCTGAAAAGATTCAAATCAAGTCATCACACTGAGGTGTAGGGTCTTTTGTGTGTGTGCGGGGGCGATTGGGGTGTTTGCATCTTAAGTCTGCCTTTTTTTTTTTAGTTGACCCTAAAACCTTATCTATATATATATAATAACCAAGTCACTTATAAATAGTAAAAAAAAAAATTTCCTGCCTAAACGCACCTTCCTCAATTAGTAAAAATTTCTACCGATTTTTTCATATTTTTGGGTGTGAAATCGAATGAAATTTTTCAATTAATAGAAACAAATCTTTTATGATTTTAGTCTATTAACTAAGTGACAAGCAAACAAATATTTATGTAAACAAATCCGAATTATTTTTGTCATAATTGATAATCAAGTAAATACATTACTAAAATATTACTTAAATAAATTCGAGTAAAGTTATTCATGGAAACAAATCCAAAATATTTTTGGGGTAATTCTAATAAAATCGAATCCAATATTTTAAAACATTCACATCATTCTTTATTACTTTGCAAGTTAATAAATTCATATTACTTTTTAGTGCGATGAATTAGGTGTCATTAATTTTCATAGAAGGAAATAAAATAAATTTTAATTGAAAAAAATCGAATAAATCTAAAAAAATACAATGTAGTCGATTTGTCAAATTATGGCACGGACAATGTTACATTCCAAATAACCGAGAATATATCCGCAAAAATCATAAAGATTATTTACTATAATTACATCCAAGTTCCTCCTATAAATATGAGTTTTCTTTGTTTTTTTTTCCCATCAATTCATTCATATACTCGAGCATGGTCTTTTCTCTGCGAGAAAAACTTTCGACATTCGATCTTCAAGCAATAGAAAAAATGGCACCACTTTTCTCTCTAATCAAAGACATCAACATGAGCAAAAGGCAATGGACAATGAAGTAGAGACCGGTCCTTAAATTTGTATGAGAAGCCGATGTATAACGATAGGAACAAAATTCAAAGCATGGAATGCGTTTTCCATGATGCTGAGGTTATAAAGCTTTACTAGGAATTTATTTTTTTCTCAAATATACATAATTTGAATTTTAAAACCTATGTTAAATTTAATTACTTTTTCGCGGGGTGATAGGATGCATGGAAAAATTCGAAACGATTGCATGTGGCGCAATTTGAAAATAAGCTTACTGAAGGACATGTTTATGTCCTTAAAGATTTTGTTGTTCTTCATTATACAGATAAATATAAGACAACATCCATGAAATTTAAAATCATGTTTCATAGCAAGACATATGTTTATGAGCTTGATGAAAACTCACGCCTGGTTTATGTTCAATTTTAAAAGTTTTAGAGAATTGTCAATTGCGATTCTTGTGGGATTGATGGTACAATGCTCTTTGGTATGTTGCATAGTTTTTATACTCTAACAAGTTAATTACCATTTAATAAATTATTTCAATTTATAATTTTTTTTGTTACACAGATATAATTGGAAAAGTTGTAGCTATGCAATCTGCTGAAACAAGAGAGTTTGGAGGCAAACTAACACGTTTCATCGACATCACCCTTGAAGACTTGGAGTAAGAATTATTTAACATTCATAATTTTTGAAGTTTTTATTTATTAAATTCTGTTGGTTAATGATTTATGGGAAAAAAACCTTCTCATATACACATAAATTATTTTTTATTTTTTTGTGATGCCAAATCAATCAATTACGAGATATATTCATAATTTTTGGCGTATTATTTTATTAAATTGTGTTAATTCTTGATTTATGGAAAAATAGTTTCAATTGGTTTCGGACAATGAAATAGCCTAAATGTTTCTGTTCATTTAAATTAACAGATTTGTTTCTAATTTCTTTAATATACGTTATTTATTGTTTAATATTTTTAAAAAAAAAATGTATATTTAAAAATCTTTCAATTGTTTATAATATTCTTTCTACCAAAAGATTTTGAAAAACACATGGAAATCTTAATTTTTGGAGTTTATAAAATCCGTATATTAATAATTAATTTTTAATTTAAATATTAATATGATATATTATTAATAAATTTACGAATTTTGTTAGGAATAATCGCATCATTTGTACTTTGTGGGAGGAATATGTGGATGCTATTCTACCATATCTTGATCAACATAGTTTGGAGCCTTTGGTGATAATTCTTGAGATGTGTCGTGCAAAAGTATATCGAGGTAATATATAATATTTAATTAAATAATATGAATTATATTGATTTTTAATTTTTTGAATTTGATTCGAATTTTTAATTTTTTCAAATTTTGTTTTTGAGATCAAGTTAAAGTTTCAAACACATTTCATGTGACTAAGGCGATTGTTAACGATGGTCTTTGAGGAAATTTCGATTTTAAAAAGAGGTTTGACAATTATATATTATTTATTTTAATTTAAAATTAAGCCAAATTGTTTAATATAGTATGTTAATTTTTTATCAGGGATACTCGGGGCAATAACCCTGCCTGCTCAATAAGTCATGTTTCTGCCCCGTTAGCAAGGTCTATACCAGAGGACTTGGCTTCCGGTGAATCCCCGTTTCGATTGATTGATCGATTATGCATTGAATGAAGAGGTATTTCTTTTAACTTCTAAAAATTATTATTTTTCAATGTTTTGACTGAATTTTTTTAACATTCCTATAAATTATTATTTTTAATTTTTCATGGTTTAATATATTTTATTTATTTATTTGTTGTTTTTAAAAATAGGTTGGTAGTTTTTGGATAAGTGCCACAATCTTCTCTTTTATTGGAGATTGGTGGTATCTATCATGCAAGAAATGTCCTAAAAAGCTCACACAAGTTGGTGACAAGTTTTATTGTGAGCGTTGTGACAAATTTATGCATTCTGGAAATTTCAGGTATTTGATTCATTTTCGCTATTTTTTTTATAGATTTCATAATTTAACATTTTAATGTACAATTCTTAAAGGTATAAGATCCAACTTGAGGTTGGTGATGACAAAGTCAAACACACCATTGTTGTGTTGGGATAGAGAGTGTGAGGCGTTGATTGGAAAACCTTGCTCGACTCTGAAAAACGAGTTGGCTGAGGTATAATTTTTTTTCATTAGGCTAATTTATATTTTAATAATGTTAATAATTTGTTTATTTATTATTTGACTGTTTCTTTTGAATTCCTTTTTAGAGAGAGGGTTGGGATGATATTCCAGACGAGTTAGCCGCATTAGTGGATAAAAAAGTGCTTTTAAGGTGCAAGTTAAGGCCGGCCAGATTAAGCATTTTACGGGAGCTTTTTCGGTTATGAGGCTCATGCAGATCTGAATTCTTTGAGGCAATATTCTACTTTTGCCATTGAAAGTCGGGTATAATTGTTTATTATATTTTTTTGGAGTTTCTTATATGATTTATTTATTTGTGTTTTTAATTAAATTTTATTTTATTATAGGAATCGGATTACCTGTCAAAGCTTCAGGAAGATATTAGTGAACACATCAAAGATGGCAATTCGTCTGAAGATGAATGAAGTTAATCGCCGGATAAGTTGGTGAAGAAAAATGTGGTACATTGGTGAAAGTTCGTCAATTAAGAGAAAATTGTTGGATGACTTTTCGTCTTCCAATAATATCAAGATGCAGAAAAAAGAGATCAAGATCAAGGTGGAGGACGAAAAAAGGATTAGAAGATTATTAGGAGGATTTTTTATTGATTTTGTTTTATAAGTAATGGTATTGAAGTTTATTTTTGAATAATGGATCCTCGGATGTTTAGAGGATACTTTTTTGGATATTATGAATAGGAATTATGGGCTCTTTGGTTTTTTATAAAGGTTTAAATTTTCAAATATTGTTTTTATTTACGTGTCCAATAACATGTTTATTATACAAGTTCATTTTATTATTTTCTTACTTGCGTTTAGCTTCATAAGGAAGTCTTAAGATTTTCTTTTACTCACAAGGCCATTATAAAACTTTAAAATCTGAAAAAATAAATTATATTTCGATTAAGGTAAAAATTCCTTAAGTATAATTTCAATGATTCTAAATAATCAAAAGAGATCTTATTGGAAATGTTTATTTATGTAGCAATTTAATTTTGTTGTTTATTATAATATATTGAAATAAATTAATATTAATTTTAATAAAAATTAAATATTATGAACATCTTTGTGGTTGGAGTTTTGCATTTTTCTTATATTCCCAAAAAATATTCTTTCAAGATAGAACTAAATAACTCTAGAAACAATTAAGAGTGACATTTTAAAAACAATAATATAAGAACCTAAGAACCAACAAGATTCCACTACACTCGAGGTGTAGGTCAAGTGGCTTTTTTCTCGGGATCTTTTTTGGTAAACTTATAATCAAAAAATTAAATGTATGTAAGAAACTAATAGACGGCCAGGATTGAACCGAAATGCTTAACATAGAAGCTTCTATTGTCTAGGGTTTTCGGTCACAACACATTCAATCACAACATTATCGCCATTGAATAAAAGCGACGCATCAATGAATAAAAGCGTACGCATAAATGAAAAAATAAGAGTAATCACAACAAGAGCCAACAATATCATTCCGGAAGGTCGAGTCATTAGCAACATTATAAAATGCACAATACAATAGGTAACCAGGAACAAATACTTATCAAATTCGGTTTTGAAATATACATATAATCACCCAAGTACTTATCAAAATTAGATTTATTCACTTCCATATATATATATATATATATTTCAACAATTGCAATTAAAATTACGTGGATATATCTTCGATAATATATTTATTTGTTTCTATAAATTCGTATATGACATCAATATCTATACCATTTTTATTTCACAAACAAAAGATATCATATATGATACACAAAATCATAAGGGTTATCTCATATACACCAAAAATATATCTTTAACAAATTTTTGCCTAAAATTTCCTTAACCAATAAAATCGACATGTTTATGTATAGATAAATATAGAAATTGAAATCTCAAGTTAATTTACTCACTCTTTAAATATTTCCTTTTCAACATGAATCGTTTTTTCGATGTAAATAATCCCACAATTATAATTGATCCACGATTTCATAATACACTTATCTCATAAAGACAAGTATCGGGAAGGCAAAAGCATCGAAGACGAACAAAAATAGCACACACAAGGTCATACAACGGGAGAAAGAAGATATACAACTCAACAAGAATGAGGAAGCTAACGAGTTACATTTGTTTTGGGAAGCAAAAGGAAGAGGAATAACATCATTAACGACGGTATTTTACTTTAAAATATATTTTATTTTTTGTTGATTATTTTTAAATTTAAGTCCGAGTTTTTGTTGTTATTCATGAAAACTTTTTCTTGTGATCAAGTTGAGTAGTATTGTACTTATCTCATGTACGTATTTTTCTTCGGTTGTTTGTTACGTAATTCGTATTTTTATGCACATCCTGAAACAAACAAAATAAATTGATTAGTTCTATATTAAAACAAAAAACTATTCATGTCATTTTAATATAAAAAATAGGTCTGATTATGAAATACTTATCCTGTTTGAGTGCTTTTGATGATTTGTGGTAGCTTGCTTTCAAGACCCTCGAATAACCTCGAAACAAAATAAAGTAATTATAAACATATATTAATAAAATATAATTAAAACATATTAACAATTACGGATATAAAGCATTTAAAAATTAAACATTAAAAAAGGTTAATAATTTCGGGGCATTTAAATTAACATAGCAACATTTTTGATAAAAAGGTTAATAACAGAAAAACTTACTCGCCAAGACAAAAATATGTCTATCGAGTTTTATACGAGAATAATAAAAGATTTTTCGAAAATGCAATTATAGACTTCTATATATAAACAACAATACATTTTCAAATTTTTATATAAACAACAATACAATTTTAAACTTACGTTTATAAACAAAAATCTTAATAATGAATAGAAAAATAAATAAAAATAATTAAAAATAGTGTTCATTAATTTTTTAAAAAATTACTCGACCTTGGTATATTCGGCGATCTAAACCGCACTCGATTCCATTTTTTCGATACATTTTTCCTAAATACAATCAATCACAAAAAATTTCAAATAATATAATTTATTACAATACATGCAACTAAAAAACAACAATATAATTTTAAACTCTCGTTTTTATAAACAAAAATATTAATAATGAATAGAAAAATAAAGAAAAATAATTAAAAATGATGTTCAATAATTAAAAAAAAAAAAACTACGACCTTGGGTATATTCGCTTTGCTCTAAACCGCACCGTCGATTCCATTTTTCCTATTACAATCAATCACAAAAAATTCATATCCGAAAATTTTTAACAACACATGCAAGTAATAAAATATATTTATACGCCTATATTATATTTAAATATTAAAATATTTTTATGAATAATATAATAAAAATACGGATATAAATAAAATTAACAAAAAAATAAAGAAAAATTAGTTTTAAATATATCGCTATTTTTTTTCGAAATATCTAAACATAAACGAGATATTATTTATGAAATCTCTCGGATCTGTAAAAATTTTGGTATTATATTTCCGGATCTGGAAAAAAATAGTGTAACAAATAATATATAATTTTTTTAAAATCGAGTTTTTAAACTCTAAAAAAAACTATAAATATCTAGATAGTTTTTTTTTGTATTAAATTAAAAATTTATAAATATCCGAATGAACAGTCAAATATGCGAAAAAGAGAGTTTTTACTCACTCCATTTTTTCTCAACAAAATCGAGATTTTCTCGTCGTATCTTCTCGAATTTTTGATCAAAAGTAAATAAAAACCCGAAAAACTCGTGGTTTGAACTCAAAAACACCGATTTTTCAAGATTGTTTAACTAAAAATCTGAAAAAAATTATATAAACCAAAAAAATACTCAAATATCCGATCTACAAGATTAAATCGTCGAAAAATCGAAGGTTTGAACTCGAAAACCCTTTTTTTCCGAAAAAAAATCGGAAAATATTTTCGACTAAACCCTAAATTTTCAATCAAAAAGACAGATGTTCAAAAAACCAAAGGTTTGAACTCGAAACCTCGATTTAGGAACGGTGATCGATTTTTTTTTTTTTTGGCCTCGGATGTTTTCGAGAAAAAAAAACTTTCTAAAAAAATGGTTTTCGAACATAGAATCTTCATTTCAAAAATCGTTTCATTGTTTTGAAATGAAAATCGCAGAGTGAAACAGGGGGTGAGAGAGTGAGTTAGGCGAAATGAAGAGACGAGAGAGAACCAAGCATCCGAGGCCAAACAGAAATGAATTGTGTTGTGGTTGAAAACCCTAAAACAAGGAAGCTTCTAGGTTAAGCATTTCGGTTCAATCTGACCGTCTATTTGTTAGATGTGTCAAAATCGTGGGGTAGAAATAGGTTAAGGAAAGTGGGCTCATTAACTGGGTTCTTTTATGGAAATTGGGCTTAGGTTGGGCTATTTTAATTGGGCTCATGCCTGATTTTACACTTGGGTATTTTTTAATTTATTATTTATTTAGTATTAAACTTTTTAATTTTTAATGTGTATTAAATTTCATTTAATCTATTTTTTATATTTAAAATTTTATTTTATTGTAATTAAAATCGCTAATTTTAATTAAATTGGGTAATTTTGTAATTTATTAAATAAATCAAATATTAAATGAAATTCATTATTAATATACTATTCATTTTTTTATATTTTTATTTCGAAAATCTAATAATTAAATAAATTAAACTAATGGTTTATGAATAATGATTTTTTTCTTAATGTTTTGTATTATATTTTTAAATATTTTTATAAATTCAATATTTTTTGATAAGTTCATTTATTGTTTTTCTTTAGAAAATTGTACGGGTTTATCGTGGCACCCTTCCGATATGGCAAATGGAATTGAATTTCGAGCTTCGTCAAGCGATCTATTTATCAATTGTCGGGTTCACCGCTTAGTGATATCACAAATGATATATTCAATATTTTATTTATTCATTCGATCTTTAAAATAATAAATAGTTCATATTATTTATTCATTTTTTTAATACGTGTAATTGAATTTGTTGCGAGTGGTTGTTCTAGCTTAAAAACTCGGCCTCGGAAAAATCTCAAGAATGTTTGCAATTTATTTGGTGATAGAGTTGTATCATCTACCAAGAGCACCTACAATACAACGGTGGTCATCGATCTTACGCTCGATGATAATGTTCAAACGATACCATTAATGCAAATACTCTAATCACTTTGAAAATGTAACGATCGATGTAAATCAAACAACTTTGTTTGAGCATGTGTCCTTGACTACAATTGGTAATTATAACTATTTTATATTTTTAATGTATTTAATTAATTTTAATATTATTGAGATAATTAATAAATCATTAGTTAATTTACTGATTCTTGGGATGTCGGTGACGAACATACACTTGCCAATTTTGTGGTGCGTTATTTTGGTACGAAGAAAGGCTACGATCCCACGTAAAATCCAAAAATCCTCAATATTCCCTGTGTTGTGTTCATGGAATTATTCAACTTTCCTTCTATCAAACAACCACCTCCTGTGCTTCATGAATTATTATTTGGAGTTAGTGATAAGAGCGAGGCATTTCCAAGAAAATATAAGATCGTATAATAATATGTTTTGTTTCACATCAATGGGAGGCTAAATCGATCTTGATATAAATAAGGGTCAAGGTCCTCCATTTTTCGCTTGCATGGACAAAATTATCATCTTATTGGTAGCTGTTGCCCTCGGATGGTTCCATTCAAAAATTTGCCTGAGATGTACATATATGATACGGATAATGAAATCTCAAATAAATTTGAATTGTGTGAGGTGAGATTTATTTTTAAATTTAATTTGGATAATAATTTGTTACTTTGTACTCTATTTACTCCAAATGTTTTAATATTGTTTTGTAGACAAGGAAGCGAAACTAATAATTTGCATCAAGATATTGTTCTTGAACTAAAAAAATGTTGGATGAAAATAATGTTTTGGTGAAGACTTTTATAATGGCCAAAGACAAAATCCGGCCAATCTTCAAATTCGATGTTCGATTGCGTCTAATAGAGCCCGAAATACGATGCAAGGAGGTACAATTTGCCTTCAAGTTAAAGTTCTTTGCTTTGATCGTTGGTGATTTTGATCATGCTCTAGGTGAAAGGGATATTGTGGTTGAAACGAAATCGGGATATCCAAACGGATAAATGAGTTGAATGCCTCTTATCCGGCTTTGCAATATCCTTTGCTATTACCTTACGGTGAAGATGGTTACAAAGAAGACATCCGTTCTCTTAATTGAAGAATTCAAGTCCGAGGGGAGAAAAAATAATAAGCGTTCGGAATTCTTTGCATATAGATTACACGACAGATTAATAGAATCTTCAATAATTCTATCATCGCGTAGATTGTTTCAACAATTTGTAGTTGACGCTTATACAATGGTAGAATCGTCACGATTGAAATATATTCGCTTGCATCAAAAAAGTTGCTTGCTGCGATATATATAAAGGCCATCGAGATCTTTGTGTTGAATGGAGACATCAATCCAAGTACTCAAGGAAAACGTATTATATTACCCTCCGGTTTCACCGTGGTGCGATTCACGATACAAAGCTATCGAGGATGCAATGGCTATTTGTCGTTGGGCTGGATATCCGGATTTATTTATAACATTTACTTCCAACCCAAAGTGGCCAGAGATTGTTCGTTTCCTTGAGAATAAGAATCTGAATCCCGAGGATCGACCCGATATTGTTTGTAGAATCTTCAAAGTTAAGCTAGATGCTTTAATCAAAGATCTACGACAAAATGAAATATTTTTGGAAAGTAGTAGCGAGGTTATGAGTTATTATTTTTATATTATTATTATTATATATATTATAATTATTATTATGATCATTCAGATTTAAATGTTATTAATCTTTATATAATTTTTTGATTTCTGATTTTATTCATTGCGATTGTATACACGATAGAATTTGAAACATGGATTGCCTCATGCTCATATATTACTATTTACGGCTAAGAAAGACAACTTTCCAACCACAAAATGAAATAGATAGAATTATATCGTGAGAAATACCAGGCGATCCGATCCATGCTATTATGCGGCAGTGAGAGACTTTATGATTCATGGTCCATGTGGTGATGTAAGAAAAAACTCACCCTGCATGTCTGAAGGTCGTTGTACAAAGCATTTTCGAAAAATTTGTTGATGCTACAACTATTGATGAAGAAGGTTATCCACGTTATAAGCGTCGGGATAAGGGAGAATAGTTGAGAAGAGCGGTGTACCTCTCTTGACAAATTGATATGTTGTTGCTACTCAAATCACGGTGCTCACATTAATGTGGAGTGGTGCAATCAATCAAGATCGATTAAGTATTTGTTTAAATTTGTGAATAAGGGGCACGATCGTGTGATGACTTCATTCTATCGTGAGTACAAATGATGACGAATCGAGAAACCTGTCGATGAAGTCAACATGTACTACGATTGCGAATATGTTTCGTCATGCGCGGCGTGGAGATTGTTGGGATTTGAACTCCGGTATAAATACCCTTCCATTGAACGCCTTAGTTTTCATCTTGAAAACGAAAGCGCAGCATTATTTTTCATGATTCGAACGAATAGATGACGTCTAAATAAAATCTTGTTAAGGAAAACATGTTCTTGGCATGGATGGAAGCGATAAGATATATCCTGAAGCAAGAGATCGACTTATGCCGAAGCTCAGATAAAGTTTACATGGAAACAGACCAATCGGGAAGTGGGTGCCAAGAAAAGGGGAAAATCTATAGGGCGAGTCTTTTATGTGCCTCCGGTCTTTGGTGATATGTACTATTTGAGTCTCATCAATGTAGTGCACGTGGTGCCACGTGTCATGATGATTATAATAAGGTTAAAGGGTTCAACACTCTTCATATCGCGGCGCTTGCTATGCTCTTGGTTTGTTGGAAGATGATAGAGAGTACGTTGATGGCATCATTTGCGAGTCATCACGGCGTCTGCGAGAATCTCTACGGATTATGTTTGTCTCATTATTGTCGGGTGATTCTTTGAGCATGCTACACATGGTGTGGGATAAATCTTTGGAAACATCTTTCGGATGATATTCTATATAGGCGATGAGCTCTTATGCGAAAGATCAAGGTATTACAATGATTTTCTAATATATTTAATTAAACTTTTATTTATGCGTATTTGTTGATACTAAAAATGCGGATCCATATTTGTTTTATTAAAATTTTTCCATTTTATTCTTTTGTATAGATCGATATTGAGTGAGAATGAAATCAAGAATCGGCATTGGTGGAAATTGAGAAACTAACGAGAAGCGGTAGGAGCCTACATGAATTTGATACAATGCCATTCCCAGTTTTGATGGTTTTGAAATTAATCGGAATAGATTGATATATGATGAGTTAAGGTATGATCGCAATTTGTTGCTTGCGAGCACCAAAGCCTTCTTTCAAGATGACGGACGAACAACATCAAGTGTATTCCAAAATTATACGTGCCATTGAATGCAACGAAGGTCGTATGTTCTTTGTATATGGATACGGAGGTCTTTGGAAAAATATTTTTGTGGAGGGCTTTATCTTCTAGGTTGAGATCCGAGGGACAAATTGTTCTAAACGTGGCATCGAGCGGCATAGCAGCCCTTCTCTTACCCTTGGAAGGACCGCGCATTCTCGATTTGTTATTCCGTTAAATCCAAATGAACAATCAACTTGCAATATCAAACAAGGAACCCATTTCGGCGGAAATTGATTGTTCGTTGTAAACTTATAATTTGGGGACGAAGCGCCCGATGATGAATAAGTATTGTTTTGAGTCGGTGGACCAATGCATTTGAGATATTATGCGGCTCGAGAACCCACAAAATCTCCATGTCCCTTTTGGAGGTAAAACTATCATTTTTCGGTGGGGATTTCGACAAATCTTACTGTTGTACCCAAGGAACACGACAGACATTGTTAATGCCACGATAAATTCTTCCCACTTGTGGGATTATGTTCTGATCCTCGGTGACCAAGAATATGCGTCT
This sequence comes from Rehmannia glutinosa, assembly GCA_016081115.2. Lineage (NCBI taxonomy): Eukaryota > Viridiplantae > Streptophyta > Magnoliopsida > Lamiales > Orobanchaceae > Rehmannia > Rehmannia glutinosa. The sequence continues at coordinate 188,741 of JABTTQ020000038.1, read as the reverse complement.
TCAAAGTCTTGGACAAACTAATGATTATTTTGAGTTGGTTAAGTTTTTCTCGAGTGGATAGCAAGCATTGGAGACGGAACAATCGGAGAAGAAAGTGATGGTTACTCCACTATTGATATTCCCCGAGGATATTTTGCTCGAGGCAAATCGATGATCCGATTGGAACTATTGTTGAAGATACCTATCCAATGTTTAGAGATGCCATTGATGATCCGACATATTTGAAGGAAAGAGCTATTTTGGCACCTACACTTGATGTTGTCGAGTCAATTAATCAATATATGACGTCTTTGAACTCCTCTACGAAGGACAAACGCGTTTTTGAGTTCGATAAAGACGTGTAAGTCGATTCTAATGTTGATTTCTTGCATGATCCGCACACGCCGGAATTCCTAAATGGTATAAAATGCTCCGGTGTGCGAATCATGAATTGCATCGAAGGTTGGGACTCGTGTTATGCTATTGAGGAACATCGACTATTCGATTGGATTGTCAACAAGATCAAGATTAGTGATTACGAGACTTGGCAAGCATGTACTTGAGTCTAAAATCTTAATCGGTGCCAATCTTTGGTCATAAGGTGTTGATTCCCGAATGACACTAACCCTTTCGGACCTTAGGATACCATTCAAGTTTCAGCGTAGACAATTTCCTCTAATTGTTTCGTATGCAATGACCATTAACAAGAGCGAGGACAATCTCTATCTAATGTGGGTCTCTATTTGAAAAATCCGGTTTTTCGATCATGGTCAATTATACGTTGTTGTATCTCGAGTTCGAATCCTAAGGGACTGAAAATTTTAGTTTGTGGAGACGATAATTCAAAAACAAGCAGGCGAATAATGTTCTGCATGCAAGGAAGTATTCCAAAATGTGTAATTATTTTTGTTTTGAGAGGAATGTGTAATTATTGAATGTATTTATTAACTTGATTTATTTTTCTCGATTTTGTATTTTTCAATTATACGTTCTTATTTATTTTAATCTTTGTATATACAAGTACTTTACATTCAACAACACATTTCATAACATCCGTCGTCCGCACGGTCGAAATCAGCAGTCTAGTTTTTTTTAATAAATATAAATACAAAATCGAAATATATATATAAACCTTATGAACAGTTGAATTATCCACTCTTTTTCAATTATCTTGATTCTTGAGGATCATTAAAAAAAAAAAGAGAAATTCTACTTTACCTCGTGTACTCTTGTTAATTCTTATTTTACCTCCTGAGAGAATTTTATAATAGGGTCCAAAATTAGGAAAATCTATCACTTCAAAACCCAAAATTTCAACCTTCTCAAATCAAGACCCAATTTTTATTTTTTTCTCAAAATTTCCTCAAATTTTGGGTTCTTACTTCTAGACCCAAAATTTCAACATTCTCAAATCAAGACCCAATTTTTACTTTCTCAAATCGGACTCTTCCCCAAATTTTGGGTTCTCACTTCAGGTTTTAGAATTTAACAAAAAGAGAAATATTAGTGTAATCTCTCACGGCAGCCACAAAAATTATTTTTCTTCCTATTTTCGTTTTTTCACTCATTCTTTTTTCCTAATCCATACGTATTGTCAATTTTGTTTAACGTGTATATACCGGAATCTATAAATTTAAATGTATGTAGCTAGGAAGATGAAAAATATTGTAAAATATTTATCGGTTACTAAAAAAAATAAGATATCCAAATTATGAATGAAAAAGAAGTAGTAAATTATTTTTCGGTTACTAATTAAAAAAATAAGATATTCAAATTATGATTGAATTTTACAGTCTAAAACAAGTAGCGATTAGGAAAAAATGAATTAGTAAAAAAATGAAAAGAGAAAAAAATAATTTTTGTGTCTGGCGTGATAGATTACATTAACATTTCTCTTTTGGTAAATTTTAAACTTGAAGTGAGAATCTTAATTTGGGAGAGGACCCAATTTGAGGAAAAAACTAAAAATTGGGTCTTAATTTGAAAAGGTTGAAATTTTGGGCCTTGAACTGAGAACCCAAAAGTTGAGGAAGGACCTAATATGAGAAAAAATAAAATTTGGGTCTTGATTTGAAAAGATTGAAATTTTGGGTCTTGAAGTGATAGATTTTCTTAAAATTGGACCCTATTATGAAATTCTCCCCTTACCTCCTTTGTTCCCTCAATTGTCTCACACCTAGAGCTGTAAAAAAAAAAGTCCGACCCGATGGACTGGCCCGACCGGCCCGATAATAGGGCCGGACTGGTTTGCGATTTTACAAGCCCGAAAAGAGTCGGGCCTATTTGGCCCAACCCATTAAAGTAGGAACACCGGTCATTGTCGACCAAGCAAATCATGTGTATTCTTAGTACATGGATTGAGCTCCCAAAATAGCGGCCGAAAAATTTCATATTGGGCGATCCTGGCCCCGATTTCCCACTTGGCCGGGTGAGGCTAAGACAAGCCACTTACCGGCCCTGGATAAATTGACAGCTCTACTCACACCCCCTTGTACTCTCATTTTGTCTCGTTTTACCCCTTTGTACTCGTATTTTCTCACTTTACCCCTTGTACTCTCATTCTAAAATAAGTATATCCTTTTATTTTATATAATTTCAATTTTTAATTAATACTTAATATTAAAAAAATTATATTTTATTTAATTCAAATTTGGGCTATTTTTATCAACATAGCTCCTATTAAAATTTATATATTATGATATTTATTATTAGATAATACATTTTACTTAATTTTCTATTATTTCTTATTAAAAGAATATATTATTTTTTACTTAATACTAAAAGTATTTAAATATATGTTTTAAATCAAATTGAATGACTTTTCACCGTCGCTCTTATTAAAATATAATTTATGATTTTATTATTAGATAATCGATTTTTCTTAAAACAACTCTACTTATTGAAGAAATTATCAAAGTATCGTGAATGTTGTTTAATTTAACATAGTTTCATTGAACTCATATAATTCTATTGATTGTAAAAATTATTACTAAAATCTCACATAATATTTACTAAAATCAATTTATATTAAACGACTAATTATTATTTTTATTAATTATTTCATATTATAAACAAAAAGTATTAAATTATTTTATATTTATATAATTTCATAACACTTGATTTTTAGTAAACATTCATTAGTTATAAAAAAAAATTGCATCATTTATATTTTAGTAAGTATTATGCATACTTTATTATAATCAAAATTCCTTTAAATATTGTATGGAAAATATAGTATAATTCTAATTTAATATAGTTCCTATAAAAGTAATTATATTATTTTTAATAGATAATACATTATCTTATGTAAAATATATTATCTAATAATAAATATCATAAAATATAAATTTTAATAGGAGCTATGTGATAAAAACATGATCAAATTTGAATTAGGATAAATCTTAAATAATTTAATATTAAACATTAATAGTTGAAATTATATAAAACAAATGATATACTCATTTTAGAATGATAGGAAGGGGTTAGAGTGAGGGAAATGGCATTATAAGGGGTTTAAGGAGAAAATAAGAGTGCAAGTGGGTAAAATGAGACAAAATGATAGTACAAGTAGGTAAAGTGAGACAATTAAGAGTATAAAGGATAAAATGAGAATTAATAAGAATACAAGGGTAAAATGATAATTAACAATAGTATAATGGGTAAAATGGAATTTATCCTTAAAAAATAACATGAGATTTGGGATAATTACAAAAATAAAAACTAAAGAAATCTTAAAATTACATAATGGTTTCAGGGGTTTTGCTATATTACAACAAAATTCATTTGAATTCATCTGAATACAATATAGAGAAAAGGAGTAGTGATTTTAAGTTGAAGCACAAGTGGAAATTGAGCCTCGAGAAACAAAATCCATGGGAGGCGCAATTTCATGTTGCGTCTAGCACAAAAAAGTTGAAAACATAAAAATTGTAGAAATGCAATTCTAGACGCTTTGATATTGTGCGAGGAAAACAATTAAGAGGGTGTTTGGCTAAGCTTATTTAAAATATCTTATAAGTTCCTACATCTTATAAGATGTTAGATCATATTTTAAGAATAAGTGGTTCAAATATTTGGATAAAAAAGATATTGTAGCTTTTAAGATGTTAGTAACGACAATCGTGTAATTATAATGGTCAAAATAAAAAGAGTTTGTTGAAATAATATCTTATTTTGAATATAAGTTGGGATTCACTAACTTTTTAAAAACAACTTATAAGCTCCTAACATCTCATTTTAGAAGCTTATAAGATATTTTTTAAAAATTTACCAAACAAATTTAAATAGCTTATAAGCTCTAAAAAATCTTATAAGATGTTTTAAACAACTTATATGCTCAAAGTACCTCTAAAAGAACAAAAATTAAAAAGAAGGGGGTGGCGCAACGCCTTGTGATGAATGGGGGTGGGTAGTTTCTTTATCTTATCTTATATAGTAATAAGTTAATCACCATATCATTAAATTAACGTGTATGGAAAATCTATATAATAAATATTTTATTTTTGATCTGTTTTTTACGTTATAATATATCAAATTAATTATTCTTTACGATTTTTAGCTTGACACCCATATTACATATTTATGTAAGAAGACAAACACATCATATATATATATATAATATGCTATGTATGGATAAATGTATAATATACAATATTTGGATATATATTGTGCAGTATTTTCTTAAATTAAAATAAGAAATTTTTAATTGAATTTATATCAATCTAAATTCAATTTTATATAATTATAAAGAAATGGGCTAAGGCCAAAATGCCAAATAATAACTATACATATATAACCGATAGCCAAAATACATGAATATACAAATTGATATCGAATAACTCAAATGCATAATTTTAAAGCTGATTAAAAAATAATTTTTTGAGTAAATATATCTTGTATTTTTTATTTATTATTTTAAATTTTTATACACGTTAATTTGATGATATGGTGATTAACTTATTATTACATAAACATAAAAATAACTACCAACCCCCATCCCTATTTTTTTCCATAAGGCGCAACAATAACGATTCTTGTTGCGCCACCACCTTCATTTTATTTTTTTCTTTTATTTTTTTTTACAGCATAATACCACAAAGTGTGCATGAAATTGATTTTTGTTTCCAATTTTTTTTTATTTCGGTAGCAAAGTAAAATTGTGCCTCCCATGGATTTCATTTTTCCAGGCGCAATTTCCACTTGCGCTTTCACTTAAAATCACTACTCCTTTTTTTTTTCTACTGTATTTTAACGAATTCAAATGAATTTTGCTGTAATTTAGCAAAAAACCCTTGGTTTCGTCTTACATTTTGCACTAATCTTTAGTTGCGAGAATTTATTGATGTCGTCAAATATTTTATAAATGTATCCGTTAATTTTTCTAAAATGTACAATTAATCCCAAATTCTTTTTCTAACTATTTGTAATATGTAGAAAAATTGAGGGATACATATACAAAACAATATAAGATGCAAAGTTTGTGCTATTGTAATATTTAGAAAAGTTGATTGATGTTTAGATAAAATATTGATTACTTCAATAAACTCCATCAATTCAACTAACGGGTTGAGGTAAAAATATAAAACACTAACGAATTAAGGTAAAAATGTAAGACAAATCAAAACTAACGAATTTTTGTTTTTTTCAATTTTTGAACTTATTCTTTACTTTACTTCCCCCTATTACCCACTTGAATGTCATGAAATAAACCAGACATTGTTAGGGATACCAACGGGCGGAATTGGCCAAATACGAGACCCGCCCGCGAAAAAATTAAGACCCGAGACTCGATCTCGCTCCAAAACCCACCAAGGAGGGTCTAGACACATTAGACCCGCCAATATATTTTTTTAATTACAATAATTTTATTTTTTTATTTGTGGCCAAATTTTCAAAAGCAATCTAATACCAATAGGTAAAAAATGTAATTATACAACCTATTATAGCTATGTTTTTCCACTATTTAGCTACAATTATATTTTTTCAAAAAAAAAAAACAAAATACTATTAGGATCTTTGATAGTACTCAACTAATACTTTAAATAAATATTCAAAGTACAATATTACAAGATGTTATAGTAGTAAATTAATATCAATGCAACATTCAAATCTTAAAGTAAATAATGCAAAATATCTAAATACATATTAAAAATATAATAAAAATTAATATGGTGGGGCGGGTCCTCTTGGACTGGGCGGAATTTGAAGTTTTGCAACGGGACCCGTCTCGGACCCATTTAATCGTCTGACCCATCCCAACTGGACGGGTTTGATGCGGGAACCCGCCTGAGACATTATAGTATTCTATATTCACCAGAATTCTAGGAATTGCAAAATAATCGAGCAATGTGTTGGTAGGGTGGTTTCTGTTTTTAGAAATGGCTAAGTGTTTAGGATATTTTAGACTTAGTCGAGGCATGTATTTGATAAAGTCTCCGCAAGACGAAAATTCCCCATATTCAAAGTGCTTACGGTTCCTGCGTTCATCCCTAAGATACAATGACTTTGATTTGTTCCGACTTCACAAGATCTTGCAAAAGTCGAAACTACAACGAACGTAAAGTGTTTAAGGCTTTCAAGCTTTGAACGGGAAGGATATCAATATCTTTGATGCAAATGACTCGATTATTAAGTGATTATTTTCGTATCTTATTTCATCCGCACGGGTTTCATATATATAGGCATCAAGGTGCCCGATGGAAAGAACATCTCTTTTGGCTCGAAAAGACATGTCTACTGCCAAAACAATGCACTTGGTTGCTCGAATAGGTGCAACGTGCGCGTGTGAACAATTATGCTCATTGTCCCCGTGTGTGGCGCGCATGCCTAGCGCGCGCACGGTGCGCACCCATGCGACCCTGCGCGCCCGCGCAAGACTGAAGTTGGAAAATTAATTATTTAATTAATTTTAATGGGTTTTAAATAAATTTGGTCCAAAAAATATAAGGGCCTTGAAGCCCAAGCCCACGACCCACGACTCGGGCCGAGTATGAGTCGGCGGCAAAGAAGGTGCGTGTGTTTTTAACCAAACCCACAAACATGTAAGTCCTCACCCCTTTAAAAACTTTGGTGCAAGGGCCCAAACCCAATAGTCCAACTTGGGATTTATTAATTGAGCAAACTTTGGATATCTACTCTATGTGGGATGGAGACTTCTCCTTCTCCCATTTTCCATTTTCTATCCCATTTTCTAGTTTCAAGTGGTTAACTTCAGCATTAATTTCTCATTCACATGGAATTGGTTTTGAGAAATTCCAAATGTTATTCTTATTCTACCCACTTAGTAGAATTTTTACAAATAATTTAATTCAATTTTTCACTAATGGAAACCACTTAAATATTTGGTCAAAATCGGGTCAACACCTATTTTGCACAACCAAATTCCAACAATCCCTCACATGAATGAAATTAATGCATGCGTGTATGCGATTCACTTGAAAGTCTCGTCGAACCGTTATTGCATCTGGATAGGTAGCTTGTGGCTTTGAACCTTCCTTAGTAAAATACTATCGGATTTACTAGCTGCTTAGTGACACGATGTTTTGAACTACTCAGTCGTTTGTGTAAACTGAGACAACAGTATTTACATAATAACAATTCTAACATTTGTTGTTATCACGTTGTGTCCATTTCCTACCCCAACTATATCTTAGATTCATAAGTGTTTTTTGAAGCGGTCATTACTTCTCACTTATATAGGTGATCTCCTATTGAAGAGTATCTGTCATACTCCACATTTCAATATAGTAATCATTAAAAGTCTTAAACTTAACCTCACCACATTCAAATAGGTTTCCATTTTACTTGGAAGTTTCGGGAATGAGCTAACACATTTTCAGTGTTGTTCACCAACATTCATAACTTAGTTGTCCCATTAAACCAAGGTCTTGGGATCTCCAATTCACAAGGTTTTCTTTTGACTTCACGTAGTCAACAAATAACCCCATTCGAAATCAACTGTCTAATGGTATTGTATCTTGACGAATATGTCTAGACTTACCATTATAGATACTACTTTGTGCTCTTCCAATTCTTTGACTATCACAATGTATCAAAATAAGCGTGCACCGACTTATTCCATAAGGAATATCTCTAAGAAGTTTCTAAGCCATTCTGCTTCTTCTCCACTTTATCTAAAGCAATAAACTCGAGATTCCATAGTGGATCGAGCTACGCACATTTGCTTAGAAGACTTCCACGACACCGCTCCTCCACCTATAGTGAAAATATATCCACTTGTGGACTTGGAGTCTTTTGTGTCGATATCCAATTGGCATCACAATATCCTTCTAATATTGATGGATATCTCATATAAAGTATTCCATAGTTCATGGTATACTTTAAATATCTAAGTACCCTTGTCACGGCTTTCCAGTGATCCGTACTCGGGTTACTTGTGAACCTACTTAGCTTACTCACTGAATATGCAATGCCGGATGTGTACAATCGTTAAGTACATCGATCGCCAATTACCCTTGCATATTCCAAATTTAGAAACCGGTTTGCCTCTATTTTTGGCCAAGTGTAGACTTAAATCTATAGGTGTCTTAGCCGGAGGACTATCAAAAGCATTAAACTTTCTAAGTATGCTTTTGACATAGTGGGATAGTGACAAGACAATTCCATCTAAAGTTCTAGAGATTTTAATCCCTAATATAACATCAGATAATCTCATATCTTTCATGTCAAAGTTCTTCTTTAACATGTTCTTAGTTTTCATGATTAGATCATGACTACTACCCATAATAAGCATATCATCTACATAAAGGCATACTATGACGTAATCATTTGTAGTACCTTTAATGTAGACACACTTGTCACATTCGTTGATCTTGAAACCGTTTGACTTCATAGTCGAGTCAAACTTTTCATGCCATTGCTTCGGTGCTTGTTTTAGTCCACAAAGTGATTTAACAAGTTTACACACCTTTCCCTCTTGACCGGGTGCAACGAACCCCTCGTTGTTCCATATATATCTCCTCTTCAAGCTCACCATTCAAGAAGGCAACCTTAACGTCCATTTGATGTATATCAAGGTTATGCAAAGATGAAATAGCAATGAGAACCGAATGGAAGTGATCCTCGTAACAGGAGAATATGTATCGAAGAAGTCATATCCCTTCTTTTGTTTAAACCTTTTAGCCGCAAACAAACAGGCTTTGTACTTGTCTATAGATCCATCCGCTTTATACTTCCTTTTAAGGATCCACTTGTATCCCAAAGGTTTGCAACCGGTGGGAGATCAACCAACTCCCAAGTGTTATTTTGCATGATGGATCTATTTCATTATTGATAGCTTCTTTCAAAGAGGAGCTTACGACTAGACAAATTTTCTTCAATAGTTCTTGGTTCGTTTTCTAACATATAGGTTAGAAAATCGAACCAAAAGACTTAGCTATTTTTGTCCTTTTATCGTCTTGGTTCCTCTTCATCATCACTTTGAGGTAACCTTGCGCTTTCATAAGTTCGTTTACTCGAACTTTCTTCTTTCTTTTTTTATTCGGAAGATATTCTCGAAGAATACACCATTCCTTGATTCAATGATCATACCTTCATTTATATCGGAAATAGCCGACTTGTGCACTAAAAGCGATATGCACTACTATTGTTAGCATATCCAATGAAAACACAATCGATCATCTTCTGGACCGATTCTAACTTGTTTAAACTTATGTACTTTGACTTTAGCCAAACATCCCCACACTTTAAGGTATTTGTATGTCGGTTTACGTCCTTTCTATAACTCATATGGAGTTTTGTTTTTACCTTTGTGTGAGATCTTATTAAGAATATAGTTTGCGAAAGTATGGCTTCCCCACAAGTTTTGGGGTAAGCCGGAAATTATCAACATCGCATTCATCATCTCCTTAAGAGTACGATTGTTGCATTCTCGCTATACCATTTGATTGAGGTGAGTAGGTAGTCATCGTTTGATGAATTATACCCGCTTTTTCAAACGGAGCAACATACTCTACGCCTCTATCACTTCGAACCATCTTAATTTTCAAATTAAACTGATTTTCAACTTCATTCTAATAAGTTTTAAAAGCTACTAAAGTTTCATCTTTGCTTTTCAAAAGATATACATAGCAATATCTTGTGCAATCGTCATAAATGTTATAAAGTACTTTTTCCCACCTCGAGTTTGCACAAGTTTTAAATCACACACATCTGTATGAATTAACTCGAGAACGGTGCTTTGGCCAATTTTGCTTCAACACAAATTTCAATTTTGTCTTGTGAATCGGTTTTAAACGTAGGTATTAATTCCGGATTAACTAACCTTTTAATTGTGTTGAAGTTTACGTGTTAATCTATCATGCCATAAATTAGAACAATCAAATAAGTAAACAAAAGTAATCGTTTTATTCTTCGGTTCTTGGCGGAAAACAGACATTACATACATCTTAAAGAGCCCTTTATCAAGGTAGCCCTTACAAAGAAGTCGCCATTCTTGGTCATTATAAACTTGTCGACTCAAACTTCGCAAGCCCGATGATGTTGGAAGTCGAAGAGCTTCCCATGAAAAGCTTCCTTCCATTAATCGTGAGTGTAGGAGGAAAACATCTTTTGTTGGCACAAATGTGATGAGTAGCCCCGATATCTATCCACCACTCCTTGGGTTATCCACCATAGTTCAAACACAATGGCGATGAGATCGAGCTCCAACATGTTTATTGGAACAAACTTGTCCTCCATCATATTGGCTTGTTGGTTGCCACTTTGATTACCTCTTTTCGTGTGTCGACAATCTTTGGCCATGTGGTTCGATTTGCCACATTTGTAGCAATTTCCTTTGAATTTCTTGGCCTTTTCCTTGTCTTTTTCTTAATGCTTTCATTTTTTGCTAGTGCTCGATTCATCAAGATTGGCCTTGGCCTCCATTCCGCACTTTCATCGACTTCACTTCGATTTTCGGTTGTCTTCCTCAATCCAAAGTCGAACAATCGGATCCATAAGCCCCATTTCTTTGCGCTTGTGCTTGAGGTAGTTCTTGAAATCCTTCCACAATGGCCGTAATTTTTCGATTATTGCTGCCACTTGAAATACTCGTTTATAATCATTCCTTTAGACACTAAGTCGTGAAGTATGATCTGAATCTCTTAGACTTGGCTGATCACCGTTGATCCGGCCCAACTTAGGTAAAGCCAGGCCTACTCATTATAGACCTACCCATGGACGGATCTCTGAAAGAAGAGTAAAGACTCGGGAAATTAAACTTGTCATATGAGGTCAGAGAACTCTTCGGAAGGTCCTACGCAAACAAGGAGACCTCCTGTAGGAAAGACCTGCACCCTCATTTAATGACCGATATGACTGGAAGTGACATAAAGTCAAAGAGTAACTATGGAATGAGGGGTGAGCGGCGGTAATTATGGCTAATGATGAGACATAAAGGCGAATGACAGCTCGACCGAGGAGGGGCATTTAATGCAAAAGACATTCCCTGACTTGGCCATTAATGAAGCCAGGTTTAAAGGTATAAAAGGGGGGCGTGTCAAAGGTTTACCCCAGAAGTAAGTATAGTCGGGAAGACTGTTGAAGTGACACTTAGGGAAGGGAGACTCACAAAGAGTAACTTTGAGGGATTGTTGGAGAAGACTAGTCGAGACAATCTCGGGAATGACACGTGGAGCCCTCTAGGAGGGGAAGAGTCCCGATTCAAGTATAAAAGGGCACTTCATGCCAAGGAAAAAGGTTACATCTTATATTCTATTTTCATTCTATATTCATACACTTTTGTTATAATCTAATATTCCAATTCTCCATTTTCTGACTTTAGCATCAGAGTTCCAATGCCGAAAAACCCTCCGTCTTAGGCTTTGCTAGTGCGGCGAGGAGCGGAAGTTTGGTCCTTGATAATCCAGCTCATCCAAAACAGATCAAGTGGCGCCATCTGTGGGAAATTCTGAGTTCGAGATGTGAGTATGAGTGGGTCCGGACTGAAGGGTAAGGAGACTTTTGTTGCTCCAAAGGGGGTGGTTCTGATGCCTGGTGTTCCGGAGGGTACGCCGGAAGGTCGTTGTTTAACGCCCGGTGTTACCCTAGGTCCTTCACGGACCGATTCCCAAGGGTGAATCAACGAGGAGTTCACAGGAGAAACGCTACATTTCACAAGGGGTCAATTGGCTAGCCTAATTTCTAGTCTTTGTGTCGGAAGCTAGGCGTGGGGAGACACGCCGGGTTGCCCTTTGGTGGAACCGGTTAATCGTCCGGAAGGGTGGTCCAAACAGAGGGAAGAGGCCTTGAAGGTGTGATGGCGAGAAAAGGTGGGAAGAAATGCTTAAGGAGGTGAGTGAGTGAGAGGGGGTGTCGGTTAAGGAGGTGGTAAATAGGAAATCCCTTTCAGGGCCTCGGTGATGGCGGATGAGTTTCCAAAGAAATTTTCATTCCTTAACTTACGAGTACGATGGGACAACCGATACATGGGAGCACTTGTGTTGCATAGGTACTGATGGAGTGAAGTGTCGAGTATTCCTTACCACGTTATCTCGCGGCCCAAAGAATGGTTCGGGCGATTCTGGGATTCCATCGCATCTTTCGGAGAGTTTAGCTCAACTTTTCTCGCATCGGTTTGCCTAGCTCAAGGAAACACACTTAAGATGTCGTTAACACTTTTTAGGGTCAAATGATCGGAAGGCGAGCCCTTAAGAGATTATGTCAAGAAGTTTATAGCGGCGACATTGGAGGTACCCTCCACGAACCAAGAAATTCTAATCGCGCGCTTACTCGGGGTTGAAGGAAGGAGATTTCTTTAGGTCCTTGGCCAAGGCGCCCACTAAGGATTTCGATGATGTGTTGTCTAGGGCTAATGAAGTATGTCAATTTGGAGGAAGCCCGAAAGGCAAGAAGGAGGAGTGCCAGGACAAGAGGAAAGAGAGGGCGGAGGTGCATCGTGAGGTAACGCCAAAGCGGTTTTGGGAACAGAGAGAAGGCGCCGTGGTGGTGCCTGTGCCTGGTTGAGCCTCGATTGTACATCCTACTTATGGCTTCTAGGTCACGATTATTGATGGTGATAGCTGAAATAAGGATCTGAAATGGCCTATGAACTATTCTCGCGGTGCCATCCCTACCAAATCAAAATTCTTCCTGTGAATTCCATAATGATTTTGGGCATACCACGAGGAGTGTTGGCATTTGAAGGATGAGATTGAGAGGATGGTTGGCGGATGGGTCAAGATGGATCGGGCGCAATCAAGCAATGCAAGGGCTAATAAGAATCACCACTCCCGAGCTAGGGGTGGGTAGGGAAAACGATGGAACGGGCAAGGAAGATCATACTCCTGAGGGACTATAAATATGATAAAGCGGAGGACCAACGTATGGAGATGCCAATAGGGCACGGAAGGCTCATGCTAGAGGAGATTCGACCATCATGGAAGTAGGGGCAATGAAGGAGCCCAATGTTTCATTTGGGGCGGAGGATCGGAGGTGTGTAGCCCAACGCACAATCTATTTTTTTTTCCTAACCGCTTTTACGATGACGCTTTAGTCATCACAACCACCATAGCTAACTTTGAGGTATCTCGGATTATGGTGGACATGGGTAGCTCGGTCAATGTGATGTTCTATGAGGCCTATCTAAGGATGGGACTAGAGATGGAGGTGAAACCCGTGGAGACAGCCCTATTCGGCTTTGGGGGCGGAGTTGTGGAGCCCATCGGGCAGGTGACCTTCCTGTCACCATAGGGGAGCAGTCGCGTTATAAGATGCGTATGGTTAGTTTTCTCGTAGTCGATTCGTTTTCTACCTATAATGTCATTATTGGTAGACCTGCATTACATGCGTTCCAAGCTATCGTTTCCACATTCCATATGAAACTGAAATATGTTATGGAAGATGGTGTTGGGGAAGTGTTGGAAGATCAACAGGTGGCTAGAAAGTGCTATGTAGAAGCAGTAAGGAAAGGAGAACAAAAGAAGTCTAAATGTAAGGAAGTGGAAAGTGAGAAGGAAACCAATCCACTTAAAATGACAAAAAGAAATGAAAAGAAAGAGCCCGACATGATGAGTATAAAAATCCGGATGAGGAGAGTGATGAGCATAGAGTCGGGTCGTAGGGGATCCTACTAAAACGACTAGGATAGGATCGCAATTGGGGCTGTGAGCTAGCCGACGAAACCTAGATGTATTTGCTTGGAGTTTGGAGGACTTAGGAGGGGTGGACCCGGATGTTGGGAAATTTATTGTTTAGATTTTGATGAATGCCATGTAAAACTTAGACTAGAAAGTTGGCACCCCATTTTCTTTGTAATTTGCATTGTAATAGATAGGGTTGTACGAGCCGAGTCAAGTCGGCCTATGCCTGGATATGCAAGAAGTCAACTCAAGGCTAAAATGAAGACTCACCGTTGGAAGCGGTTTGAGTATGGCAAGGAGGAGAAGTCAAGAACTCGATCAAGGAGTAGCGGCTATATCTCTGGAGAAGTGTCGATCAAGTCAACTCAAGACAAAATCAAGTTGAAGTGACAGATGAGTCTTCCATGATTGGGAGCCGACTCAAGTCACCCTGGGAAGTTAAGAAATGCAATCAAGTCAAACAATCGAAAAGAATCATTGCCGTAAGTCAAGAAAGTTACTTAAATAAGTAATACTTCCATGCCGCAATATTCTAAAGTGCTCGACCCCGTAAACGTGCAAAAGGAATAAACTAATGGGAAGATCGCACTTGTGTGAGGCTCGAAAAGTCAAGGTTCATTTAATACGAGGTAATGTCAATTTCAAGGATCGCAACAAGACAAGCCAATCGACCACTAGTGTCTTTTGAAAATCAACCTACCTCTTCAACGGGCGATTTTTGAAAGAGCACTATAAAAGGCAGAGAAATCACTTTGAGAGAGGGTTACCCCGAACTACGAACTTTCTTGTTATTATTTGAGTCAGAAACCTGCAAACATATTCTCAAGTTATTCAAGCAAATCCTCAAGCCTAAACTTCGGCTTAGGAAATCAATCCAACACCAAGTTGTGAAGGAAAGACAACTTCATACTTGTTGAAGAGGAAACTTTTGAAGAATCAAAAGGGGTCTACATTCCAAGGAGGATTGTAGAAAGGTTCAAGGTCGAACCAGTCTCAAGCTATTGGAGGGCTTCGTGATCACCGTGGTGATCAAGACTTGTATCCGGACCGATAACCACTTTGTACTCGATCAATACTTAGTGGATTCCTCCGTGTTGGAGAAGAGAGGATTAGAAGAATTACCCCATCTTCGAACCTCTATAAAATTTATTGTGTTATTTACATTTCAAAGATTTACTTCATCGCATATCACTTAATATCTCACGATAATTTGTCATCAATTGATATTTAACAAAGTGCTAAAATCAAGTGTTAAAACAAACTTAAACCAAATTCAAGGGTGTTAAGTCTTCCGCTATAAATCCCATCACACCCAAGTTAAGTATTAGACTAAACAAATTGAGTTATTCTATCAACAAATTTCAATCAGTCCGCTGAGTGGCTAACTCATTTGTTAACTAACTTAGTTCCATTCCATCAAGGACATAGTCATGAAATCAACTCAACTTATACGAAGGCGATGTGGACTTAGCCGCCGCATGGAAAAAGTAGCCAAACCCGAGTGTGTCTTTGCGAAAGTAGTCTACACAAACAGAGAAGAAATTCTTTGAAGGACGACTATCACAAGCTAATGGATGTCATCTCAAAATGCGTGGACATGAAGTTTGGAAGCTTCAATCACCGTCAAGACCAAGCCGATCATCATGGATGCGATCATGCAAGGGAAAAAAGTTAATCTGGGCCGAGTTTGTATACAATGACTCGCTTAACGTTGCGAATAAGTCATTCAAGTAGGATGGATCATTTAGAGGATCACTCGGCTATGACCTAGTCATTGGCCACTTGATGGAAGTGAAGGGCATTCCCTTCAAAGATGGAAAGTCTTTCCAAGTAAACAAAAAGATGTTTATGGCTAACCTTTCAGAGCCCGAAGAGAGCCCATGTGAAGAGGGGGACACCAAAGGTGGGGAATCACCACACCGAGGAAACAACTGTGCATCCCCTCCAAAGAAGAAAGTTGCCCCCGCAGCTGCAAAGAAGAAAACTACTCCCGCAAAGAAAGACAAAAATACGCACTGCCCCTCGCAGAACGAGTCGCCTGCCCACGCAGCCGAGGCAGAGAAGGAACCCCAAATACCTTCTCCTACCATCAAAAAGAAGAGGACTGCCAAGCCAAGAAAGGCAGCTCCTCAGTCAAAGAAAGATGCACCGACCCCCACCGCCAAGGAATCTGAGGAAGAAGTATCCGAACCAGAAGTTCCTCTGGTAAGGACAAAAAGAAGAAGAAAACTCACCAAGCGCTCGGAGCTTGAGAAGACAGCTGAGTCTGCCACTCAGCTGGAGAAAATCTCTGAGACTGCTGAAGAAGTGCAGTCTCCAGAAGTTGTTGATGAAACAGCCAAGTCTGCTGAGGACAATTAGCAGAGGCAAATCGAAGACCCAGCTGTGGATAGAACAGCTGAGGAAGAAGAGGCAGCAGAGACAGCAGAAAGAGTTGTGTCTCCACCAGCTCCCGATGCTGCTGAAGGTGAAGAGCAGCAGAGTATGTTGCCTTCCATTCCTGAAAAGGAAGGGCAACAAGAAGCGGATGAAGATGATGATGTGATGGTTGTTTCTTCCATGTACCCAGACATTCAGCGTCGTCTGCGTGAATGGCGAGCATGGAAGCTAAGTCGCTCAAGGATACAGTTTGAACGCCCTGAATTTATCGAGGAGGAAGAGGAATTACTGCAATTCCTTGGAGTTTCAAATGTTCAAACTGCTCTCAACGAAGAGCACTGCATGGATCTCCTCCGTATCATAAAGGAGAATGAGAAGGACAAAGCTGTAGAGCAAGCCCGTGCACTGGAGAAGGCAAATATATGCACCATCGCTGGAACTCTGGAACATATGCATCCTCACCTAGATATGTCTTCTGACACTGATGAAGACTTGGATCCCATGGCTGTAACAGAAAATTCCGATATGCAGCAAGCCATGCAGGAATCTAGGATAATGCATGAGCAACAGCTGAGAGAAGGGCCATGAGAGTCTTCTAAATCACAGTTGGAGATTGATCCGTTGGGAGTAGTACAACAGATTGCCCGCTTATTGCCGCAACCACTTCCCATTCACTCAAAGAACGGATCTAAGGGACTTGGCGATGACACCGGGAATTTGGGCACCCAAGTTGAGCCAACCCCTGTGAAGGTGTATCACCCCCGCCCCACGGCTAAAAACTCAATGGAAACAAATGAGAGTCTGAGAGCGAGTGACCCCATCATCACCACTCACCGGTGTGCCACCGAGGGGAAACTCACTCCACCGCAACTAGGTCGGAGGATGCTCGGATGACTCCACAATGAAGGAATGAGGCGAAGTGGAGAAAGAAAAAGAAAAGAACAACAACAAGTTGTCACTGACGGCTCGGACGCTTAAGTCTGTCTCACCTGAAGTGCCAACAGCCTTTGCGGTCGAGGACGCGCCGATGCAAATCGAGGCCGGATGGATCTCGCCCCGGAGTTAACACTATGGGCAATGAAAGTGCAATATAGGAGTTGAGACTCTTGTGGATTCCATCTGCAGAAGACCCTAAGACAAACAATTGCTGCGTCTGTCGAAGGGAATGTACAGGCCTTGCTGCAGCTTGAGACTGCAGGAGAGGTAATGAAGGCCTAAGGAAGTTGAGACTTCCCCGGGTAAAGAGACAAATGCGAACATCCCTCCCGCTCATATTGAAGAATCGAGAAGGAGATTAGTGCTCTTCATAATTCCCAAGACAACCCCGACATATCATTTTTGGGATTTGAAGATGAAGTCCACCACCCCTGACATCTAAAAGATTCAAATGAGGATGTTCTTCCAAGTACGAGTAAGCCGATTTCAAAGTCGCCACAAACGTTCAATTTTGATGATGAGCCAAGCCCTCAAGTCTCATCATCTTCCGATGACGCTACTAATATGGCGAGAACATCAAACTCAAATGGAAAAACCAACTCGAGACCGAAGAAGCTATTAAGACATTGAGGCTCACCCGATTGGGTCAATACCATCAAAGGCCCCACCAATCATATCCAATCAATCACAGTTTCCGTGAGTCGCAAAGAAAGACCACTTCGCGCACAATATCGCAAGTGCGAGACGATGCCTATGAAGAAGTATTTCCTTTTTCTCGTGAGTCGCCCGTGCTCGAAGAAGAGATCGCACGAGAACATAAACTCTACACCATCCAAGAAGATCCCGTAATCCCCTACCGATTCAATTGTGCTGATTGATTTCAATTTCGATGCAGAGTGGACGACAAATGACTAAAATCGAGGCCGAGATGCGTGAAATCTTCAAGAAGATCCGTGAAGAGATTGAGAAGATTGAACGGCACCAAGCCTCTCTCGATATGCGCCGGACAACAGAGATGCCACTCTCACAAATGTACTCTTGAGAGGAGTGGCGGGCATAAGGGAATGGTCTCAACAGAGAGTGCCATGCGTCTCGAGCAAGTTCGATACTTCAAGGCACTATACAACAAAAATTCGATCCGGAGTGCTTACAATGCCGATACATGAAGGCAATGATGTAGACATATATGGAATGATTGCATGCCTCCCATACAATCGAGATGGAGTTGCTTTGCGTGAATTTCATCGAAAAGAACTTCTGCGCGTAGAGAAAATATGAATGCCAAATTCACTTTCTTATGGTGAAATGAAACCGGTGGCAACAGTCCAAAGCCACCCACTTAGAATTTCGAACAAAGATACTCCACAAACCAGACTCCAAGCACTTAGCTATCGCCAGACCGGACTTCATGCTTGTTGGGATGTTTCGCAGGGTTCCTCTCTCCTTTGATGATGCCAAAAAGGGGGAAGAGGAATACCTGAAGATGTTGAAGGGGACGGTTGTTGAGAAGGAGAAGGAGACAATTGTTGCAGAGAAGAAAGACACTGCTGTTGAGAAGAGGAAGGAGAAGGGAAAAGCTGTTGAGGGGGAAAGGTCAAAGGATGTGACCTTAATGCTTGCTGAAACCCCTCAGCAAGGTCATGTCACAGCTAGCATAATCAACAAACTCCCTGTGACTCTGCCGCTTCATAACTCACAGCCTATGTCTCATAAGAAAAAGATTGTAGAAGCAGAGATGGAAGAGTTCGACAAGAGAACGGATGTCCGTGTTGAGGAGATGTTGAAATAATTCGGAGGCATTCCGACAGGAAAAGACACAGATGCCATTCCAGATGACGGACAAGAGCCAAGATCTGTTGAAGAATTCAAAACGCCGAGTCCGAAGGATATTTCAAAACATGTCCATAGCCCAAGGCTTCGACTTGTACCGGGAGAAAGGTCCTCAAGTCAGCGTGCGAAGAAGCAGACGAAGCAGACTACCAAGATCCACTCGGCCTTGTAAGAAGACTCCCTGACAATATACGCCCGAGGAGAAAGAAGAAGTGGTGGAGGAGGAGGTTTTATACCCAAACCTCTACCTAAAAATATTGAATACATAGATCCAGGAAAGAAAGGAAGGATCTACTGGCCGATATGATGCTATAGCCAACTGGGAAGTGGAAAGAAAAATGTTGAGTATGTCAAAAGAATCAAGAAAAAATAAAAGGCAAACTCACCAAGGCAAGAAAGACAGAAAGAAAAAGAGAGATGCAAATGCGAAAGCTTACGAAAAGAAGAAAGCATTATGAAGATGAAAAGAAGAGGAAAAGAGTCGACGAAGACAGAGTCAAGGAAGAAGGAGGCAGCGAAGGCGATGAAGTGTTGTTTGCTAACCCCTTCATGTACTTTACCTTTGTAAATACATATGTATGTAAGTCTTCCGTACATTTAATGAAAGATCTCGTAATTTGCATAGATGTAAGTATGCTCGACATTACTCCGATACACATTGTAAACAATCGTAAAAGAACAAGAATGATATGATCAATAAACGATCTATTCAAAACATACATTATTTGTTTCGCATTGTCAGTATGTATCTGTGTTGTTTACGTTTTACTTAATATTGTTAAGTTTTGGCATCATCAAAAAGGGGGAAATTATTGGGAAATTTATTGTTTAGATTTTGATAAATGCCATGTAAAACTTAGACTAGAAAGTTGGCACCCCATTTTCCTTGTAATTTTATTGTAATAGATAAGGTTGTATAAGCCGAGTCAAGTCACTATGCCTGAAATACAAGTCAATCAAGATGTGAAATGAAGACTCATGAGGAACAACTCGAGTATGGCCAATAAACAAGACCAAGGACTCAACTCAAGGAGTATCGGCTGCAAGACAGCTGTGAGAAGAGTCAGTTAAGTCAACCAAAGAAGCCAAGTCAAGTTGAGGTGACAGATGAATCTTTCAATCATTGAAGCGACTTCAAGTCACCTGGGAAAAGGCAAATGCAAAGAGGAGTTAATCAAAAGAATCCGTTGCACAAAAAGTCAAGAATATTACTTAAACAAGTAATACTTCCATGCCGCCATGTCTTAAAGTGCTCACCCCGAAGCGTGCAAAAGTAATAAACCAATGGGAAGCATCGCACCTCGTGTCGATTCTCGAAAAGTCGATCATTCATTTAATACGAGGAAAGGTCTACATCTCAAGATTGAAGACTAAGAAAAGACAAGCCAACGAACACAAGTGACTTTTGAAAATCACCATCTCTTCAACGGCGATTTTTGAAAGATCACTATAAAAGGTTGAGGAATCACTTTGAGAAAAGGTTACCTTAATTACCTTGCATACCTGAGATAACAAGCATTATTCATACTCAGAACCAAAGAAAATATTCTCAAGTTATTCAAGCAAAATCCTCAAGCCTAAATCTCAAAGGAAATCGATCCAACACTAAGTCGTGAAGGAAAGACAACTTCAAACTGTTAAAGAAGAAACTTTTGAAGAATCAAAAGGGGTCTACCTTCCTAGGAGGATTGTAGAAAGGTTCAAGTCGAACCAATCTCAAGTTATTGGAGGGCTTCGTGATCAAATCCAAGAAGCTTGAGAAAGTGAGTCATAGAAGTAGCAAAGCCGCCGCCCTGAAGTAGCCGAGCCGGACGAGAAGCCACCGTGTGACCAAGCATCTCCAGACGAGTCCCAAAGGATCAAGTCACCGTGTGATCAAGATTTGTATCCGGACTAATAACCACTTTATACTCGATCATTACTTAGTGGATTCCTCCAGGGAGTTGGAGAAGAGAGAGAGAGTAGAAGAATTACCCCATCTTCGAACCTCTATAAAAATTATTGTGTCATTTACATTTCAAAGATTTTATTTCTACATATTATTTCATATCTCACGATAATTTGCTATACAATTGATAATTAACTAAGTCTAAAAACCAAGTGATTAAAACTATTAAAGGGTGTTAAATCTTCCAATAAAAATCTCATCATAGCCAAGTTAAAGTTTAGACTAAACAACCGAGTTATTCTATCAATCGAAGTCATTGAGTGGCTAACTAACTCTGTTGGTTAGCTAACTTAGCAGTATTTAACTCAGTATTATTTTAAAAAGGACTAAATTCGAAAAGTTGGTAATGTTTATTCAACCCACCCTTCTAAACCTTACTCACACCCCTTGGGACCTACAAGCTCTAATGAGAATGTTTCTTGGTAGACGGTCACACATGCGATAGGAAACAATATGTTTTAATATAAAAAGTAATACTTTTAGGGTAAAAATTAATGCATTATCCAACAACTAAAAATATATGTTCAAATAATGTATTATATTTGACTCTAAGAGCATTATTATTATTTTTGCGACGGTGCGACAGTCTCACACAAATGTTTATCAATTTTTATACGTGCCACACTCACATACAATACAATCACACACATTGAGAATTTAATTCTTCCAACTCGAATAACACATTCACACAATAGAGGAATTAAAATATTTTAATCTTAATATTTATTGTTGAATTTATCTCCACAAGAAAAGGGGGAAATATTACCAATATGAGGGAAATAATATATATAAATATATATTTCTGTTTAAATTCCAAAAAAATATATTTATGGATGCTAACAATGCAATGTAAAATATATGGTCAATCAAGTCGACGGTAAGGGGTAATACAAGTCCCGCTACAGACTCTTTACCACATTTTTCCCATGAAAACTTCATTTGTTTTTTTCTTTAACACAACTACATTTCTACATACACGCACAAAGAATCCCTTTTTGTTGTGTTTGTTTTCTTTCTCAATATTTCTCAAAGTAAAATAACCAAAAAGGGAATTAAAAAAATGTGTTTCCAACTTCACAGTCACAAATGTGAAAATATATAGATTTTTGTTTTGGAAATATCCAGCATATTATTGGATTGAAGCTGCAAACAAACAGAAGGTAATAATTCTCTTATTTTCTCATTTTACCGTTTCAAACATTTTCCCACATCTATTTCTGTTTGAATTTTGGTTCCAATGTGAAATATAATTTTTGCCTAATTACAAAGTTCGTCATAGGAAAAATGTATATACATTTGGCAGATTTTATATTGTTTCATATTGGAATTCTAGTTAGGATTTGTTCGTCTTTATTTGTCATGATATATATATATATATATATATTACATTTATGCATTTTGTTTAATGATTTCCTTGAAAGAGACTTAGTACTATTATATAGAATACTTATGATTAACACTTGAAAATTTATATTTGTTTAGCTAGGTTTAGCTCAAGATTGAGGGAAGACATGCAACAAGTATGTACTTAGTTTGATCAAGATCATTCTCAGTTTTGTAGGTTAATTATAAATCGATGAAAAATATGTTGACATGATATTATGATATTATTTGTTAAAAATTAAGTATCGTCGATCGATGACATATATGCAATAAAACGAGATCAAATCAAATCGAACTCGGTTCTATGATTAAATTGGATGAGGATTAAGGATTCATATAATAGTGTGCATCCCTATCTTGACTAGCCATTAAATTAGTTGAGAGGTTAAATTGAAGATAGAGCTAACCTTTGTCGATATAATATTAATTATGTAATACTCACTTTGTTCTTAATTTGAATATTTAGTTGATTAGATGATTTAATGGATTCTAATCCCACTAAAAAATATAAATATACCAAAACGAATAAACTAGACATGAAAGTTAAGTAATGTAAGGGATTTATTGTTTACATAGTTATTCGAACTCTCTTCTAAATTTGATTTAGGAATAATTAATAACCTTTGAGGTTTGGGCTAATTACAAAAAAAATGGGAGTTTTTCTTAAAATTACAATAACTTCTGAGGTTTGATTCTGTCTTACATTTTTTTCATTTATAACAAAAAAATATTTCAAAAAATCCCCTGACATTTATATAAATATTACGCTTTATTATTTTTTCTCAAACGATAAACTTTTATTAATAAAACTCAACCAAACTTTCGACAATACAACTGAGCCAACTCACGCTCAGACCACATTGACTACACGAAGAGCCAAGCGGGAATTGGCTGACCAATTCAAATCCACATCAACATTTAAAACTCTCAAGACAAAAGGCTACAACAATGGGGAAAAATACCAAAAAGAAAATACATTTTCTCAAAAAAAAAAAAAAGAAAATACATAGGAATGGAAATAAGAACAAAGAATATATTTGTTACAATTGACAAAAACTAAAACTCCATAAAATGGCTAGCGCTTTTAACCTTGTGACAATCTCTTCATCTTTTCTTCATTATGCATGGATCGAACTCCATTACGTATTTTTCTTGAATAGTAAGGCATGAGAAATCGCCCCTTGCGTAGCTTCAACCACCAAAATGACAAGATCCCAATCCAAAAGGCCGGATCATTTGTCAAAATTACCATATCTAAAAAAAGAAAAAAAAGAAAACAAAGAAAAAAATCATACAAAAGAAAACTAACCACTCTCATAAAAATTGACTAAAGTCCCACCAGGGGAAAAATATTCCATAAAGGGAAACTGAAGAACTAGCAAGAAAATTAACGCGATTGGATATACTTTCATTTTGAAAATTTTTATTTTCTTAGAGAATAGTGATAAAAATATTTTAGAAGAAAAAAAGATGAATTTTGAGATTGTGATTGGATGTGATATGGAAAAGTAATGATGAAAGTTGATTTGATTTAAGAATAGTAAAATAATGATTGATAGTTAGAAATGTGTGATTGAATGAATAGTGAAATTTGTGGGAGAATGTGTAATAATGATTAGTTTTTTGTGAAAAAATGTGTAGATGTGATTGGTGATAGAAAAAATAAGAAAAAGTGAAAGTGAGAGAATAATATATTTTCTAAAATTTTCATAAACAATCATATGTTTGGTGTAAAAAATTTTCAATGCGAACGAAAATGAATTTTGTTTTCTTATCCAATCGCTAAAATAAAGTGATTCCCCCATCCTCTCTAATGGAGGAATAAGGAAAGAGAGAAGATTTTTTTTTTTAGGAGAAGAGATAAGGAACAGAAAGAGAGTTAGAGGGTGGGGGTTGGTATTAGTGTGGTGAATTTGTTATAAAATATCACAGTTACTTTTTAAGTTTAAGAAAAATCAAATCTCAATGTTTTTTTTTTTTTTGTAATTTTCAAAAATTTCTGTTTTTTTTTTTTTTTTTTGTAATTAGTTTAAACCTCAAGTTGTTTACTATAATTATCCCTTTAGTTTATAGTCCTAAAATTTATGAGCTTATAGGTTAACCACATTGATGTGTGGTTCATAATTTAAATACAATTTCTTTTTGAGTACAAATTCGGGAGGAGGAGACAGGTTAGGTGAGAATCGACCGACACACATGCATGAGTTTTACAAATACCTCGTTGAGATAGTTTTTTTTTTTTTTTTTAGTACAATGGGGGAATTTTGGGGAGAGGACACACGCACTGTGAGATCAAACCCGAGCCATTTACTTTTACAACACATGCCTCAACCACTGTTAGATAGATAAAAAATTTAGTTATATATCTTGTTATAAATTATTCGTACTGTTTGATAAATACAATTTATAGTTGTAAAATTTATAAACTATATAAATGTAAAGTGTAAACCACATCAATTTATCTACATACAAAATATTTAGGTTTCATTTGAATCCGAGACCAAGCCTTGGGTTTAGGCGCAAGCGCAGTTCCATTTATTATCCATCAGTTTTTCTCCTCCGCCAACCCATCGGCGATGAGTCACCAATTCCGGTGTTAGGTTTCTAAGCTGTCAAATTCTCGTTGAAATCCACCTGCTTTCTCCGTAAAATTCTCCAAATTAAACTTCCGATTTCGTAATGGCCAATTCGGAATTTCCTGAAATTAAAAGCTGTAATCGCAGGTTAGTTCTCTTTCTTTTCTGATTTCAGTTGCTCGGAGGATCTGACATGAATTTCACACCTGTTATACGTTCTATTGAATCATTTGAGTGGAAAGTGCGAGCTTCGTTGCGTTTAATTGTGGCTCCAAGTTCTCCTGTTTCTGCATTGTGAATATTTACAATGATCGAGGTGGAAAAGTGGATAGGGAAATACGTCGTGATATTTTTGTCACTCTTTCCTAGTTGTGGTTATCTGCTGCAGGTCTTTGGCTGAATTTATTTATTTATTTTTAAATGCATTTGTTTCTTTAACAAGGTCGCTTGGCCCCAGTTTCTCCTGTCATTTCGGGAATTACAAGCTGGTTTCCCAGAAATATAAACTTTTGAGCAGAATTTTCTGTTTATCATCATTGCCTACTTCTGCTTTCTTCTTCGTCTGGTTGGTTAGTTGGTGTAGGTAAACTGCTTGGTGGATATAAAAACTGTGACTTATAATAGTTTAGCGGGGATATATTTGGGATTTTTGGTTGTTAAGTGAACATATACTGGCCGCATTTCATGAGATGTAGTGTCACCAATGCGTAATGTCAGGTTCCTATTTGCAGTCAAGCATTAATCTTCCACTACTTTTTCGTTAGAAGTTGCAGTTACCTCCCTCGTCTTGTTTCTTCCTTGTGATGATCACTTGTCAAGAGGGAATATATAAGTTTTCTTTTCTTTTTTTTTTTTGAGCAAAGAGGGAATATATAAATTGGGTGTAATGTATGCCAATTATAATTTTTTTCTTGAATTTCTATGTGGCAGGTCTGACAGAAAATGCGTGCCCCAAAGAAATGGATCAAAGCGCTGCTTGCTTCGAAGAAATCTGAAAAGCCACAATCTTCAGAGAAGGATGGAAATGTCGGTGGCACTTTCTGATTATATTTTGCATTTTTAGTTTCCCTCCCTTAACCAAAAAATAAAAAGGAAAACTCGCCTCTCTAGTAAATATCATTTTTTTTGTGTTGCAATTTTCTTGATGTTAAAGATAAGTTAAATGGGGGTCAAAAGAGAGGTACACACAAAAAAAAAAAAAAAAAAATGCAGCTGCTCACAAGTAGAGAAAGTGTAGTGGGAATAGTTTTAATGGATGGGTTGAACAAAACAATGTTTCTTTTTACTGAATTTAACTTACCTCTTGCTCAATTTATGCAACAAACTTGAGTTTTATTCAATTGATCACATGGAATTTTACGAAAAGTACATTCTTACTTCTGGAACCCTGTGGATAGGAAGTTTTCCTTCTGGTGTTAAAGGTAACATCAGAACGAAGTTCTTTCTTGATGTTAAAGCTAAGTTAAATGAGGGGATGAAAAGGTAGCCAAATAGGGTGCCATAATGAAGTCATGAAGAAGCAGCTGAAGAAGGAAGAAATTTCTTCACACGAACCCATTGGCCATCACTCTTTCTTCCCCTTCCTTAGCTATTTATAAAACCACCTGCTTTTCCAACTCAACTGCCACTTAGTCCTTTCTCTTACTGCTCAAATTCTGCCTATCTAAAGAAGTCCATGGAATCAGCATCTAGTTTATTTATAGTCACGCAGAAGTGTGGCATTTCAGATTGTAGCATGATATGGAGATAGTTGCAGTATGACCTGTATTGAAAGCCTTTTTGCTGTTAGCTAATGGTTATACATCTATGGTGCCCCAAATATGGTAAGTTTGATTGAATGGGTATGGAAATTATAATATCAAATTATTGTCTAACAGAGTTCTGGAAGCACTAGCAACATTTGGCACCAAAGGGAGCACTCTGTTGAGATTGATGATGGTATACTTGAAAATGAGTTGAATCAAAATGTGGTTAGAGAAATTGAAGATGCCAAAGATGAAAACTTCCAGTCAGTTTTGGATTCACCTAGCTCGGATTCACCTAGCTCGCCATCGACTCCACATCAGGTGCAAAATGCAGCTCAACTTCAGGAGACGAGAGAAGAATGGACAGGTCAACTTCAGGAGACGAGAGAAGAATGGACAGGTCAACTTAAGGAGACGAGAGAAGAATGGGCAGCTCAACTTCAGGAAACGAGAGAAGAATGGGCAGCTCAACTTCAACAGAATATGAGGGAAGAATGGGCTGCTGAACTTGGACAGACTATGACAGAAGAATTGGCAGCCATACGCATCCAAACAGCTTTTCGAGGATTTCTGGTATATATAGTTGATCAATTTCTAGATTATTTAATTACATGCTGGCCTTGCAATAGCTCCTATATCCATTATCATCTTCAACATAAGGGCTCGACGGATCTTTCATCCTTAATCATCTATTTTGTTTTATCTCTTTGTTTCTCTTAAGCTTGCTTTCATGAGATTTGAACCATTATAAACATGCAGCGCAAAAAATTGTGAATAGCATCAGAGGATAATGTGATTTTGATTAGCATGTGAGAGATTTGGACCCAAAATAATGAATCGAATATAATGGTAATGGATCTGCAGGTGCAACATTAACCTTAATTCATTTAACATAATTTATAAGATTTTCATGCATGAGGAATTGAGGATAAGGAATCTATTTGTATCAAATCCCAATTTTCAATCAGTGTAGTATTGATGACCATAGACTGTATTTTAGTTACATGCAAATATATAAGATGACAAATTTCTGTTAATTAGATTTTCATGAAACGATGTGTAATTAATTTAATTATTATTCCCACAGCGTGGTTGTTTTCATCTTTATTACTACTAAAAGTTTCCATCTATTTTTTCACAGAAAACATATGTTCCAGATGGCATAAAAGACTTTCAAAATTTTAATTAAATGAAGTTTGTTCTGATAGCAGCATATATATGATATGCATATCATTTTCCATATATGTAACAGCTCATATTTTTTTTGAAGTTTCTTGAAGTGTACATCAAAGGTGGGTTCTCAAAGTTATTGTTTTATCGATGTAAGCATGAGTATACTAATGTTGATATGTTATATTGTAGTTACTGAATTTATGAAGTTATATGTGAATTATGCGGCATCTTTTGAGTCATTGGTCTTCCATTTCTCCTGAAAGTTGGCTGTTAGGAATGGCAGAGATTATGCAATAACTAATATAGTTCTGGTGTTTGTCTACCAAAGCGGTCAATAGGTATTATGATCCTTAATCCTGTATTTTGTTGTCTATCAGGCTAAACGAGCCTTACGTGCTTTAAAAGGACTGGTGAGACTTCAAGCTCTTGTCAGGGTCATGCTATTAGGAAGCAAGCTGCCACTACTCTCCGGTGTATGCAAGCTTTAGTCAGAGTTCAGGCTCGTGTCAGAGCGAGGCGTGCTCGTGTGGCTTTCGAGAATCAAAGAGCGGAACAGAAACTTCGACAACAACTTGAACAAGAAGCTCGTGTGAAAAAAAATGAAGTAAGCTACCGTCTGTTAGTAGTATTTTTAAAAGGATAATTACTTCGTTAGATTCTGTGGTGTGATGTGCAAGATGGTAGAAAATTTGAATATTTACTGACATGTGATTTACTCACAAATAGCACAATGAAAACAGATATGGCATCATAAACTGATATAGCTTCATGTGTTATGCTATTTTGTCACCAGCAGCAGCCATCATTATAACTTTGGGTTAACCTGGACTCTTGCTCATGTGCAAGTGCTGAAATAATTTATAGACTTTCTTCTGTAATTGAAATAAATAAATTAAGGTATCTCAGATAAATAAGAAACTAGATTAGAGCAATATAGTTATTGTTGCTAATAATGTCGTCATTGTAACAACATCATTCTTGTTTGAGTAGGCTGTGAACTT
This sequence comes from Rehmannia glutinosa, assembly GCA_016081115.2. Lineage (NCBI taxonomy): Eukaryota > Viridiplantae > Streptophyta > Magnoliopsida > Lamiales > Orobanchaceae > Rehmannia > Rehmannia glutinosa. The sequence goes on along the minus strand of JABTTQ020000038.1, from coordinate 159,713 downwards.
AGTTGTTAGTTACCAGAAACTAGGACATGTCAAGGTAAATAATAAACTAGATTAGAGCAATATGTTTTATTGCAATATGTTTATTGTTGCTAATCTCATTGTTGCTGTAAACCCAATCATTCTCGTTTGGTGGGATATGAACATAGTTGTTGGTTACTATTGCTTAATCTAATATTTTCTTTTGAGTAAAATCAGTTGGCATACCATTGTGGTATGAACCCTTGGTTTGTTAAAATTTAATGGCATGTGTCATTAATGTTTGTTAGAAGTTAGAACCATTCTTGATTGAAAAATACAGGCAAACCTTCTGGTTTTGGCCATGCATGGTGCGGTTGCATGGTGCGGTTTCATGTTTATGAAAATTGAGAACCAATAATGAACTTATCTTATACTTAAGTTGGTAAAAATCTTCATGATTTAGAATCCATCCACTTTTATGGGCTGGATAGGAGCGTTATTATCTAAACAGCTACTGCCACCAGCTTTTTGTTCCACTAATTTTGTCTACTGTTACCCAGGCTGGGTGGTGTCACAGTGTTGGGTCTGCTGAAGATGTTCAAGCCAAGTTGTTGAAAAGAAAGGAGGCAGCGGCTAAGCGGGAAAAAGCAAAGGCGTATGCTTTAGCTCGCCAGGTAAATACTTTATTATTCTAAGTTGAAGATAATTTAGCAATCCGGGAACTGCCAAATGTAAAAATAATAATCCGGTAATAAAAAGTATACTAAGATGATGAGAAAGTAAAACACTTCACACCAATCCTCCTCCTCCTCCTCCTCCTCCTCCTCCTAACAAAGTATCATTACTTAAACCTATTGTAAAAAAAACTCTGGTACAAATACTTGAAAACCGTATCCGTGTTTGTAAGTTTTTAGATTTAGCACCATGTGAGGTTATGAATTGCAGATTTGTTGCATTAGTTATAGAAAATGCATTTTGATGCGAAGTTGACGAAACTGTTTGGTAGTATTTGATAAAATCATGTTCATACAGTTTATGATATTTGCTGAGAACCGATGTGGTTTACTTTTGTCTGATCTGAGTTTGGTTGCCAAATCCAGCGGCAGTTCAAAACTTTCTCTCAACTAAGTATAGCCAAAATTTAGATTGAGTTCTTCCAGGCAAGAGGATATGGTCTTATGTTGGACTTAGTATGGAAAAAGAAAGCTGTTGAATAATGTGTGAAATTATGCGGTGGAACATGTTGAGTGTGACTTCTTGAATTCATCTTGTAAATTTTCCCCTTTATACAGAATCCTAAGACCTCAAGCTTTTGACTTTGCATATTTGGGACTAAAGAATTTTTCCCACCAATTTTTTTTAATTTTTTCAATGTGCTTAAAATAGAATTTGTATCATGCAGTGGCAGGCAGCGTCAAGGCAGCAGTTAACACCTGCCGGATTTAAACCAGATAAAAACAACTGGGGATCACCTGCTGGTTTCGAATCAGATAAAAGCAACTGGGGATTACCTGCTGGTTTCGAACCAGATAAAAGCTACTGGGGATGGAATTGGTTGGAGAGATGGATGGCTGTTCGCCCATGGGAAAATCGCTTTATAGACATTAACCTTAAAGATGGATTGAAGGCTCGTGAGAACGAATCAGCTGATGCACAGGATGTACCTATGAGTCAGTTAATTTCTACAGAGAAGAAACCAATGTCAAATATCGGAAATGGGAAAATAGGTCCTCTTTTATGCAGTAACTCAAACATTTCAATTGAAAAAGTGCCACTTCTCCAAGCAGACTTGTTTCAAGTAGGAGTTTTAAACCAGTTGCCAAAAAGTTGGTTGACGAAGCTACCTCAAGGCCCAATGTTGGTTCAAGATCACACAGTAATCCTAGAGAGAGATCAACACTTGCAGATAAACAAGGAAAAAACGATTGTCTCTGCCGGCCGGGGTCAGTCTCTCTCTCTCTCTCTCTCTCTCTCTCTCTCTCTCTCTCTGTGTGTGTGTGTGTGTGTGTGTGTGTGTATTGCACTTTGCTGAAAGCATCTTTGCCCGTCCTATACCGAATACCTCCTTGTCCAAATTCAGTCCAAAATCTTATCCGATCCAACTTGTAAAACTTCTCCGGTTCAACTTGTTATACACTTGTCGAAATCCATGTCATTTTGATAAAATTTAGGTTAATTACAAAAATACCCATGAGGATTAGTCTAATTATAAGAAAACCCAACTGTCATTCAAAATTACGAATACCTTCTTGATATTTGTTTCTATTTTACAGACTGTATCACTGAAGGGGTATCTGACACGAAAATACAAATCTCAAGGTGGTGTTTGTAATACCTAAGGATATATTTGTAACTTTGAAAGATAATAAAGTTTTATTGCCAACCTCAAGGGTAGGTTTTATAATTATCCATAGAATTGATGTCCAACTATCATGTGGTTGAAACATTGCACAAAATCAAGTGAGTGGAGTCACCCAGTGTCTTTTCTTACTAGCAAGTGTTGATTTTGCATTTTGCTTGCTTTTCAACCTTCTATTTTAACCAGGGGCTCAACCAGCCAAGCAACTCAGTCGAGCTGGTGTTAAAAGTACTACTACTGCTCGAAGCCCGTGAAGGCCAAAAACCAATTGAACGGGAGTCATATCAAGCCTACAAAGTTCAATCCACAAACCGCTCATTAGCTTTTCAATAATGGCACAAGGTACTCTTATATTCTCCAGCAGCCACTTTCATTTGTTTATAACGTGTAAATTCTATAACGGTGCATCAGTTTCTAATATTTCCTCTGAGGTCCTCCGCCGTGGCTGAGTTCAGAGACAGACTGCTTGTGTGCGGAGATAAGAATGACGGGTACAAACTCGATTGTTGTTGTGGAAGTTTTTGTATTCATTGGTTCATGAACATTTTTTTTTTTCACTTTATGCTTATATTGTTTTGGAAGCTGTAAAATTGTTTCATTCCAGTTATTTTCCATTTTTCTGTTTCTGGTAGGAGTCCTAGAGTCTATATATCTATATATACATACACATTCACTTTTTACAAGTTGAAATTTACAACACTGCGAAAGTGTGAATTTTCGTGTCTTGCTTTTTTACACGAGCTCATTAAAATTTGTCATTTTTGCTTATGTTGAATATCGGACATGATTGACCAAAATCAATCACATATTGAGTGTGTCTTACGTCCGAATGTGATCCTTTTAGTCGGGTCTAGATGGATTTGGTATAAATTGAAACAAAAAAAAAAAAAAAAAAAATTATACTAAGGTTCATTTGATTTGATTTTCTTATTTTGAGTTCTACCAATATATAAAATTTAAAAGAATGAATAAATGAATGGATTGAAGAAATATATATATTTTTTGATTATAATGGGGAACTTAGGGAGGACACACGCACTCAAGTTTTCGTTTGAGATCGAACCCCAGGTTATTCGCCTTTACATCATACGCCTCAACCACTCAAGACAAAATTGAAGAAATATATATTTGGTATGTGTATATGACAACAAAAGAAGGAAAAAAAAAAAAGGGGCTAATACAAGCCTACAAGTGCATCTCCCATTTTCTTACCTAACATGGTACATGGACAATTGATGATGTAGTTAAAAACTTGTACTTTAGGTAAAGTACAAGCCATGTGTGGTTATTATCATGCAACATGAGAGAAGCAACATCTTGGCTGCTGCTAATTTTTTATGGTAATCTAGTTCGATTTGAATTCTAGAATACAGATTTTTTTTTTTTGAGGAAATAGAATACAGATTAGATATGTATAATATCAGCATCAAATCTCCCCATTTAATATTTAAATATTATTGAGATTAACCTTCGCGCTTCAACGATAAAACTTGCGTTTTCAAGACAATTAGCCATGTTCGATCCATATGAGTGGGTATCTTTCTTCCCATACTGCCCTATTAAAAAACATTATGTTATATTCAATTAAATTCTATTAAGTACATTCCCAGCTAATTTTTTTCCACCAAGATCAACTAATTAAATTCTATAATGGTAACATTATGATTCCACCAAGATCAACTAACTCAGGAAGCTGGAAAAAAAAAAAGAGGGAAAAAAAAAAAGAATTTTTGCCTTCATATAATAGGAAAAAATTGCAAAGAGAATAAAAGAAAAAGTGATAACGCCGTTAACTCCGTTATCCTTTTCCGTCATATCTTACTTCCGCTACAATTTCCTTTTTCCTCCCAAATTGTCACCCTCTCCTTCAGATTTCAGTCTCCTTCACTCTCCCCAATCTCAATTCTCAAACCACCACTCGCCGCCACCTCCAAACCCCAGCACCACCACCGCCGTAATGAAATCCTACTTACCTTCTTCCCCAGAAAACCCTTAATCCCACTGTAAAATTTCTGATAAACCAGGAAAAAACCAATCATCCATAGCCATGGCCATGTTCTCCACTTCCTCCTCCCCACTAATCCCAACCCTAATCCTCCTCCTCTCCCTACCGCTTTTGTTTTTCTTCGTCGCCCCTCGCATACTGCCTCCGCGCCAAATCTCCATCTCCATCCCCGACGAGCTCGACGACCTCTCTCTTTTCCACAAAGCCATCGCCATGGACTCCGCCAATTTCTCCCGCCGCACCGCTACCCGCCTCCCCGCCGCTAGATCCCACCTCTCCGCCGGCCTTCGCCGCCCCAAAATCGCTTTCCTCTTCCTCACCAACTCCCTCTCCATTTCGCCCCTTTATGGGAACGCTTCTTCTCAAATGTCACTCGCAAGCACTATAATATTTACATCCATGCCGACCCTTTTGTTAAGATCGCTCCTTCGATGGCGTTTTCAAAGGGAAATTAATCCCTTCGAAGAGAACCCAGAGATCTTCCCCTACTCTCATCTCCGCCGCTCGCCGCCTCCTCGCCACCGCGATGCTGGACGACCCCTCCAACGCCTATTTCGCGCTGATCTCCCAGCACTGCATCCCGCTTCACTCATTTAATTATTTATACAATTTTCTCTTTGATCTAGGCAGATTGTCGAGGAATTTGGAGTTTTCCAGCTACATTGAGATTCTTGACAGTGAGTCCACTTTATGGGATAGGTATAATGCAAGGGGGAAGAATGTGATGCTCCCCGAGGTTAATTTTGATGAATTTCGTGTGGGCTCGCAGTTTTTCGTGCTTACACGAAAGCACGCTTTGATGGTGATCAAGGATAGGAAGCTATGGAGGAAGTTTAAATTGCCCTGTTTGAATGTGGATTCTTGCTATCCGGAGGAACATTATTTTCCTACGTTGTTATCCATGCAGGATCCGAACGGTTGTACTCAATATACATTGACGAGGGTTAATTGGACTGATAGTGTTAATGGGCATCCACACACTTATCACCCTCCTGAAGTGTCCCCTGAGCTGATTTACAGGCTTAGGGAATCGAATTCCAGTTATTCGTATATGTTTGCGAGGAAATTCTCGCCTGATTCCTTGAACCCTTTGATGGAAATCGCGGATTCGGTTATCTTCAAGGACTGATCTTTGCCTCTGGTAAGTTAAGATGGTTCTTTTAATCCTTACTATTTTTGGCATTGAATGTATGTGAAGTTGTGGTTGATATGAATTAGCTCAGTTGGTCACTTGGGATGGTGAGTTTTAGTTCATATTTGGGTATTGTGATCTATATTTGGTCTGGATATTAACTTTTTCGGGTTGCTCTGGTCCTCTAGATTGTTGATTAGTAAAAAGTCATGGTCATTTCATGGCCTTTTGTGCCCTTTAGGTGGATGATTTGTGATGGAGGATGATGATAATTTTTAAAGTGATTATGGGAGTTTTTGCCAACTCTAAAAAAATTAGATTCTCTGCTTCTAGATGGAAACAATAGTATTCTCAGCTGACAATCACTTTTTTTAAAGTTTGCAAACACTCTCTATGTTTCATCTGGGCTTTAGGATGTAAATATGTGTTTTCCTGCTGCAATTTCCTGGAATTGTTCCATATAAATGAGGCCTTTGTGGTTCCTTTCATATGCTAATTATTATTTTGATAACCTAAAGTTTCACAGAAAGAAATATGGAAAACTAGTCACTTAAATATGTTATGTCTCTAACATATGGCCTTGGTAGAAATGTAACCTGATATGATCTAACCCTATCATTTTGTTGTTGTTTTTGTTGCAGATGAAGTAACAAAGTAGGCAAATTTTGAGGCTTTTGAAAGGAAGGATATTGGATTACCCAAGTGGGATTAGGTTGTTCAAGTGGCTGTTAAAAATAAATGCCCTAAACCTAAGTAACCCAATGGGGAGTCCCCACTCAAACAATTGAAGAGCTATAAAAGTTCTAGGATTGCAAACTATGTTGTTGAGGTGTAATTTGATGGTGTAATATTTCTCATGGTGGTTGAATAGGGTTTTAATACATCCAAAACCATAAGGTTGTTGGGATTGTGATTGGGGCTTTTGGTCCTTTTGTTTATGTTGTAAATATGTATGAATTGGTGAAAAGAACAAATTCTTGGCTTAAGATAATGCAGAAATGCAAATCCTATTACCTTTCATTTGAGGGTGTGCAAATGGTGATTTTTTGGATTAAGGGCATTATTAAAGGCAAAAGGTATGATCTCCTTTTTGACCCTTTTTTAATTTTCTCCATTTACCTTTTTTTTTTAACTTTAACATTCCCTTGCTTTGGCATAGCGTTATACCATATTCCCACCCATTAAATATATATTTGATAGAATAATTGTATTTTGAAAAGCACTTACAAAGATGAAATTGAAATTTTATCTATTTTTTCCTTAAAAAAATGGATGCTTGAAGCTTACATTTCCTAGCTATTCCAGATTTTAGTGGATGCTTTACTTCAACATTAGTTCATACTGACGACCGAAAAAGAAAAAGGAAAAAAGGGAAAGCTTTTGATCTGTGATCCATAATTCCATATTGATTTATGGATCCAAATGCATCTTGATAATGTGCTTTTGCCCCAAAGTCTCTGTTTTGTTCCTTGTCCTGTATGAATGACAAATTGGTCCTTTGCTATGTTTGTAAGAACAAAATGTCTTGAATTTCAAATTTCAATTTCCAATGTAAATTAAAAATAGGGTTCTGGGAAATGAGGAAAAACAAAAGTGAAACTAAGAAAAGAGAGATAAAACTGTAGGGGTGTGAATGAACTAGTAGAATGTTTGAGCTTGTCTGAGTTTTTATTAAGCTTCAATAATTGTGTTTGTTTATTAATACAATCGAGTTTAATGAGTTTTAATCGAGTTGAAATAATTACCTAATTAAGTTCAAATAACTTGTTGTTTTTACATATATTATATTATTATTTATTAATCAAATGCTTATTTTCTTATATAAACAAATTGAGTTTAAACAAACTTTTAAGATTGATCTCGAGTCGAATTGATCTCGAGTCGAAGTACCAAACTCTTTTTGTTGGTTTTCTAGCACGAGATAAGAGATTGAACAAAAAAGAGAAAATGAAACAAGGAAATGTGGAAGAAGAATGAATGCGATTGAGTTGACATTTTTATTGGGGCAGTTGGGCCTACCTTTATCAAAGGCTACTTAATTCAATTGGTGATGAATGATGATCCTTTGATCGAGATTTTTATTCTTTTTTATTTTTCATTTTATATTAGTACTATGATGGATTATTCTTTTTCGTTTTGAACATTGCCTCGTAAAAATTTATTGAATTTTTCTACTTGTGGATCAGAACAAGCTAATGACACACACACCAAATCCATATACACAGATATATACAAAAACATCACTTTCATATTCCACATTCATTATAATTTTCATTATCCACTACTAAGTAATATATTATTATACATTTTCGTGAAGCAATATTTTTAGTATGTAGGCAACCGTGTCCATACAGTGTGTCCATTTAATATGCAATTCAAATTCAAACCACAAAAGTGTGATCAAATGTCCTTATCTCTTTTTTTCTTTTTTTTTTTTTATAACTCAGCCCTGCGCTACGCCCGACTATCTCGACGAGGTCTGTCGACGTCTAACCAGATCCTCCTAAAGAAAAGAGAACAATTATGTTCAACCCCCAATCTATCGATAACGATCTCTCCCGAATCAAACCCACACGGATGTTATTCAAGATGAGTTCCCACCAAATCTTCACCAACTCGCATATGCCCCGAGGAGCAATTTGATGGAATAGAGATTTGAACCCTCGACCTCCACCCCACAATCAATTCTTGGTGGTGGGCTAAGCCACACCCTGTTAAGTCTACACCTACTTGATTCTTCATCCTTTATTTGCACTCATAATTTATATTCCTTCCAACAATATCATATAAAAAGAATCAATTCAATAATTTCATAAAATAATGCCAAGATCATTAAGGTGATGTTTATTTTTTTAAATATAGAAAGATTAAAATTATAAAACGTTAGTCCCAGTAGTTAGAGTGTTTGCAATTTTAGTGTTTCTCATTTTTAGGCTTAAAAAAGCACATTTTAATGTTCACAAAAACTCCTGTCGACCGTCTAACTGGTCTACCACTGTTAGGCGGATCGATCCGCGACCCGATGACATTTCCATAATATTAGCAAGTGGTATTTTTTAATAGTTTTCGAGGGACCACCAAGATAATGATCATTCGAAAAGTATTAGCTCTCCTTCTAAAATGTATTAGCGTTCTTCCGAAATGTAGTAGTTCCATGAAGAGAATTTTAGTATTTCTCCTAAATATACTCCCAAATGTATTAGCAATCCATCAAAAAGTATTAGTAGTTCCTAAAAAAGTATTAGTAGTTCCACAATAGTATTTTAGTAGTTCCCCTATATATAATTAAAATTTTCTCCCAAAATGTATTAACAAATCATTCAAAAAGTATTAGTCGCTCTTCTAAAAAGTATTAGCAGCTTCTTCCAAATGTATTAGTAGTTCCTCAAGAGTTTATTTAGTATTTCTCATGAATATACTCCAAATGTATTAACAAGATTACCTCAAAAAGTATTAGTAATCCTCGAAAAAGTATTAGTAGTTCCCTTGAGAGTATTTTAGTAGTTTCCCAATATAATTAAATTTTTCTCCGAAATGTATTAGTCATTCCCTCGTAAAAGTATTAGTAGTTTCTCGAAAAAGTATTAGTAATTTCCTATAGAGTATTTTAGTAGTGCTCTCCCGCAAAGTATTAGTTTTTCTTATAAAATGTATTAGTATTTCTCCATAAAAGTATTAGGCGATACTAATACTTGTATCATTTAGTGCTTCGTCTTCAAATATTCTCACTCTTTCGCAATATTCATTCTCGAACTACACCAAGAAAAAAAAGCAGAGCAAATCTAAATCGCACCCTTGCACTCTTCTCCACCATCTAAAAAAGCACACAATAAAAACTAAAGAGATTAGGAGTCACCGCAAAATAAAAACTTCCTCATTGATTATGATAAGTCAGAAAGGCGTAAGACGAAAAAGAAAGTCGCGAACACAATTACAGGACAATGCAAAAGAAAACTAAAGAGGAAAAGAAACCATTTGGCATTTATAAAAACTTATGTCCGTGATTTACGAACATTGATAATCTTAGTTAATATGTTTCATGCGCCTTAGTCGTATAATGTTGTATGAGAAATTCATGCATGTACTATGGACGTGGCCTTCATATGCATCTCTTCTAGGTTTCAAGAGTAATTCCTGGATGGTATTTTGATTTTTGATTACTCAAGTGAATTTCTCAGTAGTGTTTGTTGTTTAATGTTCTCCTGTCCGACTTATATACATTTTTTTAGGGTTTTTGGAATAGAATATGTGGGGAATATGAAGGTAAAGGTATAGGGGTAAATTAGTGGGTGGTCGCGTTTTTATAAAAATCCGGGTTGGGTGTTGGTATCTCATCTAATGGACTTAGATCCGTTAGACCGTCTGACAGGAGACCAACCCTTTAGTGTTTGCAAGTGCCAAATTCGCTTATGATTCTACTTTATTTAATTAAGAATCTAAAAGCGAGGAGATGAGTGCTTTAGAATCTACTTACCTTCCGGTTTGACTTTTACTAATAAATAAGTATTTTTAACTTTTTCACCAAACACTCTCAACTTCGATTCGCAACTACTTCTACCTCTATAATAAATCACGCTTTCGAAAATCGTAAGTTTTTGCAAACACTCCCAATATTTTTATAACACTTCATCACTTGGATACTGATTTTGATCTAAATAGAAAAAAATTAAAATCAAATTTATTATGATGATCGTCTTTCTCTTTATTGTTCTTTCTAAAATAGGTAATTTTTCCATGAATACATCAAAATAAATCAAAAAAGTATTTTTTTAATAATTATTATTCTTTTTTTCCCCGCTGCGGGGTTGAGTGTTGCCACAAATAATATGAATTAGAAGGGACAGTAATGACGTGATTGTAATTAAAAATGCAAAAACGAAGTTTAAGTTGTTGGGCAGTCGCTTTAGCATTTGATGAACCGTACACCAAATCATAATAGTCCTAATCTACCTATCCAAAAAAAAAAAAAAAAAAAAAAAATAGTCCTCATAATCTCCTAAAAGAAAAACCCACTTGTGTCTGGGTTTGTTACTCAAACATTAACAAGTATTTATAAGAAATAATTACTATTGTTTTTTCTACACAAAATTAACTAATCTTCCAGAATCTGTCAAATTTAACTAACTTCACTAGACTAATTCCTGAACTTGTCAAAATTTGGAACTAAACCATTCTTTTGAACTTCACCGTCAACCTCCAATAATGAATTTTGAAAGCCTTGAGAGTTGAGACCAAGAAATATGTTGTCTTCATCCTTAATCCATTCGGCCAAGTTTCTCACTTTTACTAAGTTTGTGTATAGAGGCAATAGACTCATAAAATGTTGATGGAATCTTCTATTACAAAATGATATTTCATCTCCTATTCCACGGATGATTAACACGTGTAAAAAAAAATTATACTTTCAAGCATAAATTGTGGAATTTTATAAAGGAAGTGATTAACTAGAGTGACAAAGGGCCGACTTAGCCCATCGTGCCAAGTGAAATCGGATCGGGTCAAGTCACCCAAAATTTCCGCCACCATTTCCTTGGCCCAACCCACTAAACCCCTTTTTTTTTATGCCTAAATCTAGTCGGGTCACACGGGCTTTAGGCCTCTTGGGCCGGGACAAAGTAGGTCCAATTATTTTGGGCCTATATAAATGTAACCAAGCTCGACTCTATCATCGGGCTAATCAAAGCCGACCCATGGGTCAGCCGAAATTGCCGATTCTCGTGATAACCGTTAAAAAAAGTTAAAGATATGTGTCGATTATTTGTGTGGTAGAATAGAAGATGAAACACTACTTTTGAATAGAGATCTCATCCTTTATGATATCCCTAACAAAGTACTAGTAGGAGAACCTTAGTACAATTTGTATATAATATGTATTACATAATTGGTGGGTAAAATATATTAAGGTTTCGTTTTAAATAATGGCTAAGTGTTTGGATATTTGGCTTAGTCGAGACCAGTATTAGATACGATCTTCGCAAGATAACAACACCCCCGTATACTAAGTGCTTACGGTTCCCAGCCGTCCCTAAGATACAATGACTTTTCTATTTCGAATTTACAAAGACTCGCAAACTCTAACTACAACGAACAACAGAAGTGTATGAAACTTTGAAGCTTTGAATGGGAAGTAATGTCAATATGTTTGAATGCAACGGCGATTATTAGGCCGATATCTTGTGTTTTTCATATGTTATTTCATCTGCGGGGGTTCTTATTTATAGGCATCACATGCCCGTATGGAAAGATCATGTATTTGGCTCGAAAAGATATGTTTACAAATAACATGTGCATCTGTTCAAATGTTCGCATCACACACGACCTCGCTCGACGGGTCCGTGCGTGTGCCCGTGCTTGGATGTAAACGGCGCAAAGTTTCGACTTGACGCACGACCAGCGCCGCCGTGCATGTGCCCGTGCTTGATTGCGAACACTTTAGTTGTAAATTCTTTAATTAATTAATTTTAAAGGTTTTTGGTCCAAAAACAATAAGGGCCTTGAAGCCCAATCCCGCACCCAGGCCCAAGCTCGAGCCCGCTCCCACGGCCCACGGCCCATGCCGAACCGAGCTGGCCGGCGTCGTGCGCAAGATATGCTTTGAACCAAACCTACAAGCATGTAGGTCCTCACCCCTTTAAAACTTGGGTGCCCCCAAGGCCCAAACCCATAAGTTCAACTTGAGATTTATAAAGTGAGCAAACTTTGCCTTCTTCTTCCTATGTGGATGGAGCATTTCTCCTTCCCCACATTTTCTATTTTCCATACCATTTTCTATTTTTAAGTGGCTAACTTTCTAGCATTAATTTCTCATTCACCCAAAATTGGTTTTGAGAAATTCAAAATGCTATTCTCATCTACTCTCTTAGTAGAATTTTTACAAATAATTTAATTCCATTTTTCACTAATGGAAACTACTTAAATATTTAGTCAAAAGCGGGTCAATACCCAATTTACCAAAACAAATTCCAACAATCCCCCATGAATGAAGTTAATGCACGCGTGTATGTAGATTCGCTTGCGAATCATTATCGCATCCGGATAGGTAGCTTGTGGCTTTGAACCTTCCTTAGTAAAATACTATCGGATTTACTAGCCGCTTAGTGACGCGATGTCTTGAACTACTCAACCGTTTATGTAAACCGAGACACCAAGATTTACACAATAACAATTCTAATACTTGTTGTTCTCACGTTGTGTCTATTTCTACTGGACCATATCTTAGATTCATAAGTGTTTCTTTGAAGCGACCATTACTTCTCACTTATATAGGTGATCTCCTATTGAAGAGTATCCCGCCATACTCCACCTTTGGTATAGGAATCATTAAAAGTCTTAAACTTAACCTCACCACATTCGCAAGTTTTCATTCACTTGGAAGTTTCAGAATGAGCTAACACATTTTTCAAGTGTTCAAACTAAACATTCATAACTTAGTTGTCCAATTGAACCAAGGTCTTGGGATCTCCAATTCACAAGGTTGGGTTACCGCTATGAACATTCTTTAGTTTGTGGATTTTAAACCCATTCCCCTTAAAAATTTATACAATTGATCTCGATGTATACCTTTTGTAAGCGGATCCGCAAGGTTTTCTTTGACTTCACGTAGTCAACCAAAATAATCCCATTCGAAATCAACTGTCTATTGGTATTATGTCTTTGACAAAAACTAGACTTACCTCTTTTCTTTTTGCAAGAAAAAACATTTTTTTATAAATACAACATTCCTTGATTTAATGATCGTACAATCTTTATATCGTGAATGCAAATTTTATTTCCTTGGATGCTTCTACTTTAGCCAAAGCACCCCCACACTTCAAGGTATTCTCCTTTATGTGGTTTGCTAAAGTAAAGCTTCCTCTTCCAACTTCGATATCATTGTTCAACACAAGATTACCCAGATCTTTTATGGCTCTCGGCCACTTTCCTTTTATTATGTTATAACATTCTCCCAATAATCTAATTAGAATCTCGTTCTAACAGATTTCATACCTTAGTTCCAACAACTCCATTAACACCTTTTACCAGGTGTGTGACCTTTGATGTTATCACATCTTCAACAACACTTTAGTTTTAACTTGTTAGTGTGTCTACCTCTAGTGTTACAACACTTTGGGCAACACTTTATGCAATTGTGGTTTTGATCCCACAATTCTTTTGGCAACACCTTTTGTTACATTTAAAAATGCAACATAAACTCCACCGGTGTTCCATAAAGTGTGGTCACACCCCATAATTGTCGATTTCCAATCGGAATCACGGTTGTCTTCCTCAATCAAGTCGAACTATCAAATCCTCTAGCCCCATTTCCTTCCGTTTGTGCTTGAGGTAGTTCTTAAAATCTTTCCACGATGGCGACAATTTTTGATAATCGCAGCCGCTTGAAACGACTCACTCGAATCATCCCTTCGACACTAAGTCATGAAGTATGATCTCAATTTCTTGGCATTAATTTCGTTCACCTGCATTGGTTTTGAGAAATTCAAAATGCTATTCTCATCTACTCTCTTAGTCGAGTTTTTACAAATAATTTAATTCCATTTTTCACTAATGAAAACCACTTAAATATTTGGTCAAAATCAGTCAACACCCATTTTACCAAAACAAATTCCAACAATAATTACATGGTCGTTGATTTCGTAAAACCTAATTAAGTTATATCATGATAAGCATCTCCTGTTTTACTATGTGAGACGATATGTTTATTTAGTTTATTGAAATATCAAATAAAACATTATAAAGTATTGGCGATTACATCCATATCTTTTATTCTAGTAAAGATATTGAGAATCCTAATTAATTATCATGCATCTTGGGATTGCATATAATATGGAAAGATCTAGTAGGGATTGAAATATATTGTTTTATATCCTCTCTATATTATAAGTAGTAGAGATTATTATCTCTCTCTAAGGCATATCAAAAATCTCTCTTCAATTTATCTCTACGTTCTTTCTTGGAGCATCGCCAAAGTTCTCCAAGAGTTTAAGATGTGTACAACCAAGTAAATAACTCTAGTATATTTACACCAACGAGAAGACGGATCGTGATCTTACTCGTGGTTCAACCAATGTGTGGGATATGTTGGTGGTTCGTGGTTCAATCAAAAGAAGACTTGTAGACGATTTAATCCAAAGATCAAATAGAGGTTTGTACACGTGCTCAATCCTCGACAACGCGGATCGATAGTTCCGATGTAAAGAGGTATACTCAATCCACTTTATATGTGCAAATATTTGATTTATATTTTGACCCATATTTGCTAACATAAAGTAGAAGGTCGAACTAGATTTACATGATGTAACGGTTCGAGGAGTAAAAGCAAATCTCCAAAAGGATCTAGCTAGTAAGTTTACATGTAGAGCATCTCCATTTGGTAAAATTAGATGGAAATCAAAGTCAATTGGGCCTAATTTATGTAGTATTTTCTTTAGCTTTAGCTTGCCCATTGTTATTGATCCTATTAGTTATAAGCATTGAATATTGATTATGATATTAGGGTTTTCAATTTTGCGGTTGGATCTTCACAATAAACTAAACATTAAAGTGGCGATATAAATATACTAAAGTAGGAAGTTTATGATAAAGACGTTCCACATTTCCACTTTCTTCTTGTTCGCCTTATTTTTAGCTTCACCGCAAGTGTACGGTGTAGTTTATAGAATAGGGTAAGCAAGGTCGTATCCACAGAGACTAATAAATTTATGCGCTAAGTATTGAACCAAGATAGTCTTATTTTTATTTAGACGATCGAAATTGGATGATTGTTGTATTGAGATTAAGACAATTTAAATCACTAAAACACAAGATTAAGATAATATAATTGATAGAAGTATCAAGATAATGAAATAGATTTCCGAGTTAAAGTTTTGACTAATAATCCTCTTGTTATCCGGTTTAATAAAGCCACGTTATTATCAATATTCCTATAAGACGATCACAAAGTTATTTTATCCTCCCTCTCGAGATGCATATAAAACGTAGATTGAAATACTTATGCTAGCATCTCTACTCAACATGAAGCATTCAACTCCCAAAAGTTTAAAAGATCAAATATCCTCACAAATATTTACAAACCTTTCGATTCGTGCAAATATTTGTGTCGAGTATTCAAGATCTAATATTGAAACTCATCTCTCGAATTATGAATCAATATATCAAACAAGTTAAATCATTGATCAAGTGATAAAACAAGAATAAGCTCAAAATACTCAAATAGGCTTCAAGATAATAACTTCAACTAAGATTAAAACATCCAACAAGAGTTCATCAACTACTCCCAAAACCCGAAAATCTCAAGAGTTTAGCTACACATGATTTCTAAACAACTTATAAACAAAGTGTTCAAAACCATTACAAATGAAAATGAAAGATTGAAACTAAAAGAGAAGCAAGAAAAACTTAGGAACGCCGACAATCTCTCGATATATGTCCGTTCTTCAAGCTCCGATGCAACCCGATTGTCTCCTTGATATCTTCTTCCAAGAATTGACCCTTGTCTTGTGTTGTAGATCCCAAAAATGCCGAGAATATCCTTGTGTGCGCCCCTAAAAGCCTTTTTATACCCACAAATCAGTTTAGGGCATAATCTCAGCAGACATGGGATTCCAGTACAGACGCACGGGTGGTGCGTCGAGCACCGGCTACCCGTGCGCCACCCTGTTGAAATAATTCCGGTCTCAGAGAGCGCACGGGTGGTGCGTAGGAGCACAAAGCTACCCGTGCGCCATCCCTGGTTGAACTCATTTATTCTCTATAGGGCGCACGGGTCATGCGTCGGTGCATGGGCTACCCGTGCGCCATGTCTTTGCGAGCTCTAAATTTCTAAATTCAGGGGGTGCACGGTGGTGCCTAAGGCACGCCCAACCCGTGTGCCCCCGTCTTTTCCTTAGACGCTCAACTTTCGCTGTTTTTGGCTTCACTTTTCGTATACTCACTCAATTCTCCGTGTTTCCACTTTGCTATCCTCGTATTCGTATTCAATTTGCTTCATATATCATGAAATTCCTACAAAATAAGCAAAGTGTAATATCTTTTCCACAAGGAGTGAATATGTAACATTTAACGCGAGTATGTGCATGTTTACCCATCATTATAACCGAAATACGCCTTTAAATACATGCAAAACTCACACCTATCACTTCTCAACTTTAAAAGACAACAATGACCCTCACTTTTATTGTAAATGCTGAAATAATTCCCACATCACTTTACAAGATAAATTTGGCCCTTTTAACCTAGAGTAGGACTCATGTGAGATCGTCTTACGGATTAAAATTCGCAAGACAAGTCGAATCGATCGCGTCAAATAGTGAATCCGGATGTAAAAAATCAAAGAAATCATTGATCCGTCGAATTAGCATGGTAATACTTTTTTGAGAAAAAAAAAGTGTACGAGCAAAAACAATATTTTAATTAGAAAATCGTAATACTTTTCACATAAAACTCGTAATACTCTTAACTTAAATGTGTAATACTTTTTGCATAAAATTATAATATTTCTCGATTCAACGTGTAATATTTCTCGATTCAACATCTAATATTTTATACTCAAACGTGTAATACTTATCATTCAACATGTAATACTTTTTATTTAAATATATAATATTTTTTTTTACCAAAAACATATGAAAAACATCTTTACTTCAACAACATATTTCGTCAAAATTGTAAACACAATTCCACATCTCACATCTACCATGAATCATACCCAAACCACAATTGAAATTAACCAAAGAAGAAAAACGAAAGAAGAAATAATGAATGAAGATAAAGTTCTACGTTAAAGTTTCAAGTTTAATTTTTATTGTCAAATGATGATGAAGACGCCGACTATCAAGACGATTGATTGACTCAATTTGTACTTGTACATATATATATACAGAGAGCGTGGGGCACAAACATATTGATATCTTTTGAAAAGATATTTGTAGTCTTGTCTCTCCGACAAGTATAATTTTTGTCTTGTCTTTTCTCGGCAAGCCTCTTAGCTAGTTTTGATCACTTCTTTGTTTATAAAACCTTTATCATTTTGTCTCATCGCTTAATATGACATCTACTATGGAGGAGATGTACGAGCGCTGAGATTGGATGAAGAGGGAGGATCTTTGGCCTGGTCATTGATAATGAAGGTCCCAATTTAGCAATAAATGATTTTCAATGGTGTCTAGTAGGTCGATTTCTTTCGACAAACAAATCAATTTCCCTGCTATGAAGAATACATTAGCGTCACTCTGGCGGCGAGTGAAAGGGGTCTTTATCAAGGATTTAGGTCCCAACATGTTTTTGTTCCAATTCTTCCACGAATTGGATATCACAAGAGTTGAAGCAAATGGGCCCTGGACCTTCGATAATCAATTGTTATTAACTAAGAGACTTGTTGAGGGGGAGCAACTTTCCAAAGTTCCGCTATTTCATACAACTTTATGGGTACAAGTGTATGATCTCCCTAAGTGGATTTTATGTCGAAAAGAGTGAGTAAAGAAATTGGGGATTTTATTGGTGTCTTCATCGATTTGGATCCAAGCAATTTTGGAGGCGTTTGGAAGAATTATATGTGCATTTGAGTTTTTTGGGACGTCCGTAGTCCTATCAAACGTCGAATGAAAATTAAGAAATCTGGAGGAGATTGGGCCTGGATAAATTTTAAATATGAACGATTGCCAACCTTTTGTTTTTTCTACGTGGTCATCCGGGACACTCCGAAAAATTCCGCGAGAAACTTTATGATACGCCAATAATCCCTACGGAAAGACCTTTTGGCATATGGTTGAGAGCTTCTAACCGTAGGCGGGATATTCAAGAAAGGAGTTGCTAGTGCGCGATACTCCACCGAGTTCAATTCCCATGGGTCTCGGGAGGGAAAACGGTCACTAAAACCGATTTGGAAAAAGGCAAAATGGACAATGCGGAAAAAGGAAAAATGTGGTTAGTGGCGTAAATACGGGCAAATATAATGCCACTAATGAAGTGGAAGGAGTATTATATGGCAATCCTGTCTTTTCACGGGAGGATATTGAGGAAAGTGGTCCAAGAATTGACTATTTCGGATATAAAACGGCGACGTCATGATACAAGTGAGAAAAGCACAAATATGGTAGTCGAGTTGGAGGCTTCAAGTAGCCCAAACACTCGGTAACATTATTATTTCAAAAATGGCTTAGAGGTGGGTCCTAGTCTCCAGGCCCACCTAGAACAATGAGTACCCTTTGTTAGAACCGTCGTGGCTTGGCAACCCACGAACAGTTCAAGTCCTTTTGGACATTGTTCAAACTAAAAAGCCCAGTTTTGTCTTTTTAATTGAAACTATGATTCGTAAAGATAAGTTAGAGTTCGTTCGCAACAAGTTACGTTTTGAGGGTATGTTTGTGGTCGATGTGTGGGCCATGGTGGTGGTCTTGCTATGCTTTGGAGAGAAAAGGAGATGGGTCAACTGAGCTTTTCCACAAATCATATTGATGTTGTGGTAAATATTAAGAATTCGATACCTTGGCGACTGACGGGTTTCTATGGTTTCCTTGAACGCCATAGGCGGAGACACTCTTGGGACCTTATTCGAAGTCTTCGAAGCCAGTCTTCCTTACTGTGGTGTTGTATTGGAGACTTCAACGATTTGTTACATCAGTTTGAAAAAGAGGTGGTGCAATTCATCCACAATGGTTAATTTCAGTTTTGAGATGTGGTTAATGATTGTGAATTGATAGATTTGGGGATGATAGGGTATCAATTTACATGGAAAAGAGGGCGTGTTTACGCAAATTGGATCGAGGAAAGACTTGATAGAGCAATGACTTCTCGAGTTGGATTTCAATTCATAAAAATTGCGGGTTTGGAATGTAGAAGCCACCACTTCATCACTCCCCAATATTCCTGGATGTGGGGGTTAGATCATTTAATCCCATTAATCGAAAATTTAGATTTGAAAATGGGTGGTTAAGGGAAGCTTATTGCCGCATTGTAATTCAGAGGAGTTGGGACAATACATCTTATTATCCTATTGTTAGAAGATTGGCTATTCTTGGGAATGACCTCCAACAATGGGGGGAGAAATTGAAATATCAGTTTCCAAAAAAAATAGCTGAAGCAAAGTGGAAAATGAGAATTTTAAGGGGTAAGAGTGACCTCATTCAAGAATCGAGTTTGATAAAGCTCGAACCGTCATGACTCTCTTCCGCCCAACGTGAAGATTTCTGAAACAAAGATCGAAACTGCATTGGCTTAAAGGGGGAGATCTTAACACAAGATTTTTTCATGTAGCGGCCACTCAACGTAAGAGGAACAATTCCATTAAGTTCCTTAAAGACCATACATCTAATTATCTTGATTGGCAGAATGGTCTTGGAGACCATATTTTCAAGTACTTTTCGATTTGTTTACTACGCAAGAAGGCGAGGTTGATGGCTTTCTCAGTATTATTCAAAGAAAAATCTCAAACGAAGAAAATGAGCTTTTGCTCGAACCGTTTTCGGAGGAGGAAATTACGAAGGCCTTGTTTGCTATGCATCCGGATAAATCGCCGACCGGATGGTTTGAATCTGCTTTTTATCAACATTTTTGGGATGTGGCTGGAAAAGATGTTACCGAGAGAATGCCTCCATTTTCTCTCTACTGCTTCTTTCCCGGATGAACTAAACGATACAAATATTGTCTTGATCCCAAAGAAGAAGAACCCAGAAGTTGTTACGGATTTGAGGCCTATTGCTTTATGTAATGTAATATACAAAGTGGTCTCCAAAGTGCTAGCCAACAGGTTAAAAGTCATTCTCCCGACTGTAATCTCTGAGTCTCAAAGTGCTTTTGTGCCTAATAGATTGATATCTGACAATATTCTTGTGGCCTTTGAAATTAATCACTACTTAAAGAGGAAAACTCGGGGCAAGGTTGGTTTTGCGGCGCTTAAAATTGATATGAGTAAGGCGTATGATAGAATTGAATGGTCGTTCCTCCGAGGAATTTTGATCAAGCTTGGGATTAACTCAAAATGGGTGGACCTTATCATGTTATGTGTCTCCACAAAGTGAGGTACAAAGTGATTCACGGCGACTTTGAATCAAATCAAATCGTACCAACAAGGGGACTTCGCCATGGAGATCCACTCTCACCATATCTTTTCATATTGTGTGCGAAGGTTTATCTCGCTATCCTTCAACAATACGACGAAAATGGTTTAATTCACGGATGTAAGGTGGCTAGAGGCGCTCCGAGTATTTCACATCTATTTTTCGCGGATGACATGACTCCTTTTTCTTTAAAGCCCATATTTGCGAAGCTACGTCGTTGAAGGAATGCCTACAAGCTTACTCTGTTGCATCGGATCGGGTGATTAATTTTCGAAATCATCAATTTCTTTTAGTAAAAATACTTGGCAAAGAGAAATAAGGAGAGAGTTGTGCAATATTCGAAGTACAATCAAGAAAAACCATGGGAATTACTTGATCCGCCATCACTTGTTGGCTTAACAAGAAAGAAATCCTTTGATTTATAAAGGAGAAAATAAGGGCAAGATTTCAAGGTTGGAAAAGCAAGCTCCTCTCAAAGGCCGAAAAGAGATTTCTAAAAATGGTTGCTCAAGCTATTCCAACATATGCTATGAGTATCTTCTTGTTACCGCTTGATTTATGTACGGATATTGAACGTATGTTGAACTCATTTTGGTGGGGTAGTTGTAACTCGGATTCGAGAGGTATTAAATGGCTTGCTTGGCCTCATATGTGCCTTAAGAAATCAAAAGGTGGGCTAGGATTTCGTCGACTACATGAATTTAATTTAGCACTCTTGGGTAAACAAGGATGGAGATTGATCACAAACCCAAATTCATTAGTGGCCAGAATTTTTAAAGCTCGTTATTTTCCGTCCTCGGATTTTTTCTCGGCTAAAATTGGTTTCAATCCAAGTTTTGCTTGGCGGAGTATTATGGCTACACAACACTTATTGATTGGTAGTTGCGTCCGAAAGATGGGAAATGGTAAAGATATAAAAGTGTGGGGTGATCCTTGGCTTATGGACAAAAGAGATGCTTTGATTCAAACTCCACAGTGATTGGTCCGGAAAATGACACCATAATTTGATGAAAACTCGATGAATTGGAGTGGGATTTGGATATAGTGAGGGATTTGTTCAATGAAAGAGATCAAAACAAGATTTGCAAAATTCCGCTTCCTTGTACAAATTCATCCCGATTCCTGGATTTGGTCAAGCGATAAGAATGGTAATTATACGATCAAAGCGATTATAGAGTGTTATGTGATGGGTTAATTTCTCTGACTATAAAGGGCGATTTTAATCGGATGAGTTTTTGGGCTTTAAAGATTCCTCCAAAAGCCAAACACACAAAGATGGAGAGCGTGTCAAAATCTTCTACCAACTCGGATAAGACTCGCTCGATAAAAAAATTGAAGTCAATATCATTGTTCGGTTTGTAACAATGAAGGTGAGTCCATTGCTCATATTCTCCTTACTTGTTCTTTTTTGCTAATACTTGTTGGAATTCTTCTTTGCTATCTTTCCGCAATGAGGATTTAATGATCTACTTGATTGCTTAAATTCTAACTTGCCTAATTGAGGAAAACAATTTGGTGGTCATGTTGCTTTGGGCATTATGGAAAAATAGGAATGATATATTATGGAAAGGTGGAGGTAAGACTTCAATTGGGCTATTGAATTTTGCAAGCTCAAATTTGCTCCAATGGGAAGTCGCACAACTGAATGAGATTAAAGATGAGAGATTTAATGTTTGAGATGGGAATAATGTTTGGAGTAGGGTGTTAACCAGGGTTCGAACCCTGTATCTTTCGATTTCTTTGGGATTTATCACTTTCCCTCCAACCAAGACTCCCAACTTATTAAAAAAAAAAATAATGTTTGGAGTAGGCCTAAACCTGGGGAAATTAAATGTAATGTTGATGGTGCTATTTTTCCCCAAACCGGGAAGATTGGCTATGGTTGCATTTTGAGAGACTCAAATGGTGTTTTCATTCTTTGCTAAAAAATGCATTTTACTTGGTATTGCGGACCCAACTCTTGTGGAGGCAATGGGAGTTAGAGAAGCTTTGAGTTGGATTAAAGAAGAGTACACGATTCAAAGGTGATTTTGGAGACCGATTCACTCGTGTTATTCATGCTATTCGAGGTTTTTTGGATAATATTTCCTACTTTAAAGATGTAATAGACGATTGCTTGAGTTTGCTCAATGATTTACCTCTGGTTTCTTGTTTCTTTATTAGAAAGTCGACTAATCGGGTTGCTCATGCGTTAGTGAAAGCACCAATTCTATGTCCGTATAATTGTTTGGAAGGATAATCCTCCTTCTTCCATTTGTAATTTGTTAAAGTTGGATATGAATGCTTAATGATATTTCCATATTTTCAAAAAAAAAAAAAAAGGAAAAAAGGGCGATTGACGGTGGAATTGGATAGACGATGGCAAGATGAATAGAATGAGGGTAGAATGCCACCTGGGACGTGGCGGACAAACCTCTCAAATTCTGTTTTTCCATGTTTCTTTTTGTTTCCCCTTCTTTTCATTCTATTTATATATGGACTTGCACTCCTTTATGTATTAAAGCCTTTTTCTTTAATTGCGCGATGCCATGAAACGGAGGGCGGGGGCTCCCTACTTAGATCAAAAGTTACGCCTTGGCCTCCCATAACCAATGGAGGAGAAAACGGAGAAGCAAGAATAGTAGACTCGGCCTCGAGACCTTTTTTTTTCCATCTCTCAAACATATATACCCTATCATTTTCTCATAATCTCCAAAGTGCCACCGCTATGAGTTTTTGCCTTTAACATATTCACTTTGTATTCATCATTTTTACTTCCAATAAACACAACTAAACAAATTGAAAACACATTGGTAGGATTTAAAATATATATATATATATATATATATATAATTATCTGAATGAGTTTTAAAATTGAAACTTAATATTTTACATTGAGTGTAAATAATTAATACAATATCTATGTTCAATATTTTCATGTATTTGTTATACTCATTTATATTATTTTAGTCACTGATTACATTTAAAAAAAAATTAATTTAAAATACTTTTCTAATTCATAAAGAACTAAAAATTAAAATTGAGGTACAAACTATTAAAACATTCTAAAACTATTGTTATCAAGGGCGATTTTGTTCAAATATTAAACTTCAATTTAATTAAGGGGTTACCTTAATAATATACTGTGGTAAATGAGACCAATGGCCAAGTTCCGCGATTTTGTTATATTTTGTCCCTAAATATTATAATTCTAAAATTCTACAAAATTCTAAATAATATAATATTTTTGCTCTATTCCTACTTTGACTCTTATATATATATTTAATGGGTAATTGGCACAATGCACCGTACAATTACACTCATCATCGACAATTTGCACCCGAAATCAAAGGTTTAGGAATACATTATCTTGTCACTATGCACCCTCACTCATATTTTGAGCTAAAATTGTGATATAAGAATTTTACAAGGTTGATTGCAAAGGGGTATGCTTATCTCTTTATTTCATTCTCTTGAGACACATTAGGTGTTTTACTAGTGAGACACATTAGTGCATGATTTATGCAAAATAATAATAATAACAACAACAACAATTAAAAAAGAAACTAAACCTCGTGTAAAATCGGGTTCACAATTCATTTTTTGTCCTTACCTTCTCACTTTAACTCTAACTTCAATGTTGTGGGCGCTTAATTAGGGACCGAGAGTCGAGTGCATTTCTCGTGATTTAATTGGGGTAGTTTCGACCCCGGATCTTGTTTCCCGAGGACTAGTTATGTGTAAGCAGGGAACCTCAATATTAAAAAAAAAAAGAATGTTGGGTGTCTATTTGGTGCGGGAATGATGAGAATCTTGAGAGAAAAAGACAACAATGAACAAAGGAGAACTCAGGGGGACTCCCCGGCCCCAAAGATGCATGCTTTTTTTTTTTTAAATCTCTTTTTACGGGAAAAAATAAAAAATTTGAGCTAGGGGTAGCCAAGCCGGTTGGCTACGCCCAGGATAATGAACGAACATTTAATACTTACAAAATATCAAGCTCCAGGTCCAAACAATGTGTTTTGCACCATTTTTCCATTAATATATGATGTTGAAAATATAATTCTATGTGTTAATTTTAACTTAGATTTTTTACAATAAACATGGAATGAAATTAAGCAGAAGAAAACATTATGTTGTCACTAGCATATTGTTAGTGTTCTAATTGTTGAATTCAAAGAGAAAAAATCTAAAGTGAGTGGGGAGAAGGGGCGGAAAAAGGGGCCAAAAAATATAGAAAAATGAGGAAAAACAGTTCGCTACAACATGACATAATTAAAATAAAAGACGAATACACCTTTGGTAATCCACCTTGTTAAATTTTTTATCACAATTTTAGCTTATAATATACTTCAGTGTGCAAAATTCCAAGATAATTGTATTTTCATAGTGCAATCCGCCAAAAGTTTAAATTTAGGGTGCAAAATGCCAAATGAATATAATTCTAAGGTGCATTTTGCCAATTACCATATATTAAACAGTCTGAATACTCTGAACTCCACCAACCAAACCCCTAACTGTGATTTACATAAATCCTTCAAACCTTACTGTTGGAAATATGTCATGTTTGACCAAATATGTGGACATGTCAATGTTAATTTTATCCGGATAAATGATGAAATGTGTTCTACTTCGAGTAGATGATTATAGAATATTTGGTGTAATAAAATATTTCTGGGTGAATGAAAATTATTGTCAAAAGGTGACAAATGAAATCCAATGGATGTGACTTTCATTGAAGTCCTTGAATTGGAAAGGTATGACGAACATTTGTCTTGCTTCAATTAAATCCTAAAGGTGTGTTTGTTCATTCAAAACCATTCATATTGAAAGGGTTTATCCGAACAATTGTGTTGTTTCACTTGTGACTTTTGGTAATCTATAAATATTTCCTTTATCTAAAGAAAATTAATTAGCATTTTGCATACATTCATAAGCATATTTTATGTTAAAAAATTTCGATAAAAAAGAGAGTACAAAATATTTGAAGTTAAAATCGTCTCTTGTTGTATTTAGTGTTATTACAACAAGAGGAGATCGTTGTATCTTGAGAGATGTTTGCTATTCAATCGTGGTTACCGTAGTGGGACAATTTATCTTAAAGACGTAGAGTCGAACTCTAGTCTCGGTCTAAATTTCTGTATATTCTGCATTTTATTTTTCTGAAATCCAAGTAAGTTTTCTGTTTTAATTACGGAATATAATATCACACGTAATATATCCCCAACAATTTTAAGACGAAATTCCTTTCCGTTGATATGTGCATATTATATCCTGTAATCATGATAAATGCTTAAAAATATGTTAAATTTGTTGGTTCCACACTTTGGTTTCTGCATAATCTTATATGAACAGATTCGTGCAAGTTGCTTTGGAACTGAATGTGCTTCTAATCGACGTGTGATTACGATTATATATGTGTTATCTGTATGTCTACTGCTTATGTGCATTTATAGTTTATTGGAAATCTAAATTACTCACTACTGAATTTCTATTTGTTTCTGAAATTTGTATAGATTATAAGTGTTATTTGGAAGCGAGAAGGATTATTAGGATTATTGTTTCATTTCTGAAAAACTACACGTGTTTACTCCAAACAAGTTGGTTAATATTTTTGTTTTCTGGAACCAAATATCTATTTTGGTGTAGAATTTTATATTTGAATATATTTATGGTAGGCAAATCTCTAGATATTATTATACAATTCAAATTTGTTTCTTAAACCTTGATGTACCTATGAACTTTAGTATTTAATTTTAAGGAAATTTTATGTTTGTATTTTAACATAGTTTCATGATTCGGGTTTTTTGATTGGTATATGCAAACTTGAGTGTGTTTTAGTTGTTTGACAAACAATCAAATAGTTTCAGAGTGCACATTATATAATATATATATTGATTTAGGAAAGTAAATCGGATGTACTGACCTAGGGACCCACAAAGCGAGGTGAAGTGTGTTCCACGAAACGACCTGGCCGAGGATCCCCAAAAAGCTAGGTGAGGTACTTTGTTCGATGGTACTGAAATGAACGCACGTTAGGCTAGCCGGGATGACTCCTGACTAAGGCCCTCCGATGCCTAAGTCGAATCGGAGTAGTTGAGGTACTTAGAAAGCTAAAGAGCGAAGTAATTTAGAATAATGACAAATTACCTTTTACCTTGATTTCCGTGCCGTATTTATAGTACTGTTCACCGGGTAAGGCGGATCTCCGTACACGTGGCGCCCGATCGACGGTGCGTGGCTTGCGGGCGACCCGACCCGGTGTTTGGTCGGGTCGGGACCCATATAAAAAGCCGCGGATCCTGGGGGTATTTTGGTAATTTCGCGAGGCAAGGTCAAAATGGTCAACCCGACCTGGCGAGGCTATAATGGTAATTTCCACATCATATATATATACATATATATATATATATAAATCCTATATATATGTATAAAGTTGTTATCTTTGGTTTAATATTTTATATTATGTGAAATTTGAATGTGCTTTATAATTTTCTTTTATGCTTAATATGAGTTTGATGGATTATATGATACCATTATATGTAGAGATTCATGTGAGTTTGCATATAAAGTTGAGCCTTGTGTCAATTATTTATGAAACCTGGCTGTACATATGCATGGTAATTTTAATCGATAATATTATATATGCACACAGATTAATGTGTATAATATCTTCTCCGTTGGCCAAAGTATATTTTAAATCATTGCTTTTGTATAAGAATGATACTATGAATCCAATAGAAATGAGATGATACTTATATCGGGAAAGGTTATCTTTGTGATGGAATGTTCAAGATAAGTGTTTTTACTATTGTACCAAAAGCAAACATTAATAATACTACTAGTAGTTCTGCTTATATACTTGAGTCTTATTGTTTGTGGCATAATAGATTATAGCATGCAAATTTTAAATCTGCTTTCGTAGAATGATGAATTTGAATTTATTGCCTAATTTGCAATTTGATCCTAATCATAAATATCAAATATGCGTTGAAGCTAAGTTAGCTAAAACACCGTATAACTCTGTTGAAAGGATTACCACTCATTTACAATTAACTCACAGTGATATATGTGATTTGAAGTTTGTGTAAATGAGAGGTGGTAAAAGTATTTTATAGACAATTGCACAAGATCTTTGTTATGTATTTTTGTTGAGAAGCAAAGATGAGACTTTGGATGCTTTTAAGCACTACAAGAATGAAGTGGAAAATCAACTTAGCAAAAGAATAAAAATTATTCGAAGTGAGAGGTGGAGAATATGATGCTCCATTTGATGAATTTTGTTAAGAATTTGGCATTATTCATCAATTAAACTATTGCACCATATTCACCTCAATGAAATAAAATTGCTGAACGTAAGAATCAAACTCTTAAAGAGATTATGAATGCTATGTTGATAAGTTCGGGACTACCCCAAAAACTTATGGGGAGAACCAGTTCTCTCGGCCAATATCATCTGAATAAAATTCCAATAAAAAAATGGATGAAACTCTATATGAATTGTGGAAAGGACATAATCCTAGTTATAAACATTTGAAAGTGTGGGACGGTTTGGCTAAGGTAGAAGTTTCTAAGGCTAAACAAGTGAAAATTGGGCCTAAAATAATTTATTGCATATTTGTTGGATATGCAAATACTAGTAGTGCATATTGGTTCCTTGTGCACAAGTCGATACTCCTGATATTCATGAAAATGTAATTATTGAATCAAGGAATGTTTGTATTTTTGAGAATGTCTTTCCATGTAAACACAAGAATAAAGGTGAAACAGGTTCACCTAATAAGAGGACTTAAAGGCGAAACAAGCTCACCTAATAAGAGGACTTATAGCTCGATCAACAATGGAATCTAAATTTATAGATTTGGATAAAAGTTGGAGAAGAAGCGAGAATGACTTTAGAATTTTTGGAGGATATTTCGTGTTGGCCAAAGCCGATCCACCGCTATCGATATGCATGGTGATAGTCGGTTGGCCATAGGAAGGGCACAAGATAACATGTATAATGGTAAGTCTAGACATATATGTCCTATACACAATATCATTAAACAGTTGATCTTAAGTGGTGTTATCTCCATTGATTATGTAAAATCTAAGGAGAATCTCACGGATCCGCTTACCAAAGAAATACCAAGAGATCAAGTATACTTGATTATCGAAGGGAATGAGAGTGAAGCTTATTATGGATGAATCTTTGTAATGGTAACCAAACCATGATGACTGGAGATCCCGAGAATTTGATTTAATGGGACAACTAAGTTATAAAGATTCAGTTAAACACTTAGGATAAAATTCCTACCCATTCTTATGATCAAAAGTGCTTTATGCAGAAGTGTGTAAGAAAAGTTCAACTTTTAATGGCTCCTATATCTTGGTCAAGCCAAGTGGGGAATGACAGAATACTCTTAATAAGATGTCACCTATGTAAGTGTGAAGTAGGGCCACTTCTATGAGAAGTATGAGGCTTAAATTCTCTAAAACACTTATGAAACCCAAGGTTTTTTAAGGCCAAAATGAACACAACTATGATAATAGCTGGAAATGTTAGGGAGATTATTGTGTGGGTCATTGTTGTCTTGGTTTACACCAATGGCTAAACAGATTCGAGACATCATTTTCACCGATTAGGCAAGTAAATTCGAAAGTATTCCACTAGGAAAGTTCAAAACCAAGCTACCTCACTTGATGTAATAACTTTTCATCCGTACTCTCTCTAGTGTCGCATTTATATGTACATTTGCATTGATTCACGTAATTTCTCATTCATTTGGGGATTGTTGGAAATATATAATGTTTGACCAAATATGTGGACATGTCCAATGTTAATTTTATCCGAATAAATGATGAAATGTGTTCTACTTCGCAAGTAGACGATTATAGAATATTTTG
Organism: Rehmannia glutinosa; assembly: GCA_016081115.2. Classification (NCBI taxonomy): domain Eukaryota; kingdom Viridiplantae; phylum Streptophyta; class Magnoliopsida; order Lamiales; family Orobanchaceae; genus Rehmannia; species Rehmannia glutinosa. The sequence goes on along the minus strand of JABTTQ020000038.1, from coordinate 130,341 downwards.
GCGTGATAAAATATTTTTGGGTGAATGAGAAATTATTGACAAAAAGTGACACATGAAATACAATGGATGCGACTGTTCATTGAAGTCCTTGAACTGAAAAGGTGTGAAGAACAGTTGTGTTGCTTTATTTAACTCCTAAGGGTGTGTTTGTTCATTCAAAACCATTCACATTGAAAGGTTTGTCCGAACAGTTGTGTTATTTCACTTGTGATCTTCGGTAATCTATAAATATTCCCCTTATTCTGCAGGAAATTAATTAGCATTTTGTATATATTCATAAGCATGTTTTCTGTCAAATTTTTTTCGATAAAAAGAGTGTAAAATACATTCAAAGTCTTTGTTTCTTGTTGTTTGGAGTGCTACTACAAAGCAAGAGGAGATCATCAGATCTTAGGAGACGTTTGTTATTCAACCGTGGGCATCGTGAAGGGGCAATTTCATCTTAAAGATAGAGTCAAACTCTAGCCTCGATCAAAATTTTTGTATTTTCTCGCATTTTATTTTTCTCGAATCTAAGTAAGTTTTTACATTATAATTTCGAATATAATATTGCTTATTATTTGGTCAATAATTTGCATGTCATATTTGTTAGTGCGAAATTCGGAAGAGGAGTTCTAACAAAGACATAAATCGAATTCGAGACATAAATGGGTGTATAGAGTCGGAGACCTACAACTATTTCTAGGAGTCATTCAATTCATAGATCTTTTGGGAGTTAATAATAGTTGTATCGAGTCGGAGACCTACAATTATCATTAATCTCTTTTGTTTATGCACCGCCCGGAGGAATAGACCAACTTAGGAATTGAACCCATAGAATCGCATGAATTGGTTTTGAAACTTTAATTGGATTTAATATTGAAGAAACATATTGAGATTATGTGCTTAAGGTTGCTTCCGTGGTTGTTGAAAATACTTGTGGGGTTCACAAATTTATTTTATTTTTCTTTATTTTTGATTTTTATTAAAATACTTGATATTCGGTCGCTTCAATAAAATTGGAATGCGATGTTATTATAGCCCAAGTATTTTGTAGTCAATCTCGAGGAATACGACCTTGCTTGCCATTATTCTATAAACTACATTGTACACTTGCAAAGAGTAAGATCCAAATATTTTTGGCGAACAAGTTTTTGGCGCCATTGCTTGGGATTGAGAGATTCTACTTAGATATAGTAATAAGTAGTTCAATCTTAAATGATGCATTTTTTGTAAATTTTTTTCTTATTTTTGAATTTTTCGAAAATTATTATTTTTTTTTTTTTTCGGTTCTAACATTATTTTTGTTAAGCGCAATTAGTGCGTGATCACGTGTTCCGATCTACCCAACCAATACCCATTAATTTGAAAATCGAGAAAACAACGAAGCAACTAAGGAAAAGATCTAAAGCAATGGCGGAGGAGAACAATCGAATGTCGTGAATAATGAATCAATGAGGAGCGCCCATTTGGGGTAGGCGTCAGACTAAATAGTGGAAAGGCCAGCGAGAAGGGCAGTTAGAGACTACTTCCAGCCGGAGGTAAGTCAGACATATGGGGTGTGGCCCGTCTGCGATCAATGCAAACAACTTTGAACTAAAACCAAAGATTGATCCGGATGGTGTTACAAAATCGGTTTGGGGGCGAGCCGTTGAGGATCCAAACGCGCATCCGCGCACTTTTTAGAAATTTGTGATACGGTTAAGATAATGATATTTGTGAATATCATTCGATGCCGCCGCATTTCTCTCTACGTGATAAGGCTAAGGGATGGTTATACTCTCTAACACCACCAGCAGCAAATTGGGCAGAACTAAGTGAGCGGTTTCTAGCCAAATACTTTTCCCTAGTAAAACGCTGCAATTGAAATCAGAAATCGCCCAGTTTAGGCATTTAGATTCTGAGCCACTATATGAAGCATGGGATAGATTCCGGGAATTGCTAAGGAAGTGCCCTCAACATGGATATCCCGACTACCAATAGGTACAATATTTCTATAATGGTTTGAGTGGCAACACAAGAACGATAATAGATGTTACATCCGGGGTGTCTTGCTAGGGAATGCCCGGAGGAGGCTCTAGAATTGTTAAAGGAGATTGCGAACAATAGTTACCAATGGCCATTCGAGAGATCGAGGATAGACGCATCGCAAAAATTCGGGATGAGGATAAGATAACCATACTCACGAACAAATATCCATGCTAATATGAAATTGGATGCGATGCAACAAGTAAATTCAAGAGAGGCAACGTTGTTGTTGAAGAAGCAAATTTTGTGGGACAACAAGGCTACAACAACTACGAAAATACTCGGACACAATCTTACTATAATCCGGCCGCTAAAGGAATGAAACCATCTCTAGAAGAGATGTTAGCTTCTCATTAGAGAAACTCGAGCTCGACTAAACCAGGATGAAGCCAAGATAGATAGAATCGAGGATCATGTAACTCAATTAAATAATAACATGAATGATAGATTGAAATCTTTGAAAAACCAGGTGGGGCGATTGCTACATCAATACACAACCAACACCGAAAAGGCAAACTCCCGAAAGATACAAGGATAGATCCGGAGAACAAAGTGCTCCATTCATCCGAGGAGTGGAACAAGTTATGAAGGTCCAAATATGCCAATTGATCAAGAAATAGAAGTAATCGAGGAGCGGGACACAACAGAGGGAAGTGGCACCACCATTAGTGGAAAAGGAAAAGATAAAATATGCCCCAACAATTGCAAGAACGAGGTACCTATCCCTTTCCCGCAAAGGTTTGAGAAAAAGAAATTGGATGATCGATTCATTAAATTTCGAAATTTTCAAGAAAATTCAAATCAATATATCTTTTGCGGATGCTTTAGAACAAATGCCAAATTATGCTAAGTTTCTTAAAGATATCACGGCAAAGAAAAAAATATCGGAATATGAAATGGTGAAACCGACGAGAGAAGTGTAGTGCAATTATTCAAAGGAAGTTACCTCAAAAGCGTAAGGATCTCGGAGTTTTACGATTCCCACGCGTAATACGGGTATGACCTTTAATAAAACATTATGCGACTTAGGTGTGAGCATTAATTTGATGCCGTTGTCAATATTTGGAAACTGGGATTAGGCGAAGTAAAGCCTCTACGACAATTACCCTACAATTAGCGGATCACTCGGTAACATATCCGAAAGGGGTGATTGAAGACGTTTTAGTGAAGGTAAGCAAATTCATCTTTTCCAAAGACTTTGTTGTGTTGGAGATGGAAGAAGACCAAGAGGTTCCATTAATTCAGGAAGACCATTCTTGGCCATAGGTAGAGCATTAATCGATGTTCAAAAATGTGAATTAACATTGAGAGTAAATAAATTTTTTTAAATAAATGAAAATATATAAAAATAAAGAAAAAGGTCCACGATCACAAGCCGATCGTAGCAAAGGAAAAATAATGCAAAATTTCAGAAAAAACAATAACATAACTTAATGGCGCAATTTAAATGAAGGGCGTTTATGTCTCAAGGATTTTCGAGTGATATTATCATTTGTTTTTTTGTACATACTCGAGTATCATCTTGATGGTCTCGATGTAGCTTGTGGAATGTCGGCCCGGATCCTCGAGCCGCAATTTCGAGCCTTCATAGCTTCCGAGGAGCACATGAGTGAATAACAAGTGGAGTAGTTGAGGAGTTGTCTAGCTTGGTCTTTAAAGCTTCCGATTCATTTTGTTCTTCTTCATCCAAAGATATCGCACCAATGCTTTTGTGTCGATGCGATCATTGCTTCCTCTAACTGATCGTTAGAGCTAAGGACATAATCATTAAGCGGATGATTTGTAGATACAACTTCCATGGCACTGTGGAGATCCGCTTGACTATTTTCATCTAAATTTGGTGCAAACATCGTGTCCTCATGAACAATAACCGAACTCCGTTCTGGTGGTTGATAAAGAACCATAGTCCTATCAGGACTGACATTTAAACCTTTGAGGCCCTCATCTGCATGGACATGTGAGGGCTCATTCTCTCCATGCAAATTCTCTGATGTATCACCCAACACGTTAAAAGAATTCTATGTTTGAATACCCGAAGTGGATGGTCCACCCTCCTTAGGGCCAGTACTTCTCTCCGCAGAACGGGCTTTCCGGGGATTAACTTGAACCCAAGTTTCCGAAACTACTTCCTTATCCCCCAGAATCTTATCACGATTCCCCATTCTAATGACAGATCGTCCACGAACCGGGCTCTTATCAGTTTGAACAATGTCAGATCTTTTTGTCTCATCTTGATGGCGACAATTCGGTAATATGATGCCCAACAATCCGACAATTAATGCAAAAATCGGCAAATTCTCATAAGTGATCGAAATAACAGAGCAATGTCCCACCCTTTCAACCATAATAAATTCTCAAGAGATTTATTTAAATTAAGTTCAACTAACACTCGAACAAAATATCACACTCCCGAATAACGAAGGACCATCAATTTGGAGCGGAGTACCTATCACACTTGCAATCTTCATAATCAAAGAGGATGCCAATACTCGATACTTAGTTCATAAATCCAAACCCAAACTTGTGCCATAGAAGTATTAATTTTATAAGGATTAAAATTCGGGATCCAATTAGTGATGCGGATTGTACCCGAATTCAAATTCCATGAAACTTTAATGAAAGCACGATTACGGTCAACTATATCATTAAACTCAAACTAAAATAACCCTTACCTAGTGGTACCAATCGCCAAGCATGTTGAATTCTCCAAACCGCATGCAATTTCGATTTGAGCGTCTCTAACGTGCATGGTTTTGCCCCTTTTAGTAGGTGTCATCCGATTAATGAATCTTGTAACTCAGCTGTCGTTGATGATAAATCCTTCATCTATCGTTCTGAGAATAAAAATCTCCTTTCTTAATCGGAATTGTATCCTCCCCGGAGTGCACCATTTTTGCAAAAGATTTCTTCATAGTCGTTTCTTGAAAATGCGGATCCGTTCTTGGATGGTTATTGAGAATCTTGGAAGCATGATCAACAAGATGATCTAAAAGTTGAGGAAAACATGTAGAATGTAAGATCTTGATTTTCTAAATCAATTCTTGTAGCGGTTTGAAACGTTTATGTAGGAGGATCAAGAGATGCAGAATCGGGTTTGGAGAAACCCTTGGTAAAACCCTAGGAGCGGGGATAGGAGAATCATGAGATTTCGTAATTTAAAGGAAAAGAGAAAAATCAAGCTCCATGAAGAAGATCAAGATCGTCGGCCATGGAGGTTTGGGAGGAGAGAGAAGAGAGCATTTTTTCTCAAAACTCTAATTTTTTTGTGACAACGAGTATATCTTGATATTTAGGTCAATAATTTAACATATTATTAGTGTTATTTAATGATATCGTGAATGGAAAATCAAACATTAATTTCGATCATATGTGCCAAAAAAATTATAGAAGAAATTCAAGAGGGTAAGCTAGCATTGCTTGTCAGAATATTGAATATCAGTGGAGCTCCCAACATTGAGAGTAAATGATGAACACATATTATTTTTGATTTACAAAGCTATGCAATTTCATGAAAACGTCGAACATTGTAACATGATTGATGTGCTGACCCCATGCATGGAAGCTGAGTTTGAACAGGTTGTGATGAAAGACGCATTGGAATTGTGCTTAAGTCACTCACTAGAGTCCCAATGTATGTGTTTTGACATTACTAACAATGAGGTTATCGATTTTGTGCTTGCCTTAGAGTCTGCGCAGAAGAAAATACCAGAAAACGGTGTCCTGGACATCCCACACGGGCATGTGGAACAACACGGCCAGGCATGCGGTACATGCCTTGATGATGCACATGCCCGTGTGGCAAGACACAACCAGAGCGATGCGGTATCTTTGCTTGAAAGGTCGATCCACACTACCGTGTGCCTTCACACAACCTGGCTAGGCGACAAGGGGATGACTCACCACACGTCCATATGGAAGGACACGGTCGGACCGTGCGACCAACCTCCATCATCCAAAATCCACACGGCCGTGTGGTATCACACCACCCGACCGTGCGACATGTGTTTTTAGTGAAAGTTCAAAAGATGATCTCTCGGCTCCCCAGAACTTAAACATCTTCCGATCATCTTAAATATGCATTCTTGGCGACAACGAAACCCATCCGGTAATAGTTTCTTCTTCCTTTCTTTGAAAATCAATTGTAAAAACTACTACATGTTTTAAGGAACACAAAACGCTATTGGATGGTCTATTTCGATTTAAAAGGTATAAGACCTTCGATTTGCATGCATAAGATAAGAATGGAAGATGATTGTAAACCTTCTATGCAACACCAATGGAGACTTAACCCATTATGCAAGAAGTCGTTAAGAAAGAAGTACTAAATGGTTAAATAATGGAATAATATTTTCTATATCGACATCAATTGGGTAAGTCCAATACAAGTTGTTCCAAAAAGAGAGGGATGACGATAGTAAAAAGTGAAACCGATGAAATCTTAGCTACTAGAGTTGTTACAGTCAATTTGGCGTATTTGCATTGATTATCGAAAGTTAAATGCAAGAACTCATAAAGATCACTTTCCCCTCCCCTTTATGGATCAAATGTTAGATCGCCTTGCATGTTATGAATACTATTGCTTCTTGGATGGGTACTCGGGGTATGATCGATTGTGATTGCTCCGGAGGACCAACAAAAGACAACATTTACATGTCCTTATGGTGTGTTCACATTTCGTAGATTACCATTTGGGCTATGTAATGCACCGCAACATTTCAAAGATGTATCTTTGGCGATATTCCATGGAATGATTGAAAACATAATGGATGTCTTCATGGATGACTTCTCGGGTTTTGGTAGTTCGTTTGATCATTGCTTGCATAATCTAACCCTTGTTTTGCATAAATGCGAGGAGACGAACTTAGTACTAAATCGGGAAAAATGCCATTTCATAGTAAGAGATGGCATAGTACTCGGGCATCGTGTTTCTTTCGCAGGTTTAGAAGTTGACCGAGCAAAGGTGGTAGCCATTGAGAAACTTCCACCTCGAAAGAATGACAAAGCAAAGAAGGAGCTTTTTGGGACATGCGGGTTTTTATAGGCGTTTTATTCAGAATTTTTCAAAAATAACTAAGGCTCTGGTGATCGCACTAATTTTGATCACGCCAGATTGAGTCAACCTTTCGAGATAACATGCGACGCAAGTGACTATGCGGTATGGGCCACACTGGGACAAAAATGTGAAAAGTTGTTTCGTGTTATTTACTATACAAGTCAAACATTGGATCCGACACAACAAAATTACACCACAACCGAGAAAGAATTCTTTGGGTGGTGTTTGCATATGACAAATTTTGGGCATACTTGATTGGGACAAAGACAATAGTCCATACGGACCACGTTGCGGTCAAAGCATTAGAAAGACTACGAGAGGCTTTCCAGGCCGACTACAATACAAGTCATGAACAATAAGCGAAGCCAAGCCTATCCGGCTTTTTTATGTCGAAAGCCCCAAAACTGGCTATCTTATAGCAAACAACTAACGCAAGCCTACTCAACTAATTTCATAAGTTAAGGCCTGTTCGCATCGCAAACTAATAGAAAAAACAAAATACCTATTCGCAAAGAAAGACGCCAAGCCAAGGCTCATTCGATGGATACTCTTGCTACAAGAGTTTGATATTTGAAATTCGGGATTGAAAAGGATGTGAGAATGTGGTAGCCGATCATCTCTCACGACTTGAGCAAACGGCTAATGAGAACACAAATGGCACAATAATCAAAGAAACATTCCCGGACGAGTTAATTTTGATGGCGAAACAACCATCCCCTGGTACTTTGATATTGTAAATTATTTAGTAAGCGCGGTTTTACCACGGATATCACATATCATGCTAAGAAGAAATTTCTTCATGATGTGAGATATTTTTTGTGGGATGAATCTCTATTATTTAAAAGATGTGCGATTCGATTATTCAAGATGTGTACCTCAAGAAGAATGGGCAAGCATTCTGGAGCAATGCCATTCATCACCATGTGGGGGCCACTTTGGACCAACACGCACTGCGGCTAAGGTATTACAGTCCGGTTTCTTTTGGCATTCTATTTTCAAAGATTGCTATAAGTTTGTTTTGTAGTGCGATAGGTGTCAACGTATGGGAAACATTTCAAGACGATATCGGATGCCATTGACTCAATAATGGAAGTAAAATTATTCAACGTTTGGGGTATAGACTTCATGGGACCATTTCGGCATCAAATGGATACTTATACATTCTTCTTGCAGTGGATTATGTATCCAATGGGTAGAAGCTATCCTTACTAAAACAAATGATGCCAGAATAGTGTTGAATTTTTTGCAAAAGAATATCTTCACTAGGTTTGGCACCCCACGGGCCCTAATTAGTGATGGAGGGTCGCACTTCTGCATTAAACTGTTCAATAATATGATGGAAAAATATGGAGTGAAGCATCGAGTGGCCGCCGCTTACCACCCACAACAAATAGGCTAGCCGAGGTATCCATAGAGAAATTAAACAGATCTTGAAAAAGATGGTTAGCACAAATCGGAAAGATTGGGTTTTAAAGCTTGATGATGCTTTATGGGCTTATCGTAAGGCATACAAAACACCTCTGGATATGTCCCCGTATCGATTAGTTTTTGGGAAATCATGCCACCTTCCGGTGGAATTAGAGCATAAAGCATTTTGGGCAGTGAAAAAGCTTAACTTTGACATGACTGCAATAGGAGAACAGAGAAAACTACAAATAAGCGAACTGGAAGAATTCCGTCAAGATACATATGAAAATGCCCAAATCTACAAAGATTGCACAAAGAGATGGCATGACAAGAAAATTCTGAGACGAGAATTCCTACCCGGGCAAGTAATACCACTATATAACTCAAGATTGAGATTATTCCCGAGTAAGCTTAAATTAAGGTGGTCCGGTCCATTCATTATCAAAAAGGTGCTATCACCCTGGAGGAGCCATTGAATTACTAGCAAAAAATGGTCGAACTTTCACCGTAAATGGGCAAAGAATTAAACACTATTATGGGCAAGAAACTCTGCAAGAAATTTCGACCATCTACTTGCTGTGAACTATCCATGTAAGTACTTATTACGCCTTCCTCTTTACTTTTGATAATTTCCTCATATGTTCGGAATGAAGCATATTTTAAGTTTGGGGGGTTGTCAAGAATGCGTAATTTAGTTCTTTCTTGCATTTTGCATTGCATTTAGGATTGTATGTAGAGCATTTTTGCATTAAAAGTTTTGATATTTTTATATCTTTGATTTTTATTTTTTATTATTTTTAGCACGTTTATCACTTTAGCACGTTTAATTGCTTTTCATGTGATTTTTAATCAAGATTTTCGAAAAATGCCTAAAGCTTCCATATGATTTTTTGCTATGAGCCTTTAATTTTATAAGATAACATACTTTTGGGAATAATGTGATGAATTGTTGAGGAGATGTCTTTTATTTGTTTGGCATTAGTTGAGAAAATTGGGTATTTGAGCATGTTGCTTAAAATAAGCTGTGAGTTTTTATGTCTTAAACTGTTTATCTTATGCAGCTTATTTTTTTCTTGAGTGTGTCATTCATGGTTGATAGAACTCTAGAACTTGTTCTAGTATCTTCATTGAAGCCATGTGTGTGTGCAATTTTTGAAAATGATTTAAGGCAATCTTTATTTAGCCTACTACGTCTAAAAAGCCTACTTATGAACTCATGATTCCATAGTCACCAATTTTGAGCCAAAACCTTTTATTGTTAGCCACATTGATCTTTAAAATTAAAAACATGATTTTATCCCGAAATTTCCTGAGCTTATAGAAAATGAACAAGTTTGGGAGAGATGTGGTGAATATTTATGAAAAAGAGAGGAAGTTGGCAAAAGAAAGAGGATAAGCGATGATCTAGGTGAATGAAGAATGTACGAAGCTAAAAAAAGAATCTCGAAAAATGTATAGAGAAAATGGAGCAAAAGAAAGAAAAATTCTAAAACTTTTGAAAAATGAGAGCTTGAGGCTTGAGAAAAAGGCAAAAAGGCAAAAAGACCTAAGAATGAAAAAAAGGAGAATAAGGGTGGAGTTGAGTTAAAAAAGAAAATACAATAAAAAATGAGTATTATCTTTGAAATTGGGTTGGTGAATTGCAAGTCTGTGTGCTTAAATTCTATTTGCTCAAATCAAGTCACTTAATCCAAATTTTCCCAACCGTTACCAAAGAGCCTACATTACAACCTAATAAAATCCTTTTTGATTCTTAAATTGTGCACACAAAAGTGGTAGAGATTGTTTGATACTTGTTTTTATCTTAATTTTGATGATTTTATTTTATCACCACCAAAACAATGTTTTTAAAGGTTGTCCAAATACTCCTAAATGATTTAAAATGGTTTTAATATTTTACGGAGTATTTCCTCAAGTTTATTTTTGATAATAATGGACAACACTTTTAATGATTTTATATCAATGGGTTTTTACTCCTATAACATGATTTCCAAATGTTTTCTAAATACTCCCGATTGGATTAAAATGTTTTTACTGAATTTTCGGAGTATTTCTTGAGTTTTATTTTTGACAAAAATTGGACAACATTTAAATGCCTCGTGGTCGACCAAATGGTCATCTATAGGGCAACCCGTACTGAGATGTTTTTAGAAACAGAAAATGAGACGGAAAAAAAACAAGCAGTCGGCCGTCGCCTGCGGCGATCGGCCCGGTCGACGGCCGTCGCCGATGGTCGACCGGGTACTGCAAGTTTCAATTTGAAACAGATCAAAACCTCTTCGTTTTTGATTAGGGGGGACCGGTTGAGGCAGTCGGCCGACCGGTCGAAGCCTATGTCGGCCGCCGCCTGTTGTATTTTTCAAAGTGTTCTTATTTCTCTTATTTACGTGCGGCCGTGCATCTGTGTATTGACAACAAAAATATGACCGTTTGACAAACACACATTTCCTTAAATTGTGGGATTGATTTCTAACAACTATATTCTTGATTTTAATTGTATTTTTCTGTAGATTTTCAATCCCCAATAGGAGCCTATGCTTGATCAATCATCTCCTATAAATAGAGGATATTTTGGAGCAACAAAACAACAATTAAGATACAACACAACAAGATACACTTCAAGCAAATACTTGGTCTTTCATTGTTATTATTCTTGTTGTAAATTTGCCTAGCTTATCACTTTCACATCCTTGAGGTCTAGGCTATTCTTGATTACACCTTGCACTCAAATTGTATTATTCATTATTGAGTTGTAATCTTGATTTTTGGTTATCATTCAAACACAAGATATCCTTGTGAGTGTTCTTGTGGTAAGAACACACTTGGATGATCTAGGTGATAGGTGAAGAAGATTGTGGTGATCTTCTTATTGAGGTGTTGAAGAATTTGGTATTCTTCAAGGTTGAAGATTGTGCTAATCTTCACAAGGTGCCGTTGAAGGGAGATTGTGGTAATCTCCAAAGGTGGTGTTGAAAAAGAGTGTGGTGCTCTTCAAAAGGCTTTGTAAGTTGAATTCGTATTAATTTTGGTAATTAATAAAATTCTTTTTCTTTTTGAAATCCATCCGGATATCTTGGGGTGGTAGAGGATTAGGCCCTAGGTGGGTTGAACCTCTTTAAATCAACGTGTGTTGTTTACATTCTGCACCTTTATCATTGTGTTTGAGCATTCGATTGCAAAAAGAGGGCGAAATCGAAAAGATGGAGATAATCTATTCACCCCCTCTAGATTATCGTAGCCACTTGGACTTACAAGTGGTATCAAAACCAAACTCTTTGGCAAGCTCGTTTCACATCGCGAGTAAAGAGAAACGATCGTCGGCTACGAACGAAGCTCATCTATCCGGCACCTCCTCCACCAAGCCACCACTATTTGATTCCAAAAATTTAATTTTTGGAAAGAAAGAATGGAATGCTACTTACAAGGTTGCGGGTTCGACATTTGGAACACCGTCATAAACGAAGAATCCATTCCGATGAAAGATACACCACACTCCTCAAAAGGCTTCAAAAGCTCAATGATGAAGAGAAGAAAATCATCTCCTTAAACGGTAAAGCTCTAAATATTTTGTATTGTTCATTTACTAATTTGGTATATGAACATATTGTAGGAATAAAATCGGCACATGAAGTATGGCAAAAATTAGAAGCCATCTATGGAGTAGTGGCAAATGAAAGGAGTCAAACAAAAGCATCTACTTCTCAAGGTCATACAAGCTCAAATCTAAGGAACAAGCCTCCTACAACTTCCAACTATGAAGAAGTTGAATATTGTTTTATGGGCATCAATGAAGAAAATGAGGTATGTCTTAAACCCTCTACTTCCTATGATATTGTCATTCAAAATGATTATAGTGATTTGCAAAATGATTATGATGAACTTCAAAATGAATTCCAAAGCTTACTTGTTAAATACAAAAATTTGAAAAAGGAATTCAATGTTTTAAAAAATAATAAGGATAGTTTATTTACTTCCTATGAATCTCTATCATGTGCTCACACCACCATACTTGACAAGGTAACCTTGAAAAATAAAATAGTACTCTTGTTGAGGATATAAATTGCTTGAAAAATGATTTATCTAAATCCAACTTGAGTCACCGATAAAATGACCAAGATTGTTAATTGTTGAAACTAGAACTTGATCATAAGCCTAATGGTGTTAATCACATGAAAAAGAATCAAGTCTCTAAGCATGTTGGTCATTATGCTCCTAGAATTATTACATGTTTCTATTGCGGTAAAAAGGGTCATACGGCTAATTTTTGTCAAGCTAGGAATAGCTCTAATTATCATTGGAGACCTAAAAGTCTCAAGACTAATCCCAAAGGACCCAAACACATGAGGGTACCACAAAATAATGTCATATTAGGTACCCTGAAATAATGATCGAAGAAAATTCATACCGCCAAGAAGACATCAAATAATCGTTTCATTTGATCAAAGAAGGAGAAACTATTCTCAACAAAGCCAATTTCCAAGAAGAGGATATAATCAAAATTGGGAAGAACATAATCCTTGAAATGGCAAAGACATCATCAACAAGATGATTTTCAAAGAAGAAGTGACTTCTCAAAGGAAGATATCATCAAAAATGGGAACGACACAACCCATGGAAACGCGTAATTGGTAAACCATATCTCCCCATCCATATATGCATTTTATTTTAATGCAAGTTTTCTTTTAATTATGTCTTAATTGCAAAATGAGTTTTCAAGCATTTATTTTTAATATAGGTCCTTTATATATTTGTGAGTTTCATAATTTTAAAAGAAAGTAAGACCTTGCATGATTTTCTAAAACTTTTGAACATTTAATTAGACTTATGTGGCTTATTATCTCTTATAAAATCTTATAGCATAAGCTCTTTTTGATATCTTCTATTACTTGCCTACACTTGTATTTTTGTGCAAATTTTGTCTAAGAATTGTGTAGGATATGTATCTCATATTCATTGGCTATTACGTAATCAAGTTCCTTAAACTATCAAGGCACGCACTCGTATTTTTTTTTAACTCGATATTATGCTTATGCACATATCTTTCAAGATATTTCATTTTAACCCCTTAAGTGCCCCTAAATGATTTTGCAAATATTCTCTTAAAAAGGCACTACTTGTTATGTCTCGATTTTCTCGATTATATGATTTCCCAAAACCCATATTTGTTGGATATAACCCAAAAATATTTTTTGCAAAGTTTTAAAACTTTTGGGGTGAAAAATCGAATTTTGGAAAACTCGGGAATAGTAAAAATTACCTGGGGCGGTCAAAGCGGGCGGCGGCCAGGTTGCCACACGTCGACCGGTCTCCCCCTACCTCGACCAGTCGCCCAGGCCTATTTTACACATATAATCGATCTGTCTTGATTTTAAATGCAGAAAGAAGAAAAAACTCCCAAACCCTTATAGCAGCCGAATTTTCATCCCCTTTTCTCTAGAATCTTCAATTCTTCATCATTTTCACGATTCTTGTTGCTAATCTTCTTATTTTCACAAGAATCTTACATATATGGCTCCCCAAAGAATTCCACGGTCGAAATCCCATCTCCAAGCGTAGAAGAGGCGGAGAGGGTTCGTCGAGAATCGGCAAGAGGAAGCCGAACAGGGGATATTCGAGCCGCTCAAAGAAACGTGGCTCAAGAAGGTGATGACGTTGAAAATCTCATTCTCTCTCGGGCCCAAATTACCGAGCTACGCGGAACAATTTCGCTCCAAAATTGCCGTTGGGCGAAAGGTAAAAAATCCTTTGTTACTCAAGCCCCTAATTCCCACAATGTTCTTAATTTCATCAATAAATATGCGGAATGGTATTATGAGGACTCGGGAATGGGAGGAAAATCTATTGCTCGGACTAAAATGTGTCGTTTTAGTTCATTTACAAATGAGTATCCTACTATTAGAGGATTTTTTGAAGAGCAAGGTTGGATGTATCTATGGGAGCATGCTTATGTTTTGTATGATGATGATATTATCCAACATTTTTATGCTAATATGTGGGTGCAATATGATAATGAAAGAAAGCCGATTGCCGTTAATTCGCTTGTAAAGGGTCGTCATTTTAGATGGACTCCCAATGATATTTGCTTGGCTTTTACGTGTTAGAGAAGGTGGTTGGGATTATTTCTCTTGTGGGACTTGGAATGATGAAATGTTGGGGTGTCAATGAAAGAAGTGAAAACGTATTTGGGAGTATGGCCAAAGTATTCTTTGTTGGCAATGACACTTGAGCATCGTATTTTGTCGGTCATTGTCTCATATTGCATTTGTGGTAAGTCGGGAAAGATGCCTAGCAACATGGATTACTTTTTGACTTATAAGATTGCTAGGAGGAACCACTTAACTTTGGTGCCATACTTATTCAATGTCTAATCGAGTCCATCACTCAAGGTAATAAGAAGTTGGTTATGGGAAATTGGATTTGTAAACTTCTTATTCAATCGGGACTACCTTCGTCGGAGTGTAACTCGGAAGTATTTCAAAATGACTTCGACATTGATAACATCTCCCAAATGGTCACAATGCGCAAGAATATGGACATCCGACCAACCAAAATGGCTAGAGGAAGAGGTCAAGAGTCCCCGATCCTAATGACTACTTTGATGACATCGAGGCCGCAAGATTGGCGGAAGAAGGCGAACCGAGCAATCCGGAGGGTAATACCGGTGCTCAACCGCCTAGGAGGTATACTCAAGCCGAATTTGATGAGATGAGGGCTTTTCATGAGACGAGGTATGAGGCTTTGGAGCAAAAGACCTCCAAAATGCAAAAGTCTATCGGGAAGTTGAAGAAATTCATCAAGGACTTTATTCCCGGATCTTGCTTCTCCTCGGATGAGGAATGATATCCCCACTCCCTTTACTCTCTAGCATTTTCATTAATGATGCTTTGTATTTTGATGAACTTTTGTAAAACTCATTTGTACTAATGATATTTGCTTGTTTTTCTTAAAAGGGTTGAAATTGCAAGTTGATATTGACTTGTGGATGATCATGATTTTGATGGAGTATTTGATGGTAAAAATACTCTAATTTAAAGCATTGTTTGATAATTGGTATGAAGTACTTGATGGTAAAAGTGCTTCTCTTAATGCTTTGATCTTTATGCTTAGTTGGATATGTTGGGACATTTGATACATGTATTGTTTAAGGCATGACTTATTACTTGTTGGATGCTCTAATTTTTGGCATTTGTAATGCCTTGATTCTTCTTAGCTTATATTATCTCAATTGGGTTGAACCCTTGAGAATCTTTTTATGTTGAGCCTACTATTTGATGTACAAATGTTGCATATGGTGCATATGATCTTTTTGAGCTTTGGAATGAGGTTGATTGATGATATGAAAATTTTTGGCTTGAAACCTTTACAAGAATTATATGCAACCTCTTTTATTTTTCACGCACACTAGGTGTTTGTTGAAATGTCGAAATGAAACTTTCAACTTCTACATGATTCTCTTGCTTCAAAATGTCTTAAAATCTTTTTGAAATCATGTTTTTAGCTTACTAATGAGCTTTTGGATCTCTATGTTACAATTCTCCCATTTTCCTAGGACTTTATGTATAATTTGCTCGATTGTTGATAAACCGTCTCGTATGCGCACTTTGATATATTTGTATGATGTTTTTATCATCCTAACATTCTTTTGATGATTCCAAAGGGGAGAAACATGATATTGGCTCATTAGCTCAAAGAAGCTAATAAAAGCTTGCCATAAAAGAAGCTAATAAAAGCTTGCCGTAAAAAGCTATAAGCTATGGCTCATAAAAGCCATAAGTTGTGATTTGTTCATTTGTTTCTTGATGGACTTATATATTTGTTTAATGATGCTTGTTGACAGGGGAGCTTATAAGCTCTTGAACAAACTCTGTAAAAGCTAAAGCTTTTAGCTTATGGAAAATTGCTTTTACATTATTCTTGATATGCTTGTTGATAGGGGAGCTTTTGATTATTATTGAATATATTTACTCCCTACTTGGTTGCTTTTATATTTTTGGAAATTTTGGTTGCTTCCAAACGGTCAAATGTTTTTACCGGAAAATCATTTCTAAAATCGCTCTCTTGGTTGGTGTAAAAATTGTTTTGGTTTGTAATCATCAAAAAGGGGAGATTGTTTGATACTTGTTTTTATCTTAATTTTGATGATTTTATTTTATCACCAAAACAATGTTTTTAAAGGTTGTCCAAATACTCATAAATGATTTAAAATGGTTTTAATATTTTCCTAGAGTATTTCCTCAAGTTTATTTTTGATAATAATGGACAACACTTTTAATGATTTTATATCAATGGGTTTTTACTCCTATAACATGATTTCCAAATGTTGTCTAAATACTCCCGATTGGATTAAAATGTTTTTACTTTGAATTTTCGGAGTATTTCTTGAGTTTTATTTTCGACAAAAATTGGACAACATTTTACGTCTCGTGGTCGACCGGGCCGCCCCTATAGGGCAACCCGTACTGAAGATGTTTTTAGAAACAGAAAATGAGACAGTAAAAAAACAAGCAGTCGACCGAGTCCGGGCGTCGGCCGTCGACCGGTCGGCCGACCGGTGCCGGATGGTCGACCGTACTGCAAGTTTCAATTTGAAACAGATCAAAACCTCTTCGTTTTTGATTAGGGGACCGGTTGAGGCAGTCGGCCGACCGGCCGAAGCCTATGTCGACCGGTCGCCTGTTGTATTTTTCAAAGTGTTCTTATTTCTCTTATTTAAATGCGGCCGAGTCGCATGTGTATTAATGAAAAAATATGACCGTTTGACAAATGGACACATTTCCTTAAATTGTGGGATTGATTTCTAACAGCTATATTCTTGATTTTAATTGTATTTTTCTGTAGATTTTCAATCCCCAAGAGGAGCCTATGCTTGATCAATCATCTCCTATAAATAGAGGAAGTTTTGTAGCAACCAATACAACAATTAAGATACAACACAACAAGATACACTTCAAGCAAATACTTGGTCTTTCATTGTTATTATTCTTGTTGTAAATTTGCCTAGCTTATCACTTTCACATCCTTGAGGTCTAGGCTATTCTTGATTACACCTTGCACTCAAATTGTATTATTCATTATTGAGTTGTAATCTTGATTTTTGGTTATCATTCAAACACAAGATATCCTTGTGAGTGTTCTTGTGGTAAGAACACACTTGGATGATCTAGGTGATAGGTGAAGAAGATTATGGTGATCTTCTTATTGAGGTGTTGAAGAATTTGGTATTCTTCAAGGTTGAAGATTGTGGTAATCTTCACAAGGTGCCGTTGAAGGGAGATTGTGGTAATCTCCAAAGGTGGTGTTGAAAAAGAGTGTGGTGCTCTTCAAGGTGTTGTAAGTTGAATTTGTATTAATTTTGGTAATTAATAAAATTCTTTTTCTTTTTGAAATCCATCCCGGATATACTGGGGTGGTAGAGGATTAGGCCCTAGGTGGGTTGAACCTCTTTAAATCAACGTGTGTTGTTTACATTCCGCACCTTTATCATTGTGTTTGAGCATTCGATTGCAAAAAGAGGGCGAAATCGAAAAGATGGAGATAATCTATTCACCCCCTCTACATTGTCGTAGCGCTTGGACTTACAAGAGATGTTAAGAAGATTTGCAAGCCTATGGTAGTTCTACTTTCATTGATTTTGAGCGTAAACACTTACCATACACTTTGAGAGATGAGTGATACACTACTTCTTGTGAGTCGCGATGTCAAGTACCCGAGAGAGTATTAATTATGCGAACCCATGTGATTGATGACTTCTTGATAATTAATTGCAGTTTACATCGAATATGAAGTCAAATGAGATTAAATGTTTATAGTGTTCTTGTGTGTTCTTTGTACCCCTTGAGATTGTTTTTCTTAATTTGCTCGAGGACGAGCAATGATTTAAGTTTGGGGGATTTTGATACGTGTAAAATATACGTGCATTTAGGGGCTTAAAATGGTATATATTTGATACATTTGCATGTATATTCGGTGTGTTTTGGTTGGTTTCCTTTGTTGGGCGTGATACGGCGTATTCTTGTAACTTCTTACAGAAATGGAGCTAAATTGGATAAAAAACGATATCATGTTCCAAAGTATATGTCAAGAGCTAAGGTGCGGGCAAATATGTGAAGTAAAGAAGCATGGACGATCGAATAGCTTTCAAAGACTTTGGGGTTTAGTATTTTAGCCATAACTTTCTCTAAACAATTGATATTAAGGTGATTCAAGTAGCTATGGAAAGCTAAGAGAAAGGCTACAACTTTCATAAAGACCCCAGGAGCAAATTCGGACAAAAACATGTCACACGGTCGGACGGTGTGGGACCACATGGCCGTATGACATACCCATTTGAAAGAAGACATGTCCATGTGAAGTTGGGAAGAAAGCGGAGATGAAAACAAGCCACACGGCCGGACCGTGTGAAGACCACACCGGCGTGTGAGGTGTCTTTGGGTGAAACCCACACGGCCATGTGAGGCTACACGACCGGGCCTTGTGATGCACTGTCTTCGGATTTTGGTGTCATTTTCCCACTCCAACTCTACAAATGATCTCTCCATGCATCTATAAAAGGGACCCAATGCAAGAACGAATTTTCATTATCTAATATACATCCATACCACATACAACACACAATTACACAGGAATACAAGATCCAAGGTCTTCTGAGAGAGAAGGGCTAGGTCGCGAAGAACACCACAAGGCCTTTCGCATCTACGGGAGCACAAGAGCTTTGAAGGCTTGGAAGGGGAATCCATCCTGACAAGAAGATATTTTCTTTCTTTGTCTAGATCTCTTGTCTGTGCTTAAACGATGTCATAATGTTGATTTCGAATTTGTCTATGAATTTGTTATTAATGTTTGGCTAATCTTTCGGATCTCAGGGGCGTAATCAAAATTGTAGATTTATGTTAAATCTTGATTAATTATTTTTTTAATTAATTCATGTGTTCTATTTTATGAATTCGAGTGCTTATTCTTAATTTCTTATTATTTGGCCAATAATTTGCATGTCATATTTGTTAGTGCGAAATTTGGAAGAGGAGTTCTAACAAAGACATAAATTGAATTCGGACATAAACGGGTGTATCGAGTCGGAGACCTACAACCTTTGTGGGGAGTCATTCAATTCATAGATCTTTTGGGAGTTAATAATAGTTTTATCGAATCGGAGAACTACAATTGTTATTAATCTCATTTTTATGCGCCGCCCGGGAGGAAGAATAGACTAACCTATGAATTGAACCCATAGAATTGCATGAATTGGTTTTGAAACTTTAATTGGATTTAATATTGAAGAAACATATTGAGATTATGTGCCTAAAGTTGCTTCCACGGTTGTTGAAAATACTTGTGGGGTTCTCAAATTTATTTTATTTTTCTTTATTTTTGATTTTTATTAAAATACTTGATATTGATCGCTTTAATAAAATTGGAATGCGATGTTATTATAGCCTAAGTGTTTCGTAGTCAATCCCGAGGAATACGACCTTACTTTCCATTATTCTATAAATACACCGTACACTTTGCAGTAGTAAGATCCAAATATTTTTGGCGAACAAGGGGCCTCTATAAAAAAAAAAAAAATTCAAGCTCCAACAATGAACATCTTTTTCAACATCTAGAATATTGAACCAAGACAACACCTACAAAGACCAAAGAAGGATAAAATAGTCATTGAATTGTTTTTGATCTTCTAGCATTAAGAAGCAAAATCATCAATAAGATCATCAAAATTAAGATTTTCCAATACCTTATTTTCAATACATAAAATTACGACACACATATAATCTTTCTCGAGGCATAGTTGAACTTAAGTGTGGTTTTATCAATTTTAGTTTTGAAAAACTTTTATTTCTTAGCGATGCTTCGAATGGCGGTATAGTTAACGAACTCTATAAGCAATGAAAGTATTTGGAAAACAACAATGCTTTTACAATTTCAAGAACTTCAATAGTTGATTTTGTTTCTTTTGTCAAACACATTTGCAACACTTGCAATTCAGAAAATAAATCATGAGCACCTATATCAGATTTGTCATTATGTTTTGGAGCAACTTGAAAATTAACACAACATTTATGCAATCTATTGTCATCCATTGAAAGCAACTTCTTAGGACTAAACAAAAAATCAAAAATATTTTCAAAGACATTCAATCGTTCAAATCTACTCGTCAAAGATGAAATATCAAAATCAAGAACAAGAAAATAATTAGTCTTAAACGATTCCTCTGGTGATTGTGATATCTCTTCACTGTAATTTTCATCAAATCGTTTCTTCCTATGAGTTGCACATTTTTTTAGGAAAAACTGGATCAATTTCTATCCTAGATGCAATCTCTTTTGCTGATGCCATAGCAGATTGGAAACCTTTTCCCCTATATTTCTCAAAATAAGAAGTCAATCCTTTTAAATTATTTATTGCAACATCAATTTGCATACCTTTAGATTGTGATTTTTGCTAGCCGATTCAATTTTTTTCAAAATATTGTACCATATAGTCATGCCCAGTAGAAATTCAAAATTCTCGAGTTCATGTGTTGCTAAAGATTCAGTCTCACTCCTACAAACTCTTGATAATTCAAATAAAGCTTCTCTTATCTCATTAGGATGAGTTATTATAGTTGTGATACTATTAACATGACTTTCCCATCTTGTTATTGGCAATGACTTTAAAGTCAAGTGATAAACATGATCTTGTAGAACCTTCCATCTTTTCGTAGAACTAGCAAATAAAGTATGCATACGTTGTACAAGTCCAAAAAATAACACAACTTTAACACAAGAATTTGTCGTATCACAAATTGTTAAATTAAGATAATGACAAGAACATGGCATATAAAATGCTATTGGATTTATTTCAATCAATCTCTTTTACACACCTTGATTTTCAATGTTCTTTTTCCTTCTTAATTTGGATTGTATCTCTTTATCAATTGTTTCATTCTTTTTCAGTTTAATTTGCATCCAAGTTCTCATGTTGGTTATATGTTCAATACCTTTCTCATGTAGTCCAAGTCTCTGACTTAAATATTTCCAATCACTAAGACCTTCATTTGCAAGCAAACTTTTATGGTTCACTGATTTAAACAATTTACAACAAAAACAATAACTTAGTTGGCATCTTTTGAGTACACTAGCCATTTTCTATCTTGGTTCTCTCCATTTGGTAATTTTCTTGTGTAATGAGAATATGAAAAATGTCTAGAAAACTCATCAATAGGATACATGAGATTAAATTCTCTTATAGGACCTTTCTCTACCAAAATATCTCTAGTTTTATTATCAATGTTATCCCAAGTTCGTAGATCATATATAATATTCAAAATATGACCAATTTGCTTTGTTTCATTTTTATTCACAATTATATTACTATCTTCTTCGTCCAAGTCATTCGTGCCATTTTCTCGCAATTCTTCTTGCTCATTCATTTCTTGTTCATTCAAGTCATCTTGATTACTCTGTTTTTCTAATTCATCAGTTGAATCTTCAATTGAAGTATTAGTTTTTAAAAATTTATCAAGAGCACCTTTTTGAGTTTTAATCATCTCATCAATTTTTTTTTGTATTTTTTTTTTTTTGATTTCCTGATTGGTACTTTCTTTGTAACATATTTATACTAAAAACTTCACAAAAAAAAAAAAAACAAAACCAATGGCTAAGCTAACAATCAAACAAATACTTTGAAATATAAGATAAAAAAGCAAGAAAGATGGCAAATTGACAATCAAATAGCAATAAAATTTGATTTTTTATTAGAAGGGTCAATATAATCTATTTATTGATGATTATAATGCGACCATTTGAAGTCTCTCAAATTTGCAAGAAAAATTAGAAAAAATGTTATAGTTATAAAAGACACAATTTACACAAAGTAATAAACCAAAAGAACATTAGAAAACAAGATTAGTACAACAATCAAAATTTATTATCAGAGCATCGGCTTTTGGATAAATTTATCGGTTTTCGATAATAGATTTGCTCGATTAAGAATTAAATTGAGATTTTTAATGATTTGATTTAGGAATAAAAATAATCATAACTTATATGTTTATGTATCAACGATGAAACAATTTCTTGAAATCTCAATCGGCAATTGAAGAATATTTTTCTCAACTCAAGTTTGAGATTGAGCCTCGAGGAGAACCGAGAAGAAGGGAAAGAAGAAATGAGAGAAGGTTTGAGAGTCGGAAGAGGCGTAAAAAATATTGAGAAAAAGAAGAGGCTTATGGAAGAAAGTGGAATTTTTTTAGTCTTTTAATGGGAGCATGATTCTTAAAGTAAAAAAAAAAAAAAAAAAGTCTTTTCGTATTTTTTTAATTATAAAACAAAACCACTTTTTTATTAAAGTAGAATGAGAACACATCATAAACATATAATATTTTTAAAGATATGAAAGAAAAATAATTTTATTTAATTTTAAATTAGAAGCGATGGGAACTCATCGACGTCGACATGACTTCATTATGACGTCATAAATAATAAAGAAAAATAAATAAGAAGAATATCAACAATGGATTTGAGATAAGAAGAAGAAACGTCATCCATGACGCGTCATCAAGACAAATATCCAGGCATGACTTTATAAAAGCGAGGAATCTACTTTAACAGTGTCCGGACAAGCTTTTTGAAAAAAGAGGAATCAAGAAAAAGCAAGAGCTAGAGGACAAACAACAACTTTGTACAAAAGTCGTAAAGAGTGATCCGTAATGGACACGCGTCAATCAATAGTTTAAAGAAGTGGTCGATCTGAGATCACGAGTCTTGTGTAAATTATTGAGTCCAGTATAAGTATTTGTATAAAGAGTCAGAGCCATAGATAGAGGACAGATGTCCTAGCTTAGTATAGAAGAAAGACATGTTTTCTTGCCTATAAATAGAGGTGATCGGCAATTGTATAAACACACCTCATAGCAATAAAAATTCTCTTTCTAAAATCATCTCGAGCCTTCTTTCTGATTTTTATTTAGTTTCTGCAAATATTTTCAAACCCAAAATAAACCAAAACCCTAAAACATGACCAACTCTTTCGAGAGCCCCCCAACACCCCCAAGTGGTATCGAGGCACGAAAAAGGTTAGATCCAATTTTAGTTTAGATTGTAGTTAAGTTTAAAAACGGACCCTCCTTCGGGAAGGGGAAAAAGAGTTCTAAAACTTATTCAAATATTTTTCTATAGTTTTGAAATATAAGCTAACCACATATAGCCCAAAACCTTTTAGTTCGAAACTAAAAACTCCATTAGAATCCTAAGATCTGGTAAAAGACGAAAAGTCCGTGAAGGCGAGAGGAAGCCGTTGAAGGACGAAAATGCGGGTGAACCGAGGAAGAAGGAGAAAGATGGAATCAAGGGATCCGAGAAACAAGGGAAAAGGAAAAATGGAGGTTAGTTCTTATTTTCTAAAACTATAGAATTATATATGAAGTTAAGTTTTAACTCAAGTACCCATACATCCATAAGGAGTTTAAATCGATTTAAATTTGATATTTTATGAGATCAATAGAATATTTAAATCTAGAGTTAAGAGGTTCAAAACAGATTAGAACATCAATAGAAGGATTACATATCGGGTGTAATTTTGATAATAGCTTTGAACATATTTTTCATAGTAAAGAAAATCACTTAAACTCTATAAATGATTTAATAATAAATTTTGGAACTCATCAACAAGAACAAAATAATAGAATATTGGATTTAATAACAGATCTTCAAAAACAAAATAAAAAATTGACTGAAAAAGTTGATTACTTAAAAGAACAACTTTCAATTATTGAAGGAAAAACTAGACAAGTTAAAGATATAAATACAGAAAATAGAATATCAAATCTTGAACAATTTGGAGTAGAAGAATTAACCAAAAAGATTAAAGATTTAAATATTAATAAAGTAAAAGATACTAAAAGAGTCAATCCAAAGAAATTGGGTTTATTATTAAAATGAATAAACAAATTATGCAGATCTTTAAAAGAAAAGAAGAAAAAGTTGAAAGAGTTCAAGATGTAATAAAACCAGAACAACAATTTGTTTTATTTAAAGACAAAGATATTAAAAATATTAAAAGAAAACAAATATACAAAAACAATCAACCGAAAGAAAAATTATTAGAGTAATAAATGAAAGAGTAGAAAGTATTACTAAAGAAGATCAACAATTAAATTTTAAAATAGTTGAAAAAACAAAAGAGATAACTAAAGAAATAAAATATATCCACTTAGGATTAATAATAATAGGAGTAAAAGGTTTACATAGAAGTTATCAAGGAGAAAAAACTCTGGTAATACTACATGATGAAAGACATACAGATCTAGGACATGGAATCCTAGGAACATTTGAAATAGATATGACAAAAAATAATGGAGAAATAATATATTTCTCGTCCCGTTATTTAATAGATGCTAAAGATATTGGGTATATAAAAATAGGAATTAAAACAAGAGGTTATAAATTCCAAGAAGGAATAAATAACTTAATAATTAAAACAGGATTCATAGGAAAATTATGTGTAAATTGTAATGTTATCGTAATTTAAAATCGGATAAGAATGATCAAATAGAAGTTAGTAAGGGAATACAAGCTATACCGAATAAAATATAGTTAAGAAAAAATACGGGACAAGAATGGAATATAGAATCATTTATAAAAACAGAAGAAAAAATAATACCACATAAAAATGTTATGTATGAAAACCCAAGAGGATCAATATCAATAAGATTTCAAGATTACGGATGGATTAATGATAATAATGAAATGTAAAGTACTTCAGAAGTATAGAAGAAGCGGAGATAACCGGATGAATAGAATGGAAGAAATTCGAGAATATATGATTAATCCGATTTCAAATTTTTAATAGCTAAAATAAAATTTGAAAAGAATAAATTATTACAACAAGTTAAAATAATTTATGATACTTTTAAAAGAGATATCCTGAAAACAAATGAAGAAATTATGAATTATCAAATAAAAAGAGTCTATAATATAAACCAAGATACAAAAGAGTGTAAAAATATAGAAGATTTATATACAAATCTTGGAAAAGAAAAAATTCTTGGAATTAAAATAGAAGAAAAAACAGATCAAAGAATGAATGAGGAAATTTTAATTAGAGAAATTAAAGATATGGAAGGAACAAATATAAATGAAAAAATAACTCATGAATATGAAAGAATAATGAAAGATTATAGTCTTGACTATGAAAAAGCTTTTTCTTAATTAAATAAAAATATAAATTAGATCATGAAGATTATATTAAATATTCAAAAAGATATATATAGAATTAATGATTCAAAAATGAATGTAGAACAAACAGGACCATCATCACAAGTTATAATACGGATCCTAGATTTAATCAAACAGGTTAAAGAAGAAAAAACATATGAATTAGGAGGAAGACCACCTAGAGAACCAAACTGAATAAATAATAATGATTATTTTAGAGGTTGGGAAAATTATAAAACAAAAGGAAGTAGATATATTCCCGATAATGTATTTTTACCACAAGCTAGTAAACATGGTTCAATTTTAACATTAACTAATATACATCCACAAAAATGGCCTGAAACAATGGATAGATGGGAATCAGATGCAGTAAGAGCATGGGTAAATTATGGAGCCCAAACAGAAACGGATATGTTTGTATACTTAGAAACACTTCTAGGAGATCTTCGCAATGAATATTTATAACATCAGAAAACAAATAAATCCGGATAGGATAAAACAGAGAAAATTAATGGGAGATAATCCATATAATTTTACAACATTAATAAGAGAAATCTTATTAGGATTTGAACCATCTAAAAATAATTTTAATATACAAGATGCAGCTAGGAGAGCACTTGAACAAACAACTATTCAAGAATGGGATAATATTGTAAATTTTAGTAATGATTACATGAGCTTAACATCAAAAGCTGGAATATATTTTGATGAAGAAATAGCTAATAGATATTTACTTAGATTACCTGGAATATTAGGAAAAGAAATAGAAAGTGGATGGAAAAGTATGAACTACCCTATTGGGTTAGGAGTAGGAGCGAGAATAATATATACTTTTGAAAGGTTAAAAGGAAAATGTTCGAAATAATACAACAAAAAGAAATTAAAAAACGAGTTATGCATTCTAAAAATGTTTTAACACTCAACAATATGAAAAACCATATAAAAAGAAAAATTTCTAAGAAAATCTTTTAGAAAACAACCACAAAAGGAAGACATGTTAAAAGACCTAATCCTAATAGAAAATTTGCTTGTTATACTTGTGGAGATCCAGATCATTTAGCAAGAAATTGTAATAAAAAGATGAATAACCCATATAGAGCTAATAAAATCGATGGATTAGAAGTAGATGTTGTAAGTATAGACTCTTATGACAATAGTTTTTATTCAATAGATGAAATAGAAGAGAGAATAAAAGATTTTGATGAATTCGAAAATTTAGAAATAGACCAATTAAAAAATATGATGGATAGTTTAGCAATACAAAACTATTGTTATATGAATAGAGAGGAAACACAACATGAACATCAATGGATACATGGTGAAGGAATGTTCACTAAAAAATGTGATTATTGTTTTTTATATCCTGATATGAAAAAACGTTATAGATGTTTTACTTGTAATGAAGAAATATGCATTTTCTGTTTGAAAAAGAATATAATATAGAATATAAAAATGAAAAGAAAGAAATAATAGAAAATAATGATCTAGAAAAAGAATTCTAAAAATAGAATTAGATATTGAAAAAATTAAAAATAAACTGTTAAAAATAACCAAAGGAAAAGAAAATAGAAGAAGAAGAAGAAGATATTAATATTAATAAAAATATTGATGAAGAATCTTTTAAACAAGAAATAGAAGAATATATACAAACAGAAAATTTAAGTATACAAAAGAATTTTAATAGCTTATTAAATATGAAATGTTGGATAACATTTAAAAATGGAAAGAAAATAGAGACATATGCAATAATAGATAGTGGAAGCACTAAAAGTTGTATACACAAAAATCTAGTACCTAATGAAGTATTAGAAAAAACAAAATTAAAAGTAATAGCAACATTAGCAGATGGAAGTACAACCCAATATAATCAATGTATTGAAAATAGTTTTATAGAATTTGAAACAATTAATAAAGAAAAAAGTTTAAAATATAATTTACCTCAAACATGGGTAACAGAAAAAGGAAAACCAGAATTTGTACTAGGATTAAATTTTCTAACATCAGATAATGGATCTATTACAATAGGAAGAAATTTAATACAAATAAATAGAAAAAATAGTTATTTATTAACAGATAAATCTGAATATAATAAAGAAGGATGTAGAAATTTAATAAACAAAGAAGAGGTTAATAATAGTGAAGATAATGAGTATGAAATATATGAACAATTTATTAAAAAACAAGTTTTTAATAATGAGCCAATAAATTATAATAAACAAAAAGTAGAAAAGTTAATAAGATTAGCGAGAAAAACTCAAATAATTGGAGAAGATCCTTTAAAACATTGGGATAGAAATCAAATAGAATGTAAATTAGAAATAATAAATCCTGAAATGGAAATTACAGGAAAAGATATAATATATAGTCCAGAAGATGAAAAAGAATTTGAAATACAATTAGAGGAATTATTTAAATTAAAAGTAATAAGAAATAGTATGAGTCCTCATAAAAGCCCTGCATTTTTAGTCAGAAATCATTCAGAACAAAAAAGAGGAAAAGCTAGAATGGTAATAAATTATAAAAGATTAAATAATAATACAAGAAAAATAGATTATGGATTTCCAAATAAAGATATTCTAATAGATAGAATTCAAGATAAAAAGATATTTAGTAAATTTGATTGTAAATCAGGATATTGGCAAGTAAAAATGGCCAAAGAATCAATAGAATGGACTGCTTTTAGTGGACCAAAAAGAGGACATTATGAATGGTTAGTAATGCCATTTGGATTAAAAAATGCACCAGCAATATTTCAACAAAAAATGGATGATATATTTAAAGATTTAGATTATTGTCTAGTATATATAGATGATGTTTTAATATTTAGTAATAACAAAGAGGAACATTATAAACATGTAGAAGAGGTAATGAATAGATTTATTAAAAATGGGATAATCATTTCAAAAAAGAAAATGGAATTATTTAAAGAAAATATAGAATTCCTAGGACATGCTCTAGGAAATGGAATGATAAAACTACAATCTCATATAGTTAAAAAAATATTAGAATTTCCAGGATAAAATGGAAGAAACCAAGCAATTACAACAATTCTTAGGATTGTTAAATTATTCAAGAATGTATATAAAAGACTTAGGAAGATTAGTAGGTCCTTTATATCAAAAAACAGGAAAAGGAGGACAAAAATATTTTAACAAGGAAGATGTTAAAATAGTACAAAAGATAAAAGAAAAGGTTAAACAATTACCGTTTAAAATTGCCATTAGAATCGAATATAAAATAATAATAACAAGATGCAAGTAATGAAGGGTCAGGGAGCTATATTGATAGTAAAACCCGATAAATTTTCAAACAAAAGTGAAGAAAAGATTTCAAAATATGCAAGTGGAATTTTCCAAAATAAGAATATGCCTTCAATAGAATGTGAAATAGAAGGAATAATAAATGCCTTAGAAAGTTTTAAACTTTATTTAAGACACCATTTACAATAAGAACAGTTGTGAAGCAATAGTAAGATTATATAAATATAATAGTGAAAGAAAAACAAGTACTCATAGATGGTTAAAATTTATAGATACAATACAAGGTAATGGATATGAAGTTACTTTTGAACATATACTTGGAGAGAAAAATTTTACAGCGGACTATTTATCTCGACAAGCTAATATTTTTTTGCGGGAAAAACAGGAGATGATAAAAATAGGGTCAAATATGTTGAGCGGATATTCGAATACTCAAGATGGTATTTGAAACCAAGATGGAAAAATAGTGGAACCAAGAAGTGCAACATATAATGAACAACCTTGTTGAAGCGGAGAAACACGAAACAGAACATGGTTATTTAGGAGTTTGAATGCCCTAGCCGATTTATTCGGTAAAAAGCGAGAAAAATATATCCTTATTTACGAGGTAAAAAACCAGGCCTCTATGAGAGACGGAAGAAACAGGCCTTTAAAGCAATGATTGGCTATAACAAAAGTGCTATGGAAACATTTGACAATGAGAGAGAAGCATATGAAGAAACGATCTGAAAACTATCCGGAACTCCTTACGTAATAGAAGGGGTTTACGAGAAAGAATAGATGAACTCGTAAAAGAGTTGCACAAAAACAATTTCAACCGGCTCAATACGATGGTGAAGGATTGGATTATGGGAAAGCGATACAAACAGATTTAACACATAGTATAAAATTACGTAATCATTGTGAAGCAATGAGAAGGAATTTTAAACTGTTAAATGAACAGTTGCCAAATTAAAAGGCAAAAATGAAATACTTCAAGATTCAATAGATCATCTTGAAAGTGAACAGGGGACAATATTGTTTGGGGGTTGATGCATATGAAAAATTTAAAGTTCGAATATTTTTTAACCCACAAATGTATTTGTCAACATTACCACCAGAGATTGTGGTTAATATCAACAATAGAGCGGAAAACAATTTTTACAAAAAGCCGAGAAACCGAACAGTTTGCTTATAAAATAGCCGATGATCAAATACGCCTTGGCCGAACATGGGCAAAAGTTCACAAATCCTTTGGTGAAGAAATTATGGAAGAGACAAAACCAATTTTCGAATTCACAATTGGTTTTACAATGTACAAACCATTTGAATATGAAGATGAAGAGATAACTCCACGAGAAGATGATGGATTATGGATTACTAGAAGGAGTTATATTTCATCATAAAGAAGAAACAAAGGGATTTGGAAGAAAACTAAGATCACTATGCAATAGTATCTTAGAAATGAACGAGTTTATAATGCCAATAGAAGTAATAATAGAATCAATACCGCCAACATGGTACAAAGGAAATGTTGTGCCAGCAAAACATGTGATCCATGTTAGAGAATGGAACGGAGATATAAGATTATCAAAAACAGAAACAATTGAAAGAAATTTCAAAGAACAATATCAAGAATGGAGAAACTATGCACCATTTGAGTCGGATGGGAATCAAAAGAAATAACAAAGGGATAACAAAGCTTCCGGATCATTAAATTTTTGTGGTAGTTCATTGGAAGGACATTTATCATTCAATTGCACATTTGATAATTTGTTAAGCTTATTTTCACTAGGAATGATGTCATTAAGATCCCTAACATGCTTGAAGGAGGTTGAACAAGTGGAATATTAGTATGTAATTGCTTGAAAGAATCAAGGTACTTACCAAATTTGTCTTTCCTTCTCTCTTCTTGATTAAACTCATGTAAGAATCTTGGGCTTGTATTCTCGCAACCACCTTTTTCACGGGTTTATCATCCCCCATCCGACTCCGTAGTGCATAGTTTCTCCATTCTTGATATTGTTCTTTGAATTTTCTTTCAATTGTTTCTTTTTTGATAATCTTATATTTCCGTTCCATTCTCTAACATGGATCACATGTTTCTTTGGCACCACATTTCCTTTGTACCATGTTGGCGGTATTGATTATATTATTACTTCTATTGGCATTATAAACTGTTCATTTCTAAGATACTATTGCATAGTGATCTTAGTTTTCTTCCAAAGCCCTTTGTTTCTTCTTTATGATGAAATATAACTCCTTCTAGTAATCCATAATCCATCATCTTACGTGGAGTTATCTCTTCATCTTCATATTCAAATGGTTTGTACATTGTAAAACCAATGCATGGTCAAGAAAATTGGTTTTGTCTCTTCCATAATTTCTTCACCAAAGGATTTGTGAACTTTTGCCCATGTTCGGCCAAGGCGTATTTGATCATCGGCTATTTTATAAGCAAACCCCATTCGGTTTCTCGGCTTTTTGTAAAAATTGTTTTCCGCTCTATTGTTGATATTAACCACAATCTCTGGTGGTAATGTTGACAAATACATTTGTGGGTTAAAAAATATTCGAACTTTAAATTTTTCATATGCATCAACCCCCAAACAATATTGTCCCTGTTCACTTTCAAGATGATCTATTGAATCTTGAAGTATTTCATTTTGCCTTTTAATTTGGCAACTGTTCATTTAACGATTTAAAATTCCTTCTCATTGCTTCACAATGATTACGAAATTTTATACTATGTGTTAAATCTGTTTGTCTTTACTTTCCCATAATCCAATCCTTCACCATCGGTATTGGAGCCGGTTGAAATCTTTTTTTGTGCAACTCTTTTACGAGTTCATCTATTCTTTTACTCGTAAACCCCCTTCTATTACGTAAGGAGTTCCGATAGTTTTCGTCTTTGTTTCTTCATATGCTTCTCTCAGTTGTCAAATGTTTCCATAGCACTTTTGTTATAGCCAATCATTGCTTTAAAGGCACTTCTTGATCTCATAGAGGCCTGGTTTTTACCTCTGTAAATAAGGATATATTTTTCGGCTTTTTACCGAATAAATCGGCTAGGGCATTCAAACTCCTAAATAACCATGTTACATTTCGTGTTTCTCCGCTTGAACAGGTTGTTCATTATATGTTGCATGCTTTGGTTCCACTATTTTTCCATCTTTGGTTTTTAAAATACCATCTTGAGTATTCGAATATCATTCAACATATTTGACCCTATTTTTATCATCTCTGTTTTTCTGCAAAAAAATATTAGCTTGTCGAGATAAATAGTCCGCGAGAAAATTTTTCTCTCCAAGTATATGTTCAAAAAGTAACTTCATATCCATTACCTTGTATTGTATCTATAAATTTTAACCATCTATGAGTACTTGTTTTTCTTTCACTATTATATTTATATAATCTTACTATTGCTTCACAATGCTTCTTATTGTAAATGGTCATCTTAAATAAAGTTTAAAACTTTCTAAGGCATTTATTATTCCTTCTATTTCACATTCTATTGAAGGCATATTCTTATTTTGGAAAATTCCACTTGCATATTTTGAAATCTTTTCTTCACTTTTGTTTGAAAATTTATCAGGTTTTACTATCAATATAGCTCCCCAGCCTTCATTACTTGCATCTGTTACTATTATTTTATATTAAATTCTAATGGCAATTTTAAATATGGTAATTGTTTAACCTTTTCTTTTATCTTTTGTACTATTTTAACATCTTCCTTGTTAAAATATTTTTGTCCTCCTTTTCTGTTTTTGATATAAAGGACCTACTAATCTTCCTAAGTCTTTTATATACATTCTTGAATAATTTAACAATCCTAAGAATTGTTGTAATTGCTTGTTTCTTCCATTTTATCTGGAAATTCTAATATTTTTTAACTATATGAGATTGTAGTTTTATCATTCCATTTCTAGAGCATGTCCTAGGAATTCTATATGTTCTTTAAATAATTCCATTTTCTTTTTTGAAATGATTATCCCATTTTTAATAAATCTATTCATTACCTCTTCTACATGTTTATAATGTTCCTCTTTGTTATTACTAAATATTAAGACATCATCTATATATACTAGACAATAATTTAAATTTTTAAATATATCATCCATTTTTGTTGAAATATTCTTTGGTGCATTTTTAATCCAAATGGCATTACTAACCATTCATAATGTCCTCTTTTTGGTCAAAAGCTAAAAGCGTCCATTCTATTGATTCTTTGGCCATTTTTACTTGCCAATATCCTGATTTACAATCAAATTTACTAAATATCTTTTTATCTTGAATTCTATCTATTAGAATATCTTTATTTGGAAAACCATAATCTATTTTTCTTGTATTATTATTTAATCTTTTATAATTTATTACCATTCTAGCTTTTCCTCTTTTTTGTTACGAATGATTTCTTACTAAAAATGCGGGGCTTTTATGAGGACTCATACTATTTCTTATTACTTTTAATTTAAAAGTTCTTCTAATTGTATTTCAAATTCTTTTTCATCTTACGGACTATTATATTATATCTTTTCTGTAATTTCCATTTCGAGGATTTATTATTTCTAATTTACATTCTATTTGATTTCTATCCCAATGTTTTAAAGGATCTTCTCCAATTATTTGAGTTTTTACGCTAATCTTATTAACTTTTCTACTTTTTGTTTATTATAATTCTTGGCTCATTATTAAAAACTTGTTTTTTAATAAATTGTTCATATATTTCATACTCATTATCTTCACTATTATTAACCTCTTCTTTGTTTATTAAATTTGTACATCCTTCTTTATTATATTCGGATTTATCTGTTAATAAATAACTATTTTTCTATTTATTTGTATTAAATTTCTTCCTATTGTAATAGATCCATTATCGATGTTAGAAAATTTAATCCTAGTACAAATTC
Source organism: Rehmannia glutinosa (assembly GCA_016081115.2). Lineage (NCBI taxonomy): Eukaryota > Viridiplantae > Streptophyta > Magnoliopsida > Lamiales > Orobanchaceae > Rehmannia > Rehmannia glutinosa. The sequence continues at coordinate 96,533 of JABTTQ020000038.1, read as the reverse complement.
TGGTTTTCCTTTTTACATTACCCATGTTTGTGGTAAATTATATTTTAAACTTTTATCTTTATTAATTGTTTCAAATTCTATAAAACTATTTTCAATACATTGATTATATTGGTTGTACTTCCATCTCTGCTAATGTTGCTATTACTTTTAATTTTGTTTTTCTAATACTTCATTAGGTACTAGATTTTTGTGTATACAACTTTTAGTGCTTCCACTATCTATTATTGCATATGTCTCTATTTTCTTTCCATTTTTAAATGTTATCCAACATTTCATATTTAATAAGCTATTAAAATTCTTTTGTATACTTAAATTTTCTGTTTGTATATATTCTTCTATTTCTTGTTTAAAAGATTCTTCATCAATATTTTTATTAATATTAATATCTTCTTCTTCTTCTTCTATTTTCTCTTTTCCTTTGGTTATTTTTAACAGTTTATTTTTAATTTTTCAATATCTAATTCTATTTTTAGAATTCTTTTTCTAGATCATTATTTTCTATTATTTCTTTCTTTTCATTTTTATATTCAATATTATATTCTTTTTTCAAACAGAAAATACATATTTCTTCATTACAAGTAAAACACCTATAACGTTTTTTTCATATCAGGATATAAAAAACAATAATCACATTTTTTAGTGAACATTCCTTCTCCATGTATCCATTGATGTTCATGTTGTGTTTCCTCTCTATTCATATAACAATAGTTTTGTATTGCTAAACTATCCATCATATTTTTAATTGGTCTATTTCTAGATTTTCAAATTCATCAAAATCTTTTATTCTCTCTTCTATTTCATCTATTGAATAAAAACTATTGTCATAAGAGTCTATACTTACAACATCTACTTCTAATCCATCAATTTTATTAGCTCTATATGGGTTATTCATCTTTTTATTACAATTTCTTGCTAAATGATCTGGATCTCCACAAGTATAACAAGCAAATTTTCTATTAGGATTAGGTCTTTTAACATGTCTTCCCTTTTGTGGTTGTTTTCTAAAAGATTTTCTTAGAAATTTTTCTTTTTATAGGTTTTCATATTGTTGAGTCATTTAAAACATTTTTGAGAATGCATAACTCTGTTTTTTAATTTCTTTTTGTTGTATTATTTACGAACATTTTCCTTTTAACCTTTCAAAAGTATATATTATTCTTGCTCCTACTCCTAATCAATAGGGTAGTTCATACTTTTCCATCCACTTTCTATTTCTTTTCCTAATGTTCCGGGTAATCTAAGTAAATATCTATTAGCTATTTCTTCATCAAAATATATTCGACTTTTGATGTTAAGCTCATGTAATCATTACTAAAATTTACAATATTATCCCATTCTTGGATAGTTGTTTGTTCAAGTGCTCTTCTAGCTGCATCTTGTATATTAAAATTATTTTTAGATGGTTCAAATCCTAATAAGATTTCTCTTATTAATGTTGTAAAATTATATGGATTATCTCCCATTAATTTTCTCTGTTTTATCTATCTGGATTTATTTGTTTCTGATGTTATAAATATTCATTGCGAGTATCTCCTAGAAGTGTTTCTAAGTATACAAACATATCTTTTCCGTTTGGGCTCCATAATTTACCCATGCTCTTCTTGCATCGATTCCCATCTATCCATTGTTTCGAGGCCATTTTTGTGGATGTATATTAGTTAATGTTAAAATTGAACCATGTTTACTAGCTTGTGGTAAAAATACATTATCGGAATATATCTACTTCCTTTTGTTTTATAATTTTCCCAACCTCTAAAATAATCATTATTATTTATTACCGTTGTTCTCTAGGTGGTCTTCCTCCTAATTCATATGTTTTTCTTCTTTAACTGTTTGATTAAATCTAGGATCTGTATTATAACTTGTGACGATGGTCTGTTTGTTCTACATTCATTTTTGAATCATTAATTCTATATATATCTTTTTCAGAATATTTAATATAATCTTCATGATCTAATTTATATTTTTATTTAATTAAAAAAAGCTTTTTCATAGTCAAGACTATAATCTTTCATTATTCTTTCATATTCATGAGTTATTTTTCATTTATATTAGTTCCTTCCATATCTTTAATTTCTCTAATTAAAATTTCCTCATTCATTCTTTGATCTGTTTTTTCTTCTATATTAATTCCAAGAATTTTTCTTTTCCAAGATTTGTATATAAATCTTCTATTTTTTACACTCTTTTGTATCTTGGTTTATATTATAGACTCTTTTTATTTGATAATTCATAATTTCTTCATTTCTTGAGGATATCTCTTTTTAAAAGTATCATAAATTATTTTAACTTGTTGTAATAATTTATTCTTTTCAAATTTTATTTTAGCTATTAAAAATTTGAAATCGGATTAATCATATATTAAAATTTCTTCCATTCTATTCATCCGGTTATCTGCTTCTTCTATACTTCTGAAGTACTTTACATTTCATTATTATCATTAATCCATCTGTAATCTTGAAATCTTATTGATATTGATCCTCTTGGGTTTTCATACATAACATTTTTATGTGGTATTAATTTTTCTTGTTTTTATAAATGATTCTATATTCCATTCTTGTCTGTATTTTCTTGAGAACTATATTTTATTCGGTATAGCTTGTATTCCTTACTAACTTCTATTTGATCATTCTTATCGATTTTAAATTACGAGATAACATTACAATTTACACATAATTTTCCTATGAATCTGTTTTAATTATTAAGTTATTTATTCCTTCTTGGAATTTATAACCTCTTGTTTTAATTCCTATTTTTATATACCCATATCTTTAGCATCTATTAAATAATACGACAGAAATATATTATTTCTCCATTATTTTTGTCATATCTATTTCAAATGTTCCTAGGATTCCATGTCCTAGATCGTATGTCTTTCATCGTGTAGTATTACGAGTTTTTCTCCTTGATAACTTCTATGTAAACCTTTTACTCTATTATTATCAATCTAAGTGGATATATTTTATTTCTTTAGTTATCTCTTTTGTTTTTTCAACTATTTTAAAATTTAATTGTTGATCTTCTTTAGTAATACTTTCTACTCTTTCATTTATTACTCTAATAATTTTTTCTTAAGGTTGATTGTTTTTATATATTTGTTTTCTTTTAATATTTTTAATATCTTTGTCTTTAAATAAAACAAATTGTTGTTACTGTTTTATTACATCTTGAACTCTTTCAACTTTTTCTTCTTTTCTTTTAAAGATCATAATTTGTTTATTCATTTTAATAATAAACCCAATTTGCTGGATTAACTCTTTTAGTATCTTTTCCTTTATTAATATTTAAATCTTTAATCTTTTTGGTTAATTCTTCTACTCCAAATTGTTCAAGATTTGATATTCTATTTTCTGTATTTATATCTTTAACTTGTCTAGTTTTTCCTTCAATAATTGAAAGTTGTTCTTTTAAGTAATCAACTTTTTCAGTCAATTTTTTATTTTGTTTTTGAAGATCTGTTATTAAATCCAATATTCTATTATTTTGTTCTTGTTGATGAGTTCCAAAATTTATTATTAAATCTGTTATAGAGTTTAAGTGATTTTCTTTACTATGAAAGATATGTTCAAAGCTATTATCAAAATTACACCCGATATGTAATCCTTCTATTGATGTTCTAATCTGTTTTGAACCTCTTAACTCTAGATTTAAATATTCTATCGATCTCATAAAATATCAAATTTTAAAACTGATTTAAACTCCTTATGGATGTATGGGTACTTCAGAGTTAAAACTTAACTTCATATATAATTCTATAGTTTCAGAAAATAAGAACTAACCTCTATTTTTCCTTTTCCCTTGTTTCTCGGATCCTTGATTCCATCTTTCTCCCTTCTTCGGTTCACCCGTCTTCCTTCAACGGCTTCCTCTGCCTTCACGGACTTTTCGATCTTTTACCGGATCTTAGGATTCTAATGGAGTTTTTAGTTTTACGAACTAAAAGGTTTTGGGCTATATGTGGTTAGGCTTATATTTCAAAACTATAGAAAAATATTTGAATAAGTTTTAGAACTCTTTTTCCCTTCCCGAAGGAGGGTCCATTTAAACTTAACTACAATCTAAACTAAAATTGGATCGAAACCTTTTTCGGCTCGATACCACTTGGGGGTGTTGGGGGCTCTCGAAAGAGTTGGTCATGTTTTAGGGTTTTGGTTTATTTCTTGGGTTTGAAAATATTTGCGAAACTAAATAAAATCGTAAAGAAGGCTCGAGATGATTTTAGAAAGAGAATTTTTATTGCTATGAGGTGTGTTTATACAATTCTTTGATCACCTCTATTTATAGGAAAGAAAACATGCCTTTCTTCTATACTAAGCTAGGACATCATCCTCTATCTATTGGCTCTGAGACTCTTTATACAAATACTTATCTGATTCAATAATTTACACAAGACTCGTGATCTAAGTGGACCACTTCTTTAAACTATTGATTGACGCGTGTCCATTACGGATCACTCTTTCTGACTTTTGTACAAAGTTGTTTGTCCTCTAGCTCTTGCTTTTTCTTGATTCCTCTTTTTCAAAAGCATGCGGACACTGTTAAAGTAGATTCTGCTTTTATAAAGTTTGCGGGACAAATTTGTCTTGATGACGTCTTGATGACGTTTCTTCTTCTTATCTTTTCTTGGTGCCGATGTAGAAGAAAGAAATCTCGATAATATGATGGAAGACGAGCGAATGTAAGCAAATCGTCAGTGCTAGCAAAAGCGTGGTGGCGGTATCCAGGCTGACTTTATAAAAGCGAGGAATCTACTTTAACAGTGTCCGGACAAGCTTTTGAAAAAAGAGGAATCAAGAAAAAAGCAAGAGCTAGAGGACAAACAACTTTGTACAAAAGTCGTAAAGAGTGATCCGTAATGGACACGCGCGTCAATCAATAGTTTAAAGAAGTGGTCGATCTAGATCACGAGTCTTGTGTAAATTATTGAGTCTGTATAAGTATTTGTATAAAGAGTCTCAGAAATTAATAGATAGATAGAGGAGATGTCCTAGCTTAGTATAGAAGAAAGGCATGTTTTCTTTCCTATAAATAGAGGTGATCGGAATTGTATAAACACACCTCATAGCAATAAAAATTCTCTTTCTAAAATCATCTCGAGCCTTCTTTACGATTTTATTTAGTTTACGCAAATATTTTCAAACCGAAAATAAACCAAAAACCTAAAATATGACCAACTCTTTCAAGAGCCCCCCAACACCCCCAAGTGGTATCAGAGCCTGAAAAGGTTCTGGATCCAATCTTAGTTTAGATTGTAGTTAAGTTTAAACAGACCCTCCTTCGGGAAGGGGAAAAAGAGTTTTAAAACTTAGTCAAATATTTTTCTATAATTTTTAAATATAAGCCTAACCACATATAGCCCAAAACCTTTTATTTCAGAAACTAAAAATTCTATTAGAATCCTAAGATCTGGTAAAAGACTGGAAAAGTCCGTGAAGGCCGAGGAAGCCGTGGAAGGACAGAAGTACGGGTGAACCAGAAGAAAGGAGAAAGATGGAATCAAGGATCTCGGAAACAAGGAAAAGGAAAAATAGAGGTTAGTTCTTATATTCTGAAACTATAGAATTATATATGTAGTTAAGTTTTAACTCTGAAGTACCCATACATCCATAAGGAGTTTAAATTAGTTTTAAAATTTGATATTTTATGAGATCGATAGAATATTTAAATCTAGAGTTAAGAGGTTCAAAACAGATTAGAACATCAATAGAAGGATTACATATCGGTGTAATTTTGATAATAGCTTTGAACATATTTTTCATAGTAGTAAAGAAAATCACTTAAACTCTATAACAGATTTAATAATAAATTTTGGAACTCATCAACAAGAACAAAATAATAGAATATTGGATTTAATAACAGATCTTCAAAAACAAAATAAAAAATTGACTGAAAAAGTTGATTACTTAAAAGAACAACTTTCAATTATTGAAGGAAAAACTAGACAAGTTAAAGATATAAATACAGAAAATAGAATATCAAATCTTGAACAATTTGGAGTAGAAGAATTAACCAAAAAGATTAAAGATTTAAATATTAATAAAGGAAAAGATACTAAAAGAGTTAATCCAGCAAATTGGGTTTATTATTAAAATGAATAAACAAATTATGCAGATCTTTAAAAGAAAAGAAGAAAAAGTTGAAAGAGTTCAAGATGTAATAAAACCAGAACAACAATTTGTTTTATTTAAAGACAAAGATATTAAAAATATTAAAAGAAAACAAATATACAAAAACAATCAACCAGAAGAAAAAATTATTAGAGTAATAAATGAAAGAGTAGAAAGTGTTACTAAAGAAGATCAACAGTTAAATTTTAAAATAGCTGAAAAAACAAAAGAGATAACTAAAGAAATAAAATATATCCACTTAGGATTAATAATAATAGGAGTAAAAGGTTTACATAGAAGTTATCAAGGAGAAAAAACTCTGGTAATACTACACGATGAAAGACATACGGATCTAGGACATGGAATCCTAGGAACATTTGAAATAGATATGACAAAACATAATGGAGAGAAATAATATATTTAAATCCCGATTATTTAATAGATGCTAAAGATATTGGGTATATAAAAATAGGAATTAAAACAAGAGGTTATAAATTCCAAGAAGGAATAAATAACTTAATAATTAAAACAGGATTCATAGGAAAATTATGTGTAAATTGTAATGTTATCTCGTAATTTAAAATCGATAAGAATGATCAAATAGAAGTTAGTAAGGAATACAAGCTATACGGAATAAAATATAGTTAAGAAAAATACGAGACAAGAATGGAATATAGAATCATTTATAAAAACAGAAGAAAAATTAATACCACATAAAAATGTTATGTATGAAAACCCAAGAGGATCAATATCAATAAGATTTCAAGATTACAGATGGATTAATGATAATAATGAAATGCAGAAAGTACTTCGAGGAAGTATAGAAGAAGCGGAGATAACCTATGAATAGAATGGAAGAAATTCCGAAATATATGATTAATCCAGATTTCAAATTTTTAATAGCTAAAATAAAATTTGAAAAGAATAAATTATTACAACAAGTTAAAATAATTTATGATACTTTTAAAAAGAGATATCCTGAAGAACAAGAAATTATGAATTATCAAATAAAAAGAGTCTATAATATAAACCAAGATACAAAAGAGTGTAAAAAATAGAAGATTTATATACAAATCTTGGAAAAGAAAAAAATTCTTGGAATTAATATAGAAGAAAAAAATGCAGATCAAAGAATGAATGAGGAAATTTTAATTAGAGAAATTAAAGATATGGAAGGAACTAATATAAATGAAAAAATAACTCATGAATATGAAAGAATAATGAAAGATTATAGTCTTGACTATGAAAAAGCTTTTTCAGAAATTAAATAAAAAATATAAATTAGATCATGAAGATTATATTAAATATTCAAAAAGATATATATAGAATTAATGATTCAAAAATGAATGTAGAACAAACAGGACCATCGATCACAAGTTATAATGATCCTAGATTTAATCAAACAGTTAAAGAAGAAAAAAACATATGAATTAGGAGGAAGACCACAGAGAACCAAACTTAGAATAAATAATAATGATTATTTTAGAGGTTGGGAAAATTATAAAACAAAAGGAAGTAGATATATTCCGATAATGTATTTTTACCACAAGCTAGTAAACATGGTTCAATTTTAACATTAACTAATATACATCCACAAAAATGGCACAAAACAATGGATAGATGGGAATCGAGATGCGATAAGAGCATGGGTAAATTATGGAGCCCAAACGGAAACAGATATGTTTGTATACTTAGAAACACTTCTAGGAGATCTTTGCAATGAATATTTATAACATCAGAAAAACAAATAAATCCGGATAGGATAAAACAGAAAAAATTAATGGGAGATAATCCATATAATTTTACAACATTAATAAGAGAAATCTTATTAGGATTTGAACCATCTAAAAATAATTTTAATATACAAGATGCAGCTAGGAGAGCACTTGAACAAACAACTATCCAAGAATGGGATAATATTGTAAATTTTAGTAATGATTACATGAGCTTAACATCAAAAGTGGAATATATTTTGATGAAGAAATAGCTAATAGATATTTACTTAGATTACCTGGAACATTAGGAAAAGAAATAGAATGTGGATGGAAAAGTATGAACTTCCCTATTGGATTAGGAGTAGGAGCAAGAATAATATATACTTTTGAAAGGTTAAAAGGAAAATGTTCGAAATAATACAACAAAAGAAATTAAAAAACGAGTTATGCATGCAGAAAAATGTTTTAACAACTCAACAATATGAAAAACCATATAAAAAGAAAAAATTTCTAAGAAAATCTTTTAGAAAACAACCACAAAAGGGAAGACATGTTAAAAGACCTAATCCTAATAGAAAATTTGCTTGTTATACTTGTGGAGATCCAGATCATTTAGCAAGAAATTGTAATAAAAAGATGAATAACCCATATAGAGCTAATAAAATCGATGGATTAGAAGTAGATGTTGTAAGTATAGACTCTTATGACAATAGTTTTTATTCAATAGATGAAATAGAAGAGAGAATAAAAGATTTTGATGAATTTGAAAATCTAGAAATAGACCAATTAAAAATATGATGGATAGTTTAGCAATACAAAACTATTGTTATATGAATAGAGAGGAAACACAACATGAACATCAATGGATACATGGAGAAGGAATGTTCACTAAAAAATGTGATTATTGTTTTTTGTATCCTGATATGAAAAAACGTTATAGGTGTTTTACTTGTAATGAAGAAATATGCATTTTCTGTTTGAAAAAGAATATAATATTGAATATAAAAATGAAAAGAAAGAAATAATAGAAAATAATGATCTAGAAAAAAGAATTCTAAAAATAGAATTAGATATTGAAAAAATAAAAAATAAACTGTTAAAAATAACCAAAGGAAAAGAGAAAATAGAAGAAGAAGAAGAAGAAATTAATATTAATAAAAATATTGATGAAGAATCTTTTAAACAAGAAATAGAAGAATATATACAAACAGAAAATTTAAGTATACAAAAGAATTTTAATAGCTTATTAAATATGAAATGTTGGATAACATTTAAAAATGGAAAGAAAATAGAGACATATGCAATAATAGATAGTGGAAGCACTAAAAGTTGTATACACAAAAATCTAGTACCTAATGAAGTATTAGAAAAAACAAAATTAAAAGTAATAGCAACATTAGCGGATGGAAGTACAACCCAATATAATCAATGTATTGAAAATAGTTTTATAGAATTTGAAACAATTAATAAAGATAAAAGTTTAAAATATAATTTACCACAAACATGGGTAATGAAAAAGGAAAACCAGAATTTGTACTGGGATTAAATTTTCTAACATCAGATAATGGATCTATTACAATAGGAAGAAATTTAATACAAATAAATAGAAAAAATAGTTATTTATTAACAGATAAATCTGAATATAATAAAGAAGGATGTAGAAATTTAATAAACAAAGAAGAGGTTAATAATAGTGAAGATAATGAGTATGAAATATATGAACAATTTATTAAAAAACAAGTTTTTAATAATGAGCGATGAAATTATAATAAACAAAAAGTAGAAAAGTTAATAAGATTAGCAGAAAAAACTCAAATAATTGGAGAAGATCCTTTAAAACATTGGGATAGAAATCAAATAGAATGTAAATTAGAAATAATAAATCCTGAAATGGAAATTACAGGAAAAGATATAATATATAGTCCAGAAGATGAAAAAGAATTTGAAATACAATTAGAAGAACTTTTTAAATTAAAAGTAATAAGAAATAGTATGAGTCCTCATAAAAGCCCTGCATTTTTAGTAAGAAATCATTGAGAACAAAAAAGAGGAAAAGCTAGAATGGTAATAAATTATAAAAGATTAAATAATAATACAAGAAAAATAGATTATGGATTTCCAAATAAAGATATTCTAATAGATAGAATTCAAGATAAAAAGATATTTAGTAAATTTGATTGTAAATCGGGATATTGGCAAGTAAAAATGGCCAAAGAATCAATAGAATGGACTTTGCTTTTAGCGGACCAAAAAAGGACATTATGAATGGTTAGTAATGCCATTTGGATTAAAAAATGCACCAGCAATATTTCAACAAAAAATGGATGATATATTTAAAAATTTAAATTATTGTCTAGTATATATAGATGATGTCTTAATATTTAGTAATAACAAAGAGGAACATTATAAACATGTAGAAGAGGTAATGAATAGATTTATTAAAAATGGGATAATCATTTCAAAAAGAAAATGGAATTATTTAAAGAACATATAGAATTCCTAGGACATGCTCTAGAAATGGAATGATAAAACTACAATCTCATATAGTTAAAAAATATTAGAATTTCCGGATAAAATGGAAGAAACCAAGCAATTACAACAATTCTTAGGATTGTTAAATTATTCAAGAATGTATATAAAAGACTTAGGAAGATTAGTAGGTCCTTTATATCAAAAAACAGGAAAAGGAGGACAAAAATATTTTAACAAGGAAGATGTTAAAATAGTACAAAAGATAAAAGAAAAGGTTAAACAATTACGGATTTAAAATTGCCATTAGAATCGAATATAAAATAATAGTAATGGATGCAAGTAATGAAGGGTTTGGGAGCTATATTGATAGTAAAACCGATAAATTTTCAAACAAAAGTGAAGAAAAGATTTCAAAATATGCAAGTGGAATTTTCCAAAATAAGAATATGCCTTCAATAGAATGTGAAATAGAAGGAATAATAAATGCCTTAGAAAGTTTTAAACTTTATTTAAGACGACCATTTACAATAAGAACAGTTGTGAAGCAATAGTAAGATTATATAAATATAATAGTGAAAGAAAAACAAGTACTCATAGATGGTTAAAATTTATAGATACAATACAAGGTAATGGATATGAAGTTACTTTTGAACATATACTTGGAGAGAAAAATTTTAAGCGGACTATTTATCTCGACAAGCAATATTTTTTTGCGGGAAAAGCAGGAGATGATAAAAATAGGGTCAAATATGTTGAATGTATATTACGAATACTCAAGATGGTATTTGAAAACCAATATGGAAAAATAGTGGAACCAAAGAAGATGCAACATATAATGAACAACTTTGTTCAAGCGGAGAAACACGAAACGAGAACATGGTTATTTAGGAGTTTGAATGCCTAGCCGATTTATTCGGTAAAAAGCGAGAAAAATATATCCTTATTTACAGAGGTAAAAACCAGGCCTCTGGGAGGCGAAGAATGGCCTTTAAAGCAATGATTGGCTATAACAAAAGTGCTATGGAAACATTTGACAATCTGAGAGAAGCATATGAAGAAACGATCAGAAAACTATCCGGAACTCCTTACGTAATAGAAGGGGGTTTACGAGAAAAGAATAGATGAACTCGTAAAAGAGTTGCACAAAAAAAAATGTTTCAACCACTCAATACACGATGGTGAAGGATTGGATTATGGGAAAGCGAAGACAAACAGATTTAACACATAGTATAAAATTGCGTAATCATTGTGAAGCAATGAGAAGGAATTTTAAACTGATTAAATGAACAGTTGCCAAATTAAAAGGCAAAAATGAAATACTTCAAGATTCAATAGATCATCTTGAAAGTGAACAGGGACAATATTGTTTGGGGTTGATGCATATGAAAAATTTAAAGTTCGAATATTTTTTAACCCACAAATGTATTTGTCAACATTACCACCAGAGATTGTGGTTAATATCAACAATAGAGCGGAAAACAATTTTTACAAAAAGGTTGAGAACTGAAATGCAGTTTGCTTATAAAATAGCCGTGATCAAATACGCCTTTGGAACATGGGCAAAAGTTCACAAATCCTTTGGTGAAGAAATTATGGAAGAGACAAAACCAATTTTCAGAATTCACAGAATTGGTTTTACAATGTACAAACCATTTGAATATGAAGATGAAGAGATAACTCCACAGAAGATGATGGATTATGGATTACTAGAAGGAGTTATATTTCATCATAAAGAAGAAACAAAGGGATTTGGAAGAAAACTAAGATCACTATGCAATAGTATCTTAGAAATGAACGAGTTTATAATGCCAATAGAAGTAATAATAGAATCAATACCGCCAACATGGTACAAAGGAAATGTTGTGCCAGCAAAACATGTGATCCATGTTAGAGAATGGAACGGAGATATAAGATTATCAAAAACAGAAACAATTGAAAGAAATTTCAAAGAACAATATCAAGAATGGAGAAACTATGCAGCTGCTGGAGTCCGATGGGAATCAAAAAGAAATAAACCATTGCCAGGATGGGAAATATGGGATATGGATGATTATCAAGTCATTTATATTCACAAACATCTAAAAGGATGGGCAACCTACGACGGACCTCCAGTTGTTGGTTTAGACATTCAAAGAAAAAATTGGTGGATACCCCAGTCAATCTACCAAGAAACAGAAAATGAAATTTTTAATATTGAAGATACCGATGTAGAAGAAAGAAATCTCGATAATATGATGGAAGACCAATGTAAGCAAATCGAGTGCTAGCAAAAGCGTGGTGGGCAATGGGGCCTATCGGCGTCGGCATGACATCATTATGGCGTCATAAATAATAAAGAAAAATAAATAAGAAGAATATCAACATGGATTTGAGATAAGAAGAAAAACGTCATCCATGACGTCATCAAGACAAATGTCCAGGCTGACTTTATAAAAGCGAGAATCTACTTTAACAGTGTCCGACAAGCTTTTTTGAAAAAGAGGAATCAAGAAAAAGCAAGAGCTAGAGGAGGACAAACAACTTTGTACAAAAGTCGTAAAAGAGTGATCCGTAATGGACACGCGTCAATCAATAGTTTAAAGAAGTGGTCGAGTCTAGATCACGAGTCTTGTGTAAATTATTGAGTGCAGTATAAGTATTTGTATAAAGAGTCTCGTAGCCAATAGATAGAGGGACGGATGTCCTAGCTTAGTATAGAAGAAAGGCATGTTTTCTTTCCTATAAATAGAGGTGATCGGCAATTGTATAAACACACCTCATAGCAATAAAAAATTCTCTTTCTAAAATCATCCGAGCCTTCTTTACGGTTTATTTAGTTTACGCAAATATTTTCAAACCCAAGAAAAAAAGGTCATATAAATTTCTTTAATTTTTGCCGTTTGAATTTTTTTAATTTTTGGGGGCCCTTATATATTTCGAAAAACATGTATACATATATAAAAGCACATGTAAAATCGGGGCCTCTCAAAATCGGGGCCACTAGGCGATCGCCCTCGCGACTACCCTCGTGGTCGGCCTTGTCCACACACTTATCACCCTCCTGCGTCCGAGCATATTTACGAGCTCGGGGTATCAAATTCTAGTTATTCTTATAGGCTTGCAAGGAAATTCTCGACAGATTGCTTGAACCCTTTGAATGAAACTGTAGATCCGGTTATCTTCAGGACTGATATATTAACCTCTAGTAAGTGAAAATTGCTCCATTTTGTGCTTTATCATTTTTGACAATCAATGTAGTTTGTGAAGTTGTGTCGACTTGGGGTTTTCTTGGTTTTGTGTCAAAATAGAAGAAGTGGATTTTGTCCCATGTTGCTTGTGGAACGAAAGTGATGGGATCATTAAAGGCTATTTAAGGAACCCATGTGGTGTGTTTTCAAGTGCACCCACTCAAAATACACTTTAACCTTTGTGGTTTGACTCTAGTTAAATTCATTTCTTGTATTATCTAGTATGGAGAGTTGTAAGAGAGGTGTGGTTAGTCAAAGTTTGTAAGAGTGTGGGAGATCTTGGGTCGAGAGAGAGAATGTTTTGTGATTGTAAAATATTTCACATAGTGAAATTTCTTCTTATGTAGGCGTAGTTTTTCTCGATTTTGGAGTTTCCACGTGAATTCTTGTGTTGTGGATTATTGTTTTTTTTTTTGTTTTATTTCTCGGTTATTTCTACTTGTCCCCGAGGGGATGAATGTGAGATCCGATTTTTCCCAAAAAATGGGTCACTTGGGATTAGTGAATTTCGTTCATATTTTGATGGATGTTTTTTATGGAGGATGATGAAAATTTCTAAAGTGATCATATTTCATGTGGACTACACGATGTATATATGTGTTTTCTTACTTTGCAATATTTGGTTTCTCTGTGAGACTCAAAAAGTGAAATGAATGGAATACCTTTTTCGGAATCTTATCACACAATTTTTTTCTCGATTATTATTTTTGGAACAGTTCCATACGAGAGGAGGCCTTTTAGAAACTTTTTAATTTATATCAATCGAGAACGTTTACAGTTCCTAATAAGGGTCTTTTTATACATGTTTTATGTGTATATTTAAGTATGATTTGAGTTATTTTATTGTTAGTTTCATAAATGTTTTCACATTACTCCGATGTGCTTTTATTGGTGTAGATTGATGATTTAGAGCTGTTTTGGTGAATTTTGGGCCATGGTTTCATGTCAAAACATACCCGGGGTTTTACGGATGCAAAAACACTAAAAATCCCAAGCTAAACGCGTCATTTCGGGGCCTTTTCAGTCAAATACGGGCAGAGTGTGTTTTTAAGCACGACCGTGCTTTTATAAGTAAAAAACAAGCAATTTTTCGACCACGACGTACCAAACACGGCCAGGCCATGCTTTTCAAACGGCCGTGTTCGGGAAAATCAAAAAACATGGGCGTATTTTTCGTCGATCTGGATGTTCTTTTGGCGGAAATTATGGAAGCTTTCCTTTTGCTTTTTGACAACCTTTGAGCAACTTTTACATCTCGTTTTGTTGCACCAAAGTCTATTATTCCCTCAATTGTCATGTGGACACAATGATTCAACCAACTCAACCAATGAAAGTGGAATATTGTCATGTGAATACAATGATTCAACCAACTCAACCATGAATGTGCACACAATGATTCAACTAACAAGCATGGAAATGGAGCATTTGATGGTGCCTATAAAAGCGAAGAGTTTGAGTTGGGAAAAGAATTCATGTAATATTCATTCATATAGAGATTCATTGTGTATTCATCATAGACACTTAGAAAATATTCATTGTGTCTAACATTTTGAGTGGAATTGGGATCAAGAAGTCTTGGAGGAGTAAGCTTGTAGCGATTGGAGAAGAAGGCTTGGATCAACATCATCTATCAAGGAAGAAGTCATTGAGATTTTGAGAAAGATAAGTACATCATGTCTACAATACTTAAATCTTCTTGTGTAATTTACTCTTTTGTCAAAATCGTGAGTAGCTAAACTCCTAGTGTTTGAATGTAATGAACTCTAGAATGGATTTGTGATTAAGGTTTGTATGTTTTTAATAAAATTCCCATGTCTTGTGTGATTCACTTATATCATGTTTATTTCATTCGAGTTAATATTTTCGGTATATTAATTTGATATCTATTCCTCATCGGGTAATCGAGAGATTTATGGTGAGAAAGAACCTATATAAGTGAAAAGAGTTGCATGCAATCCTAGATATAGGACGACATAAATCTTCTGGATTAGGGTCAAACCTAATATGGGAATTCATAAATCGTTATAATGCAATTTTGGGGTTTTAACTAGAAAGAGATTTCGATTAATCAACTTGAGATTATGAGTTTTTCGCCTTGAGAAAGGGTTTAACTTAAATCGAATTTCTACGGTCCACATAACATGAGATTTTATTAAAAGAGGTTGGTTTTTGCTTAAGGGCTTATGGTTGTATTTTTATCTTGTTGAATCACAAAAACATTCTAGAGGGATTTACATTCAACACATTTCTATCTCTTGATTTCTCATTCTACAATCTACTTTTATTTGATTTATTGTAAGTTGCAATTATTATTAAATTCTCTATTTTTCATTTTCCATTTTAACAAACAAAACTCTGAAAATTGCTAGATTAGATAACAAAAAGACGGTAATTATTAGTACTTACAATCCTCGTGGTATTGACACTCGATACTCAATAATTTATACTACAAAACGATAGGTGCACTTGCTGGGGTTTTCTAGAGTAGCTTTTGAGCCATCAAGTTTTTGGCGCCGTTCGAGGATTGTAATATTAAGAACGCTCTATTTTTGTTAATTTAATCATTTTTATTTTTATTCTTTTTCACCATCTTTCTTTTTTATCCATCTTTGTAATTCTTGATTTATACTTATCCTCTTTATTTACCGCAGTGCATGCCTACTCGACGTCGAATGAAGGCGTGATACCGGCCGGCAAAGAATACAGAGGAAAGTACTAATACGGATCACAAAGAAGATATTAACGAAAGCAAGGATTTCGGCATGGCGGATGAACAAAGAACTATGTACGATTACGCCAAACCATCCATGGACAACACATCGCCTAGTATCGTGAGGCCCCCTGTTGCGGCCAATAATTTTGAAATAAAACCAAATGTCATACAATCCTGGTGGCGACAACATCCTAATTTCAGTTGGGGAAATCAAGGTCAACCACGGCCTAATCCCAATCCTAACCTACACAACGCCTTCCTGAGTTCACCCAAATCAAGGTAAGCCTAACTTGGAAGATCTTATAAGAAAGTTTGTGCAATCAACAGATACTCGATTCCAAGCGGTAGAGACATCTTTAAGAAATCGGGGAGGCATCTATCCATAACTGGAAAACCAAATAGGACAAATTGCAAAAATGATTTAAAAGACCACAAGGAAGTTTGTCGGTTAACACCGAGCCAAACCCAAGAGAGCATGTAAAAGCAATCACCATCAATGTTCCACATGAGCATAACACTCCCATGTAGAAATATGTGGGGGATGATAAACCCGTGAAAAGGTGGTTGCGAATCAAGCCCAAGATTCCTTACATGAGTTTAATCAAGAAGATAGAAGGAAAGACAAATTTGGTAAGTACCTTGATTCTTTCAAGCAATTACATACTAATATTCCACTTGTTCAACCTCCTTCAAGCATGTTAGGGATCTTAATGACATCATTCCTAGTGAAAATAAGCTTAACAAATTATCAAATGTGCAATTGAATGATAAATGTCCTTCCAATGAACTACCACAAAAATTTAATGATCCGAGGAAGCTTTGTTATCCCTTGCACAATTGATGATTTACCCGTTGATAGGGCACTAGCCGACTTGGGAGCTAGTATCAACGTGATGTCTTATGATACATTCAAGCATATGGGATTAAGTGAACTCGAAACCTACTAGGATGGACATTCATTTAGCCGATAAATCGATTAAACATCCTAGAGGTATTATTAATGATGTGTTAGTCAAGATTGATAAATTCATATTCCCGATTGATTTTGTTATTCTTGATATGCATGATGATATTAATGTTCCTCTAATTCTTGGGCGTCCTTTCTTGGCTACGGCGAAATCTATCATTGATGTTCATGAGGGAAAATTAACTTTGAGAGTGGGGGATGCACAAGTAATTTTTAAAATTTATGTTGAAATTGATAAGGATACTACTTGTTCTTTTGTTGACTCAGTTTCCTTGAGTAATGTGAAAACTAAAAATCTCTTGGAGAGAACATTTAATCAAAGTGCAGGCCAACCCATGAAAAATAATCTTCTTAGGAGACTTATTTCCAAAACAGAGACCCAAAAGATCAAAGAGCACATTTTGAAGCTTGAAGTTGGAGGTAATGCTACGAAATGTCCAAAGGATTTTCATAAGTCCAAAGCTCCACCCGACTAATCTCCACATTTGGGTAAACTGTCCAGCTATACGACTTTAAAGAAGTGCTAACCGGGAGGCAACCCGGCATTTTGTGTGCATTTTCTCTTACTTAATTTTTTTATTTCTTGGGGATTGAAAAAAATTAAAAAAAAAAAAACACGGCCTGGCCGTGCTTAAAAAGCACGGCCGTGTTAAATCACCCACCTCGCGAACACACACCCTGGTCGTGTTCAAAACATCCAAGATTTTGTAGGAAAAATTCATACCGAACACGCCCATGCCGTGTTTTTCAAGCACGGCCGTGTTTTTAAAAATAAAAATTTTAAATTTTTTTTTGATCGAAAAAATTAAATCACCGAACACGCCCGGGCGTGCTTAAAAAGCACGACCGTGATTTTATTAAAAAAATTCAAAAAAAAAAAACTCAAAAAAATTTATATTTGATGATTTCACGGTATTCGAGTTGTGTATCCTTGATTAGGTATGAAGATGCCGATGAAGGTCTCGTACTAAACAACCCAATGGTCGCTCAATCCGATTTCACTCTTCTAGTAAGGTCATATTTTTCTATTCCACCTCTTTTATTTTCTTCTAGTGTGGTTGATTTTTGAGTGTTTTGTTTGTGTTCGTTTATCTCTTTCTTTCACATTGTGGACAATGTGAACCTTTAAAGTTGGAGGTGGGTGCAATTACATTCTTAGTCCGTGTGTGCTTGCTTTTGTTTTTAGTTTGTCGAGAAGAGGTAATTTTGTTTTTAACAAATTGAGTGTTTGCTAGTCAATAACTTAGCCCAATTACACCAAAATTAACTTTTTGATTTATGTTCTCAATGTGAAGCAATTGATTGTCTAAGATAGATTGATGTAGATGTGTGCTAAATTTTGACGAGATTTCCAACTCCATAATACTTGATTTGTTAAGGCAAATTACGACAAAGCTTAGTGTTATGAACGTTTGAGAATTCATGATTTAGTGGTGGTTAACTAGTTATTATACCAAGCTTGTGAAAAAAACAAGTGAAAAAAAGAAGAAAAAAAGGGAATCCAATCGAGGTTATACTCATCTTTGTTGTTGCTTAGTAACTAGGAGCATTCATGAGCCCCATGTTTGTCTTTTACATAAAACGGCGACACAAATATGAGTATGGAAACCACCCTAGGAGTGTTTGAACGAAAATTCAAAATATAAACCTAGTGGAAGAATGCCTCGAAAGGACCTACAAAAAAAAATCGAAAGGGAGAATGTATATTCCTTGAATTCTCATTCCAATAAAAGTTCAAGAAGCTTGGTTATATGACTAGTAGGCCAACTACAATGACCCATTGAATTCTTGTATTTTCATGACATTATTGAATTGAAGTTATTCATAACTATCAATATTTGTGGACTGATGATTTCAAGTTTGAATAATGCCTCACGATGTTCTGATCTTTCTTGACAATCGATCGCTTTACAAAATTGTGTTTTTACTTGAATGGTTAATTCGGGTTGAGAAGGCTAAGAAC
Organism: Rehmannia glutinosa; assembly: GCA_016081115.2. Classification (NCBI taxonomy): domain Eukaryota; kingdom Viridiplantae; phylum Streptophyta; class Magnoliopsida; order Lamiales; family Orobanchaceae; genus Rehmannia; species Rehmannia glutinosa. The sequence continues at coordinate 77,369 of JABTTQ020000038.1, read as the reverse complement.
TTGACCGCTTGTGTTCAATGTGTTGAAAAAAAAATCCTTGTGTGTTTTAATTTATTGAATCATTTTTTTGATTTAATGTTTTGCTTGAGGACAAGCAAAGTTCAAAGTTGGAGGTGGTTTGATAAGGGTCTTTTTATGCATGTTTTATGTGTATATTTTTATTGTACATATTTCACATTACTCCGAGGTGCTTTTATTGGTGTAGATTGATGATTTGGAGCTGTTTTTTGTGAATTTTGGGCCATGGGTTCATGTCAAAACATACCCGGGGATTTCGGATGCAAAAACACTCAAAATCCCAAGCTAAACGCGTCATTTCGGGCCTTTCAAAACACGAGCGGGGTGTGTTTTTAAGCACGACCGTGCTTTTAGAAGTAAAAACGAGCAATGTTTCGACCTGACGTACCAAACACGGCCGTGTTGGAAAATCCAAAAAACACGGCCTGCCCGTGCTTTTAAAGCACGGGCGTGTTTTTCGTCCAGTCTGGATGTTCTTTTGGCGAAAATTATGGAAGCTTTCCCTTTTTGCTTTTTGACAACCTTTGAGCAACTTTTACATCTCGTTTTGTTGCACCAAACTCTATTATTCCCTCAATTGTCATGTGGACACAATGATTCAACCAACTCAACCAATGAAAGTGGAATATTGTCATGTGAATACAATGATTCAACCAACTCAACCATGAATGTGCACACAATGATTCAACTAACAAGCATGGAAATGGAGCATTTGATGGTGCCTATAAAAGCCAAGAGTTTGAGTTGGGAAAAGAATTCATGTAATATTCATTCATATAGAGATTCATTGTGTATTCATCATAGACACTTAGAAAATATTCATTGTGTCCAACATTTTGAGTGGAATTGGGATCAAGAGGTCTTGGAGGAGTAAGCTTGTAGCAACATTGGAGAAGAAGGCTTGGATCAACATCATCTATCAAGGAAGAAGTCATTGAGATTTTGAGAAAGATAAGTACATCATGTCTACAATACTTAAATCTTCTTGTGTAATTTACTCTTTGTCAAAATCATGAGTAGCTAAACTCATAGTGTTTGAATATAATGAACTCTAGAATGGATTTGTGATTAAGGTTTGTATGTTTTTAATAAAATTCTCATGTCTTGTGTGATTCACTTATATCATGTTTATTTCATTCGAGTTAATATTTCCTAGTATATTAATTTGATATCTATTCCTCATCGGGTAATCGAGAGATTTATGGTGAGAAAAAACCTATATAAGTAAAAAGAGTTGCATGCAATCCTAGATATAGGACGACATAAATCTTCCGGATTAGGGTCAAACCTAATATGGGAAATTCATAAATCGTTATAATGCAATTTTGGGGGTTTTAACTAGAAAGATATTTCAGTTAATCAACTTGAGATTAGGAGTTTTTGCCTTGAGAAAGGGTTTAACTTAAATCGAATTTCTACGGTCCACATAACATGAGATTTTATTAAAAGAGGTTGGTTTTTGCTAGGGCTTATGGTTGTATTTTTATCTTGTTGAATCACAAAAACATTCTAGAGGATTTACATTCAACACATTTCTATCTCTTGATTTCTCATTCTACAATCTACTTTTATTTGATTTATTGTAAGTTGCAATTATTATTAAATTCTCTATTTTTCATTTTCCATTTTAACAAACAAAACTCGAAAATTGCTAGATTATATAACAAAAAGACGGTAATTATTAGTACTTACAATCCTCGTGGGAATGACACTCGGTACTCAATAATCTATACTACAAAACGATAGGTGCACTTGCCTAAGGTTTTCTAGAGTAGCTTTTGAGCCATCGATTCCTTACCTCGATTTAATATACTTTGTCTAGTTTGTTAATTATTTACTATTTTGATGATCTAAAGCTTCACGAGAAGAAAAGTTGTGGAACACTAACCACTTACTTAAACATGTTGTGTATCTAGAATTCGTCCTTGATAGAAATATAATGTGGTATGATCTAACAATAATATTTTGTCATCGTTTTTGTTGCAGAAGAAAAATAGAGAAGGCAAATTGTGAGGCTTTTGGATGGAAGGATATTGGAGTGCGCAAGTGGGATTAGATTGTTCAAGTGCCTGTTAAAAATAAATACCCTAAACCTAAGTAACCCAATGGCAGTCCAAGTCAAGCCGTTGAAGAGCTATAAAAGTTCTAGGGTTACTTGGAATTCAAGCTACCAATTTATGCCTTTCCAGTTTTGCATAAGTTTCCGCATTGAGGTGCTCTTGTATTTGGAATTATGTTAATGTGTAATGCTCGTGTTTGCGTTGTTTCGATTGAGCTTTATATCAATAACAAGATATAATATCGTTCTTTGGACATTCAATTATGTCATGTGCAGATAAGAAAATTGAAAATAATTATTCGTTCTGTATATAATTACCTAACATAGTTGAGAATTTTCATTCCTTTGGTCCCATATTTAACACACGTTCAAATTAATTTATTTACTTTTTAATATCTATTGAATTTGTCGCATAAGAGATGAGAAAATTAAGACAGTGTAAAGGACAAAACCAGATTTTTATAGGATGTACACAATCTTTTCATAAAATTTACATGTGTCAATTTCCTCGGTGTTTTTCTCGGTGGACGGAGGAAATTGGCACATGTAAATATAATGAAAAAATTGTGTCCATTGGAAAGACATCTTGTAAAAATCTGGTTTTGGTTCTTTGGACAGTCTTAATTTTTCTTATCACCTCTACAACAAATTTGATGGATATTGAAAAGTATCTTTAATATGTTACATCAACTCAAAGTAAGAATATGTGAGTACATCTTATATATAATAGAAGGAATGAAAAATTCACATCTATCCGAAAGCAAACATGCTTTTGGTATTAGACATTTATGTATAAAACGAAGAGCTATTTTCGGTCTTATTATCAGTCACACGGCACAATTAAATGACAAAAATTGGTATTGCATCATGCTATTGATATAAAGTTCAATCGAGTCATATCAAAATAATGTTATTCCTTTTTAGCCTTTGTATTTTCTCCTTCCACTTTTTAAATTTGACATTCTCTTGTTTTGGCATATGGTTATACCATATTCCCATCAATCAAATATTTGATTGATTATTTATATTTTGAAAAGTATTTACACAGTCTAAATAATGAAACTATGTTTGAATATATCCTAGTAAAAGAACTTATGGCTCGAAATGCTTCTTGAAATTGAAAATTTCTGTTTTTTTTTTCTGGAAAAAATGGATGTTTGAAGTTTACATTTCCTAGTTATTCCAAACATTAGTTCATACCATGGACCAAAAAAGAAAAGGAAGCTTTTGATCGTGATCCATTTCCTTTATGGATCCAATTGCATCTTGATGATGCATTTTTGTCCAAAATCTAAGTTTTATTCCTTGTCTTCAATGTTTTCGAACATGGACCAGATTGATCGATTGGCCTCGCTTAAATTAGGAACCACCATGACACATGTCCAAGTCTCAGAACTAAAACGGGTGGTAAGGGACCCACTGAAACCTAATTAAAATTGGTGATAATCGGTCAATTTGGTGACTCGTCGATTCTGTTCAACTTTTTTAATTATAAAAATAAGGAAGTAAATAACGTAAATATTTCCATCATATAACAATAATCGTGAGAATAAAACAAAGTCCTATGTAATTACATTCTTTTTGAGTTTTTTTATAGGAAAAATGCAATTATCATTGAAAGACAATGTTATTTGATTACATCAGATTGCCTGAGGTATTCCAAACAACTAGGTACCTCTTCCACCAAAATAAATTATTTATTAATAGTTTGAACAAAGTGAGCTAATCTATGAGCTAATTTATTATCATTTCTAGGAATATATGAAAAGCCTAAATAGTTTGTAGCTCATGACAATTGCATGATGTCTCCAACGATCACTTCGCTTTGGAAATTCTGAATCATATATCCATTAAGGCCATCAATAAGACATTTTGAGCCACTTTTTATGTGGAATCTGGATATCCCCACCTCTAGACATTTTTATATGGCATAAAACATTGCTAAACCTTCAAGGGTGGTGGTGTTTCCTTCCTTCATCACTCGATTTGCTCTAGCTTTTTGGACCTCTCCTAAAATGTCACGAACTATAAATTCATATCCCACTGTTCCATCTGTATAGGTTGTTACATCTGTGTTAAGTTTCAACATATCTTCACCGAGGTATCCAATCCATTTTCTCAACTAACTATTATTTCAAAATACACCTGGTTTTTATAGAGTTAAATGAGCCGAATAAGATATGAGCACTATTTAAAATGTTATCCATATCAAACTTGGCTCCTTTCATATATACCCGGTTCCTACTTATCCAAATCTTCCATGCAAGGATTGAAACTAACTCCACAACTTGGATAATTTCTTTAGCATTAATGACCATAATATTTTTTTTTTTTTTTTTTTGAGAAGGACCATAATATTTTTTGAATGAACCAAATGATACTTTATTTAAATCAAGACGTAGTGGGCTCCTATATTAGATTAGCTTTATTACTCTACATGTTAAGAAAATGTATGTTGAATTTTCGTGCTTCCCCACAAAGTTTGCAAGTCGGATATGTTGGAATACCTCATCTCATCACAACTACCATGGTGTGTAGTGAACCTATACATGCTCTCCATAAAAAGTGATTGGTCTTCGGGATAGTTCTAAGCCTCCACGTCCGTGTCCATGTTAGATTTGTCCCCGCTTTCGATGATGTCCTCGGGAATGTTATTTTCCTTCTAGGAGTTCAACCAACGGTAAGATAATTTCACCTGTTAAACCTCATGTCTAGGAAAAAGGCTAAATGTGTTTATCGTCTGGAAATCGAGGCTTATGTGAATTTGTATGATACGTTTTGAATCAATGGATCAAATATATTTTGGATGTCACTGATTTTCCACCTCCTTGTTTCTTCATCAATGAGATTTGCAACCCGTAGCTCCGATGGAATTCTAAGGGTACTACATTTATTATTTCGGATTCTCGCACCCCAATCCATTTGTCTCCAATCACTTGAATATTTTCCCCATTACCAAGTCTCCAAGCGATACCCCTTAAATAACATGTTTTGAGTTTAGCAGGCTTCGCCACAAGAAACTTGGTTGATGTCCAACCCCGTCTCTAAAATCGAATGTCTTGGATGATACTTTGCTTTAAGAATACTTGTTGATAAGGAGTAAGGATTATTAAATAATCTCCTCACTTGTTTAGCTAGAATTTCTAAGTTAAACAAGTATAGAGATTGAAACCACAACCCCTAAATCATTAGGCGGTTTTATGCATTCCCATTAATCCACCAGTATCTTCCCGACTCCATCTCCGACTCTCCACTAGAGAATTGTGCGACCCTCTTTTCTATATCATCCCAAATGTTTTTGGTAGAAGAAAACAACTAATTACGTAGGTGGGAATCACCTGAATTACTATTTTTATAAGTATTTCATTTCCCGCCCATGTAAGGGTTTTCTCTTTCCAACATCTGAGTTTATTTACTACCCTTTCTTGGATCATTCTGAATACAAACTTTTTTTATCTCCCAATCAACGCTGATAATCCCAGTTATTTTCGATGTTGCTCAACTCGCTTTACCCCCAAATTTCGCCCCAATGATTTCTCTATTCTTCGTCAACATTTGCATTAGTCATCGATTCAGAATTTTCGAAGTTAACCTATTGACCCGATGCATTCTCATATGATGCCAGGATGTGTTGTTTTCTTTGGTGTTGCACGATAGAACAAGATATTGTCATCTGTAAACAAAAGGTGTGATACGCGTTCAACCTCCGCTTGGTTATTATAAAACCGTGTATCGCCATTGCGTTTAACCTACTTAATTAATGTTGGAAACCTTCGCGTACAATATAAACAAATAGGGTGAAAGTGGGTCTCCTTGTCGAGCCCCCTCTCATGTATAAATTTATTAGAAGGCATGTTATTAACCAAAATCAAATAGAAACAATGGTAATACAACGCATGACTAATTCCACCCATCCAAAATTAAAGCCAAGTTTTAGCAAAATGCTTGCAAGGAATTTTCAGTCAACACGGTCATATGATTTACTCATATCAAGATTCAAAGCGCAATGGCCTATTTTACCTTTTTCTTCATATTGTGAAATATCTCAAAACCAACCATAGAGTTATCAGTGATTAGTTTACCAGGGATGAAAGCACTTTGATTTGGGGAAATGACATGAGGTAGAATTAACTTATATATATTAGCTTATCCATGCTTTTAGTAACTCTATATTCAACTATTCCATGTCATTTTTCTAGCAATATTTATTTTCTTTATTTTTTTATTATATAATTTATTGAAGTATATGTATATATACACGTTTATTTTATATTTTATACATACAATTGGTGATTATTTTTTTATTTCAAGTTTATTTTTATTCTTATTGTAAAACTTGTATTGTACTTCGTTTTTAGCTTATATGTATTTACATATTTTTGGTTTTCTTATAATGGTTCAACTGCTCAAACCATTGAACCATTGGTTTAGTTAATTGTCCGATTCAATGTCTGGATTTAAAACCATTGTTTGTCTGGCATGAATGACAAACTATCCAATGCTATGTCGATCTGTAAAAACAATGTTTTAAATTCAAATTTCAATTTCCAAATGTAATTAAAAATAGTTTTATGGGAAATGAGAAAAAGAAAATGAGAAACTTGGAAAACCAAGAAAAGAGAGGTAAAAGAGAAAAAAATGGTAAGACAAAGGAAGAAGAATGAAAGCTGAGAGCACAATTGAATATGTTTTCATTTTAAATTTTTTTTATTTTACTAGAGAATAGTGGTAAAAAAAGGTTTATAAATAAAAAATACAAATATTGAGATTGTGATTTGATATGAGAGAAAAAGTAATGATTGGATATGATTGATAGTTATAAATATTTGAGTGGTGAATAGTGTAATTTATGGGAGAATGTGTAATAATAATTAGTTTTGTTTTTTAAAAAAAGTTTGTAGATGTGATTGATAAAAAAAGGTGAAAGAGAGTAAATAGTTTATTTTCAGAAAATTTTGATAAACAATTACATGTTACGTTAAAAATATTTCTCTAACAGAACGGAAATGAAAAAATCTTTCGCATTCAATAGCAGCTTGAGTTGACATATTTTATGGGGGCAGTTCGGCCTACTTTTATCAAAGGCTGGAAATATTTTATTTATTTGGTAATGATCCTTTTGATTGAGAGTGTTATTCTTTTCTTTGTAACTTAGAGAGATTTTTTTTTATTTTCTAAAGTTTGTTGGACAAATAAATTATGGTGTGCTATGGGAGTTCCATATGGTGGTTATGATTAGTTTAAAAGCGATCGTCCGCATTTCAATATATCGACCATTTCATTTCCACCTATACCCGGTCGTATCGTGATTTGACGGAGTGTCTAACTCATCACCGCATCAAGCCATTGTACCATATATGATCAAGGGAATGATATTGTTCAACCGCTAAACACCTATGAAAGTCTAATGATCCTCGCAAGAGAATGAGATCAATCGTAGGGCGGAGAATTAACAACAAGTCATCTCTCAAGAAAGACTTGATAGACAAATAATTATCGTGCATCACAAATAACAAACAATTAATCCTAAACACTTTGTTGGGAAATTAATTTTTAGATTTTGATGAATGCCATGTAAAACTTAGAATAGAAAGTTGGCACCCCATTTTTATGTTGTAAATTGCACTTTGTAATAGATAGGGTCGAGTCAGAGTCAAGTCACTATGCCTAAACATGCAAGAAGACAACTAGAGATTAGAAGGAAGACTTCACTGCAAGGCGGTGAGTGTGGCAAAGAAGAGAAGATAGGAACTCGATCAAGGTGCGGTGAGATACTGGTGAGTGAAGTATCGATCAAGACAACTCAAGACAACCAAGTCTCTAGTTGAAGTGAAAGAGTCATCCAATGATTGGAAGGCGACTCAAGTCAATCAGAAGTTAAGAAAATGCAAATCAAGTCGAGATAATCGAAAGAGATCCGTTGCACAGAGTCAAGAGAATTACTTAAACAAGTAATATCTCCATCTGCCTTTCTTGAAGTACTCGATCCCGAAGCGTGCAAAAGGAATAAACCAATGGGAAACATCAACTCGTGTCGAACTCGAAAAGTCAAGAATCATTCATATGAGGAAGTGGCAATTCCAAGGATCGCAACAAGACAAGCCAACGACCACAAGTGTCTTTTGAAAATAAGCATATCTCTTCAACGGGCAAATTTTTGAAAGATCACTATAAAAGGCCGAGGAATGACTTTGAGAAAAGGTTACCTTGCATACCTCGAACCACGAACATTCAAGCTAACATTCAATTGTAACCAAAAATATTCTCAAGTCATTCAAATTCAATCCTCAAGCCTACATTACGAAGAAATCAATCCAACACTCACATGTGAAGGAAAGACAACTTCTATCGGTTGAAGAGGAAAATATTTGAAGAATTAAGGGTCTACATTCCATGGAGGATTGTAGGAAGGTTCAAGGTCGAACCAGTCTCGAGTTTTTGGAGGGCTTGATCAAATCCAAGAAACTTGAGCAAGTGGGTTGTAGTAGCAAGCGCAAAACCGCCTGTGAAGAAGTTGTGTCGTCGAGAAGCCAATTTGTGTAACCAAGGCATCTCCAGATCGAGTCCTAAAGGATCAAGTCACCGTGTGTGATCAAGACTTGTATCTGGACCAAACCACTTTGTATCTTGATCAATACTTAGTGGATTCCTCCGGGGAGTTGGAGAAGAGAGGAGTAGAAGAATTACCCCATCTTGAACCTCTATAAAAACTTATTGTGTCATTTACATTTCATTACTTTAATTTCTCGCATATTACTTTTATATTTGCTGATTAATTTGCTATCCAATTGATAATCAACCAAGTGCTAAAACCTAGTATTAAAACAAACTTAACAAATTCAAGGGTGTTAAGTCTTCTCAATAAAACATATCACAATCGAGTTAAGTCTTTAGTCAAAACAATTTGAGTTATTCTATCAACGGCTCGGTCGAGTTTGTTGAGTGACTAACTCTCACGATTAACTAACTTAGCTATCCATCAAGGACTCAAATTGTGAAGTATTAACTCGGACATTTTAAAAGGACTAAATCGAAAAGTTGGTAAGGTTTATTCAACCCCCTTCTAAACCTTACACTCACACCCCTTGGGACCTTCATGTGGTATCGGAGCGGTTGGTTCATTGAGCCTTCCGCCCGTTCTTGAACTAGATATCCAAATTTTTCAAAGCTTGTTTTAGTACTTAATCAAAACTTTTTTATTCAAAAAAGGTATTATCATGGAAGCAAATTTGACACGCATCCCTCTCTGTTCACAATTGAAGAATTTGATGATTGGAAAATTCGTATGCGGGCTCATCTATCAAAGATTACACGATGAGATGTGGATAGTGATATAAGATGGGCCACTCCAAATCTTAAAAGTGAACACAGTGCAAGAAGAAGGCTGCCGCAGTGAAGGAGAAGAGGATCTTGCTCCCGGACAATGATGGTTGAAAAACCAAGAGTTGAATGGACAAATGATGATAGGAAAAGATATAACTTGGACAATGTGGCCAAGGACATTCTTTACAAAACTTTGGACAAAGCCATGTTCAACAAAGTCAAATCATGCAAAACGGCAAAAGAAATCAGGACAAGCTAACCTTGATTTGCGAAGGCTCGGAGCAAATCAAAGAAAATAAACTATCTGTTGTTGTACAAAAATTTGAAAACTTTAAGATGCTTGCGGAGAAACCTTGGATCGGATGGATGCTCGGTTCACGAAATTACCAATGAATTGTCGGATTTCTTGGAAAGGAATATACACGAAGGAAATGTGTATGAAGATTCTAAGAAGTCTCCCAACCGAGTGGGATATGAAAGTCATGGCCATGACCGGACATTCCATGGACCTATCGAAGACATCCATCCATGAGCTATTCTCGGATCTCAAAGCCTACGAATTTGAGTGAGAAGAAAAGACCAAGAGGAAACAGTTGTGCCCAAAACAATTTGCTCTAATTGTTAAGGACGGCAAGAGAGCCGAGGTTAAAGAAGTCATTGACCAAGAGGAAATTGCACCGATGGTTAAAAGGTTTAACAAGTTCTTCAATAAGAATTACAAAAGAAGCAAAGGTGAATCCTCCGGAAGACACTCGGCTCCCTCCAAGTCAAGGGAAGAAAGAACACCCAAGAGAGCGAGCATCAAAAAGTTGAATATCAAAGAGCCGACAATCCAAGGATGGAAAGAATTGGTCAAAAAGTTGAAAATCTATCTTTTTAACCTGCGCAGCAACCCGGTCATTATGCCATTGAATGCCCATATCCTGTAGTCAACAAATACGAGAATGAAGAGGAAAGAAAAGTCTTGAGGAAAGAAGACAGAAAAGAGAAAGGCAATGTTGGTCGCAGAGATCTTGTCTGATCCAAGTCAAAAGACACAAAGACTTGGAGAGTAGTGGTGACTACTCAAGTGACTTTGAAGAAGAAGCCTTGATCTGTTTGATGGCTAAAGAACAAAACCAACTCCGACCAAGAAGATGAGGTACACTCTAACTCATCACACTCGGATACTAGTGATAGTGATTGTGACACACACACTTCATCACCCACTGATCTTTATTATTCATTAGGCAAAATAATGAAAGATTTTGAACACATTAAATCCTCACACACACTACTAAATGAGGAAAACAACCTACTTAAGAGCCAAAACTCACAAATGACTAAGGAGCCGAGTACTCTAAGTCAAATAGCCGATGAGAATAAAAGTCTAAAAGCTTTGAAAATGCTAAGTTAATAGCAGAGATAGTTTATATAGAAAAGAGAGGAGAATGACCTAAAAATGTGATAGTCTCATTCACTAAGGCATCCAAATCATTGGATGATCCGGAGACAAGACAGGCTTAGGATTTAATTCCTCTATGCTATGTCAAGTTCCAAAAGTGATTTTGGAAAAGGGATCTTTAAGCAATGAAGTATCTCTAATATCCAAAACTCCAAATGATGCACACACATTTATTCCAAAGCACAATCACAAGCAAATGGCCTTGGTTATAAAGGAAAAGGAAAATAGCCAGATTGAGTATCTTGAGAGGACAATTTGAGAAGAAATCCACCCGAGTTCCTCGGCAAACTCTAAACAGAGATACTCAGAAAGAAAAAAAAACAGAGCTACCAAAAGCCCCGAAATTCTATAAAAGAAACACATATGATGGGAATGGTAGAAAATACCCAAGCCAAGCTAATTGGAATAATGTGAACTATCGGCAGAAAGACCTATGGAATATAAGCCTGTGGCAAAGGCCTATAACTCAAAGAAAGGCCATTCCAAAGGCATAAGAGCTATCATCGCACACATATGCACCTAGGTACTACACTCGGAGATATCACAACAACCCAAAGAAGGCAATTGCTAAAACACATACACAGCATACATACAAAAGAGACAGGTTGTATGAACCTAGAACCCCAAGCAATTTGCCAAAATTAATTATGATTATGGCATGGATGGATGGCAACCCCTTAGAGTCAAATCAATTGGCTATAGGTTGGTTGGATCATCTCACAATACTAACTCCTCGGGACCCAGGCAAGTATGGGTACCTAAAACCTAATTTCCTTGATTGCGGGTTCAAGGAGCGGTGAGTGCCAAGGAACCTGGTACATGGATGATGGTTGTTCCGGACACATGACAGAAACAAGAAAATATTATCAAAATTCAAGGATGTTAGAGGTGCAAAAGTCATATTTGGAGGAAATGAAGCTCCAGGAGAAATAAGAGGCATTGGATCCATCAAGAAAAATGGATTAGAAATTACGGATGTTGCATATGTTGAAGGCCTCAACTTCAACTTGCTAAGCATAAGTCAACTCTGTGACAAAGGATACAATGTTGGATTCAATATGGGTGTATACCAAATCAAGGATCTTGAAACTAATGAAATAGTGTTGCAAGGATGCGAAAAAAGAACATGTATGTGGTAGATTGGTCAATCAGCAACACCAAGCACTTGTCTCGCTATCAAAGAGCACACGAATCAAGTTGGGCGTAGGCACAAGTGTTAGTCCAAGTGGCTACAATAATCTAGAGGGGGTGAATAGATTATGCCGATTTTCGCAAATCACCCTCTTTTTCGAAACAACAAGTAAATGACTAGAATGTAAATGCGAAAATTAAACAACACTCGTTGATTTAAAGAGGTTCAACCCACCTAGGGCCTAATCCTCTACCACCCCAGTATCTCCGGGATGGATTTCAAAAAGAAAAAAAAAGGTTTTATTAATTTACCAAAAATTAATACAACACCTTGAGGATTACCACAACCCTCTTTCACCACCTTGAAGATTACCACAACCCTCTTACAACACCTTTGAAGATTACCACAATCTTCAAACACCTATCACCTAGATCACCCAAGTGTATTCTTACCACAAGAATACTCACAAGGATGTCTTGTGTTGAATGATGACCAAAATCAAGATTACAACTCAATAATGATTGATACAATATGAGTACAAGTGTAATCAAGAATTGAAAGCCTAGACCTCAAATTTGTGCAAGTGAAAGTGCTTAGGCTAATACAACAAGATATATGAAAGTGTTTGCTCAATTGCTCTTTGCTTGTATGGAGTGTTGTCTCTTGTTGCTTGAATGAAGCCTCTATTTATAGGAGAGGACTTGGCTTTCATTTCCAGACATTGGCTCCTCCTTGGGGAGTGATTTGCTGCAAAAGAAACCATTTAAAATGATCAATATAGTCTGTTAGAAATCAATCCCACAAAATAGGGAAAAGTTGTCAGCAACGGATAGTTTCTTTGATAAACAAGGGGTTCGACCGTCGCGCAGAGATAAGATTGAAATTGAATTCTGCGAATTTTTACACGAGGGGCCGGTCGAAGGGGTGCGACCGGTCGCCCTTAGCTATGACCGGTTGCCCTTAAAGAATTTACAAAACAGAGAGTCCGAACGAAAATCCAACTCCCGTGCAAGTAGCCCGCTAGTCGACCGATCGACCGCATCGATCGCCCACCTGTCGGCCGACCTGGCCGCCCTTTTTATTTTTCTTACGCCCCATTTTCTGTTTCTCGGCTCAACTCGTGTACGGGTTGCCTATAGGGTGACCGGTCGAACTGAAACAAATGTGTTGTCCAATTTTTTATTGAAAATAAACTCCAAGAAATACTCCGAAAAATAGTAAAAACATTTTAAGTTGATCGGAATTATTTAGACCACATTTAGGGACATTGTTTTGGTTTAAAAACTCATTTGAACAAAATCGAACATAATCATCAAAATCATGATAAAAACATTTATCTAACAAACTCCCCTTTTTGATGATTACAAACCAAAACAATTTTCTTTGAGGACGATTTGAAAAACGAATAAAATTTTCGGTTTTACAAGTAAACTATCCGTTAGAGGTATTTCATACAAAGCTCCCCTATTTATGGGCATGTCAACAAATGATTATTATAAGTAAGAAGCACAAGCTATAACAAGCTTATATAAGATGCATCATGAGCTAAGAAGCTCCCCTGTCACAATACTTATAAACAATTTTATTCGAGTCCAAAATTCAAGCCATGGACTAGGTATTCGAGTCCATAATACTTATTACAAGCTTTTATTAGCTTTTCTTGAGCTAACGAGCCAATATCCCGTTTCTCCCCTTTGGAATCATCAAAAATAATGTTAGAATGGTGAAAACACCATACAATAATATCAAAGTGCGCCAAAGGGACGGTTTATTAACCGTTGAGCAATTAAAGCGTAACAATCCAAGGAAAATGGGAGAAATGTAATATGAAGAGTTCATACACTCGTTTTGTTTACCAAATCATGATCTCAATGAGTATAGAAGACTTTTGAAAGCAAGAGAATCTTGTAAAAGTTGAAATTTTCATTGCGACATTTCATCGAACACCTTGTGTGCGTGAAAAATAAAAGAGGTTGTATATAACCCTTGTAAATGTTTCAAGCCAAAATAATTTATCACCAATTCACCTTAATCAATATACAATTCAACATACTAGATAAGCTCATCAAAATCATATGCAAAAATTATCAAGAAATATACTATAAGGTCATTAACTCGAGGGTTCAACCCAATTGAGCAAAAGAAGAAAAATCTTACCATTTGATCGGAAAAGATGAGCCATGATGATGATGGTCATGCTATATAACGTCCATGTTGTGAAAACAATGCATGAAAACCATTTTTGAATGAAATATGTGAAAATTTGGCAAAGGGGACGAAAAATGGCCAAAATAAGTTAAACTTGCGAATCTTTGAAGACAGAACCATTTTAATCCAAGATTTTGCTTAGGGCGGCCGACGGCGTTGAGGCGACGGTTGCCCTCAACCCTTCATCCTTTGTTTGTCGAGTTTTTCCAAAATCCGAATTTTCAACCAAAAATCCGATTTTTCGCCCCTAAGTTTTAAAAACGTGTAAAATGCAAACGTAAGCTTCATTCAATATGCATTATGCCTAACCGAGCTCGTATTGAAGAAAAATCTCGGAGGATAGCGGTTTTGTAAAAATGTCCGCTAATTGATCTTGAGATGGTACAAAAGATATCTCAATTTTACGTTTTGAAACACAATCCCTTAGAAAATGATGCCGAATTTCAATATGTTTAGTACGGTTATGATGAACCGGGTTTTGAGCAATATTTATAGCGGATATATTATCACAAAAGATAGGTACATTTTCAAAAGAGCATTTGTAATCCGCTAAGGTTTGTTTCATCCAAAGAAGTTGAGTACAACAAAATGCGGCGGAAATATATTCGGCTTCGGCCGTTGAAAGAGAAACACAGTTTTGCTTCTTTGAAAACCAAGAAACTAGGCAATCGCCTAAAAATTGACATGATCCTAAGTACTTTTCCGATCATCAATATTTCCCGCATAATCAATCACTATAACCTTTAAGAGAAAAATTTTCATTCTTTGGATAAAATAAACCATATTGAATGGTGCCTTTCAAATATCGAAAAATCCTTTTAGCGGCACTCATGTGAGATTCTTTGGGATTGCTTTGAAAATGAGCACATAGGCATATGGCATGAAGAATGTCCGGTCTACTAGCGGTTAAATAAAGTAAACTACCAATCATACCTCGATACTTTGATTCATCCACGGACTTGTCTTTCTCATCTTTGTCAATTTTGACATTTGTTGCCATAGGAGTAGAGACGGTTCTTCCTTCTTCAATGCCGAACTTTTTCAAAAGTTCTTTTGTATACTTTGATTGCGAAATATAAATACCTTCTTGACATTGCTTAATTTGAAGTCCAAGAAAGAAGTTAAGCTCCCCCATCATACTCATCTCGAATTCTCCTTGCATTAACTTAGAAAATTTCTTGCACAAAGAATCATTAGTAGCACCAAAGATAATATCATCAACATATATTTGCACAAGTAAACAATCTTGCCCTTTTTCAAAAACAAAGAGAGTTGTATCAACTTTACCTCTTATAAAACCATTTTGTAAAAGAAAAGAGCTAAGTCTATCATACCATGCACGGGTGCTTGTTTTAAACCATACAAGGCATTTTTAAGTTTATAAACATCATTAGGCCTAGAAAAATTTTCAAACCCCGGAGGTTGTTTTACATAGACTTCTTCTTGAATAATACCATTTAAGAAGGCGGATTTAACATCCATTTGGTAAAGTTTGAAGTTTTTAAAGCAAGAATAGGCAAGTAAAATACGAATAGCTTCTAAACGTGCTACAGGTGCAAAGGTTTCATCATAGTCAATACCTTCTTCTTGACAATACCCTTGAGCTACTAACCTTGCCTTATTTCGAACAATATTGCCTTGATCATCAAGTTTGTTCCGGAATACCCATTTTGTACCAATAATGGTTTGAGAAGGAGGACAAGGTACCAATTCCCATACATCATTTCTTTCAAATTGATTCAACTCCTCTTGCATCTCTAGGAACCAATCCTCATCCTCAATAGCCTCTTTAGCATTTTTAGGCTCTTTTTGAGAAATAAGAGCTTTCTCGGCAAATTTTCTTGAGTCATCACTTTGTCAAGGGGATCACCAATAATAAGATCTTTTGGGTGATCTCCTTAAATTTCAATGCAACGGGAAGATCCGAGATATCACCTCTATCTTCTTGAGGACCTATTGAAGTGGACGGTTGATCATTTGATGTGGACGGTTGATCATTAATTTCAATCATATCCTCTTCATCACTTTCATCATTAGGAATTCTTTCAACTCCCCGAAGCTTCATTGAATTTAACATGGATGGATTCTTCAACAACTCCACTAGTCTTATTGTAAACTCGATATGCTTTGCTTTTTGTTGAATATCCCATAAATATTCCTTCATCGGCCTTAGGATCAAGTTTGTCCAATTGATCCTTGGTATTCAAAATAAAGCATTTACACCCAAATATCTTGAAATAACTAATATTTGGAGTTCTTCCTTTCAAAGTTCATATGGAGTTTTATTCATTTTAGGACGAATATAAACTCGATTAATGACATAGCAAGCGGTACTTACGGCTTCGGCCCAAAAATATTTTGGAAGTGAGAATTCATTGAGCATGGACCGACTCATTTCTTGTAATGTCCGATTTTTCCGTTCGGCTACTCCATTTTGTTGAGGTGTCCTTGGAGCCGAGAAATTATGAGCATATCCTTTGGTTTCACAAAATACTCTAAATTCAACGTCAAATTCTCCACCTCGATCGCTTGAATAGACTTGATAGTGTCTTCCTTTTCATTCTCAATAAGTCTACACAACTTAACAAACTCATTAACGGCATCGCTTTTATTGGTAAGAAAAAGAGCCCAAGTATATCTAGAAAAATCATCGACGATAACAAAAGTGTAATGTTTTCCACTTAGACTAGCCGTACCAATATCCCCATACAAGTCAAGGTGAAGCATTTGTAGATGTTTGGTTGTGAAAATATCGTTTTGGGCTTGAAACTACTTTTAACTAATTTGTTCTTTTGACAAGTGTCACATAAGCCAAGATTTTCAAAATTCAATTTGGGTAGTCCTTTCACATGTTGGTTTTTGCAAATATTTTTCAAATTCTTGTATCCAACATGTTCAAGTCGCCTATGCCATAAGCTAGTTAAATCATTATTGGCGACTAAACAAGAAACATTTTGACTAACCAAATCACTTGTACAAATTTTGTAAAGATTGCCTTTTCTATTTGCTTCACAAATAATTTCACCATTTTTAAGTATAAGGCATTTTTCTTTATTAAAGGAAACATCATATTTTGAATCACAAAGTTGGCTAACACTTATCAAATTAAACTTAAGCCCTTCAACTAATAGAACATTACTAAGAGAGAAAGAAGAGTTACCAATTTCTCCATTTCCAAGAATTTTTCCTTTGCCATTGCCGAACATGACCATACCCTCTTCTTGGAGCTTGATGTTGGTAAAAGTTCTCTCCTCCCGGTCATATGGCGTGAACATCCGCTGTCCACGAGCCATTTTGAATCTTCCATTGTTGTTATAGCCCCTATTACCTACAAAAGAATTTCTTTTAGGTACCCTATAATTTTGGGGTCCATGGGGTTAGTCTTGAGACCTTTGGGTCTCCAAACATGTCTTGAGCTATTTCTCAATTTGCAATTATTAGCATAATGTCCAACTTTGCCACAATAAAAACAAGTAGGAGTATTATAATTATTAGCACGTACAAAAGTTGGACCTTGGTTATTTTTCTTAAAAACACTTTAAAATGGCTTATAACCAAGTCCCATTTGGAATGCTCACCTCTTTGTGCATCCGAAATTTTTGTGACTTTATTCGTACTTATGTTGAAACGATGCACATCATTTTTCAAACATTCAATATCTTTTGTGAGCAATTCCTTTTCGGTTTCAAGAGAATGAATTCTAGTAAGAGTAAGAGCATGAGCTTTGTCTAGAGATTCATAAGAGGTAAATAATTTTTCCTTTTCAACCTTAATCTCCTTATGCTCCTTTTTCAAATTTTTGTATTTAACGATTAAATTTTGAAACTCAATTTGCAATTCATCAAAATCACATTGCAAGTCATCAACTATGGAGGAAGTAGAAGAATTTGAGTGTACCTCATTGTTTTCATCGTCTATAGCCATGAGACCGTGTTCGGTTTCTTCTTCCTCATCGGTTGTTTCGAGTAGTTCATCCCATGTTTTGACTTCCGCATTTAGATCCTTCTTTTTTGTGAAAGGCTTCCTTTTCTTTTGCTCCTCTTCATCGAGCTTGAACAATCGGCAATGAAGTGCCCGGGTTTTCCGCATTTAAAGCAAGCATTATCTCTTGGTTTTCTTGCTTTATTTTTATTCACAAATTTTGCAAATTTTCGAACAAGTGCGGCCGTCTCCTCATCATCATCATCATTATCATAGTATGCATTATTAGAAGAAGAAGGAAGACCTTTAGGAATAATTTGCATACCCGATTAATTTGTGGATGGTTTGGAATTTTTCCTCTCCTTGAGATAGACTTCATAGATGAGTAGATTTCCAATAAGCTCATCAAACTTGAGTGTCTCAAGATTTTGTGCCTCCGTGATTGCCGTTACTTTTTCGGACCATGAGCCGGAAGTGCATTTAATACCTTGATCACCTTGTCTTCTTCGGAGATGACTTTGCCGAGGGCCACAAGAGGATTGACAATATTGTCAAGCCTTTCCACCATCTTGGAGATGCTTTCGCCATCATACATGTTAAAGTTTTGAAGTCTTTAACAAGCATGGTCTTTCTTGCTTGCTTGACATTCTTAGTCCCTTCATAGATTGTCTCCAATTTTTCCCAAACCTCATGTGCCGACCTTATGCCTCTTATGCGATTGTACTCGGTGGCGGTAAGAGAACAATGCAAAATATTTAAGGCCTTACCGTTTAGAGAGAAAGCCTTTTTGTCATTTTCATCAAACTCCTTGAAAGGTTTAGGAGCCAAGTGCCATCCTCCGATTTCTTTGTTGGTTGATCAACTCCTTCAATGACCACATTCCAAATGTCGAACCCGCACCCTTGTAGGAAGCACTCCATACGGTCTTTCCAAAATACGTAGTTGTTGGCGTCGAATAGTGGTGGCTTATTGGTGGAGGCGCCGGTGGTGAGATGAGCATCATTTGTAGCCATGGATCTTTCCTCTTTACTCGGAACGAGCTAGCCAAAGAGTTTGACTCTGATACCACTTGTTAGTCCAAGTGGCTACAATAATCTAGAGGGGGTGAATAGATTATGCCGATTTTTCGCAAATCACCCTCTTTTTCGAACAACAAGTAAATGACTAGAATGTAAATGCGGAAATTAAACAACACTCGTTGATTTAAAGAGGTTCAACCCACCTAGGGCCTAATCCTCTACCACCCCAAAGATCTCCTGGATGGATTTCAAAAAGAAAAAAAGGTTTTATTAATTTATCAAAAATTAATACAACACCTTGAGGATTACCACAACCCTCTTTCACCACCTTGAGGATTACCACAACCCTCTTACAACACCTTTGAAGATTACCACAACCTTCAAACACCTATCACCTAGATCACCCAGTGTATTCTCACCACAAGAATACTCACAAGGATGTCTTGTGTTGAATGATGACCAAAATCAAGATTACAACTCAATAATGATTGATACAATATGAGTACAAGTGTAATCAAGAATTGAAAGCCTAGACCTCAAATTTGTGCAAGTGAAAGTGCTTAGGCTAATACAACAAGATATATGAAAGTGTTTGCTCAATTGCTCTATGCTTGTATGGAGTGTTGTCTCTTGTTGCTTGAATGAAGCCTCTATTTATAGGAGAGGACTTGGCTTTCATTTCCGTGACATTGGCTCCTCCTTGGGGAGTGATTTGCTTTGCAAAAGAAACCATTTAAAATGATCAATATAGCTGTTAGAAATCAATCCCACAAAATAGGGAAAAGTTGTCCTGCGAAAATGCAACGGATAGTTCTTTGATAAACAAGGGGTTCGACCGGTCGCATGAGATAAGATTGAAATTGAATTCTGCGAATTTTTACACAGGGGAACGGTCGAAGGGGGTGCAACCCGGTCGCCCTTAGTCATGTGACCGGTTGCCGCTTGAAGAATTTACAAAACAAAGAGAAGTCCTGAACGAAAATCTAATTCCCAGTGCAATCGCCACGGCCGACCGTGCGACCGCACCGGTCGCCCACCTAGTCGGCCGTCGCCACCTATATTTTTCTTACGCCCCATTTTCTGTTTCTCGGCTCAACTCAGTGCGGGTTGCCCTATGGGCGACCGTCGAGCTGAAACAAATGTGTTGTCCAATTTTTTATTGAAAATAAACTCCAAGAAATACTCCGAAAAATAGTAAAAACATTTTAAGTTGATCGAAGTATTTAGACAACATTTAGGGACATTGTTTTGGTTTAAAAACTCATTTGAACAAAATCGAACATAATCATCAAAATCATGATAAAAACATTTATCTAACAACAAGAAGTTAAGTCACACCGAATTTCAAAACTATTAACAAACTTGCAAGAAGTAATCTTGTGGAAGGACTTCCGGACTTAGTATACAAGAAGGAGAGCATATGTGATGCATACGGATGGGAAAATAGATCAAATCATCATTCAAAGAAAAGACATGTCCATTTTCAACAAGAATATTGCACCTGTTACATATGGATCTATTTGGTCCATTGAACCAGCCAAAGATAAGTGGGAAGAAATACACCTTGGTGGTAGTAGACGACCACAAATTGATGAAGAGAATAAAAAATGAGAATAGTCAAACCATTATCAAAATAAGATCGACAGAGGAACCGAGTTTGTCAATGGTATAATAACTTCAAGATCTTGTATTGAAAATGGTATTAGTCATGAATTATCTGCAGCAAGGACTCCACAAAGAGAATGGAGTTGCGAAAGAAGGAATATAACTCTCAAAGAAGCAAAGCAAGGACCATGTTAATCAAGCAGGGTGCTTAAAAGATTTTGGGATGAAGCAATAAACACAAAGATGCTATACTCAAAATAGATGCATGATAAACATACAAACGGTGACAAAGACTCCCTATGAGATTTGGACAGGAGAAAGCCAAATGTTGCATACTTTAGAATATTTGGATGCAAATGCTTCATCCATAACAATGGCAAAGATAATTTAAAGGCCTTTGATGCTAAAGTTGATGAAGGTATCTTCTTAGGATACTCACCGAAAGCAAAGCCTCTGAGTGCTCAACAAGAGGACAATGGTTATAGAAGAATCCATCCATGTGGTGTTTGATGAACCCAACGTAAATGGAGAAGACATTGAAGAGTCACCGATAAGTCAATCAACCAACCATGCGAAGAGTCCCTATGTTGAAGCCAAGGAATTATAAATCCGGATGAAGATGAGATAGCCGAGTCTCAAAGATCATTGGAAAATCTATAGCTAAATGATGATGAGAGAGCTGATCAAAATAACACAAACAAGAAGACGATCAATCCAACTAACTTACTTCAACCCGATGTAAGATAGGTGAAAGACCATCCACCGAACTAATCCTTGGAGATGTAAGAGAAGGTGTGAAAACTAGATCCAGAACTCAACAAGAAGCAATGTTCACTTGCTTCATCTCACAAATAGAGCCAAAAGATGTGTCACAAGCATTGGATGACACACATTGGATTCAAGCCATGCAAGAAGAGCTAAATCGGTTTGAGAGGAATAAAGTGTGGGAATTTGTTCAAAGACCTACCCATCAAAATGTTATTGGCATTAAATGGGTGTTCGAAACAAGATGAATGAGGAAGGTTACGTGGTGAGGAACAAAGCAAGATTGGTAGCCA
The DNA here is from genome assembly GCA_016081115.2 of Rehmannia glutinosa. Taxonomy (NCBI): domain Eukaryota; kingdom Viridiplantae; phylum Streptophyta; class Magnoliopsida; order Lamiales; family Orobanchaceae; genus Rehmannia; species Rehmannia glutinosa. The sequence continues at coordinate 55,582 of JABTTQ020000038.1, read as the reverse complement.
AAGGGTATTGCCAAGAAGAAGGAATAGATTTTGATGAAACTTTTGCTCATATGGCAAGAATGGAAGCAATAAGAATGTTTCTTGCCTATGCAACTCACAAGAACTTTATTGTATATCAAATGGATGTAAAGAGTGCATTCCTTAATGGGTTATTAGAAGAGGAAGTATATGTTGAACAACCTCCAGGATTTGAGCGAAGACTCTTAGAGATAAGGTATACAAACTCAAAAAGGCTTTATATGGATTGAAACAGGCACCCAAAGCATGGTATGATACATTATCACAATTCCTAATCGAGAACGGATTCACAAAAGGCAAAGTAGATAAAACACTCTTGAGAATTCAAGATGGGAAGAGTATCTTTGCTTGTTCAAATATATGTGGATGATATCATCTTTGGATCCACAAACAAAGAGTCTGTGTGATAAATTCTCAAATCTCATGCAAAGCAAATTCGAAATGAGCATGATGGGAGAGTGACATACTTTCTTGGACTCCAAGTAAAAACAAATCAAGGATGGAACCTTCATAAGTCGGACAAAATACACCGAGATTTAATGAAGAAATTTGGTATGGAAGAGAAGTCTTCGTGAAAATACCAATGAATACATCACAAAATGGATATAGATGCGGATGGCAAGCCTATAGATCAAACAAGATCTGAGCACTTATTGGGTCATTGCTCTATCTCACAAAGAAGCGGCGGACATCACCTTTGATGTAGGTGTATGTGCAAGATTTCAATCTGCTCCAAAAGAAAGCCACATGATTGCAACTAAGAGAATCTTGAGATATTTGAAAGGAAGCCAAGAAGTTAGCTTATGGTACCCTAAGGAAGGTGGATTCAAGCTAATTGGATATTCGGACTACGATTATCTTTGGATGTAGAGTTGACAGAAGAGTACCTCGGGCACATGTCAAATGCTTGGAAATAGGATAATTTCCTGGTTTAGCAAGAAGCAAAATTCAATAGCCACCTCCACAATTGAAGCGAGAATACATAGGCTGGCACAAATTTATTTGTGCCCAAGTCTTATGGATGAGGGGCAAAGATCCGAGAGACTATGAGATTGAAGAAAAGGAAATTCCAATTATGTGTGATAACACAAGTGCAATTGCAATCACTCAAAATCTTGTGTTGCATTCAAGAACAAAGCACATTGATGTCGGATATCACTTCATAAGAGATCATGTTGAAAAGAAGGACATCACCTTGGAATATATCTCAACCGATAAGCAATTAGGCGACATATTCACAAAACCATTATGTGAATCAAGATTTGAAGAACTCAAACATGAATTGGGGTTAATTGAGTGAGTTGATACTCGAAAACTCAAAGAAAAGAGATGAAACACGAAAAGATGAAAAAGAGTGAACCCTTAAATCGCCTAAGTGAATCACCAGTGTCGGAGAATCAACAGATCGAGTTAGGTGACAATTGAGTATTTATGTGCAAAGAGAAAGATTTAAATCAGCTAAGGAATAAGTGGGTCATTTATGAGTAAAGTGACAAAAACACGATCATTTTTACTAAGCGGGAATATTTTTTACGTATAATGTCGGATAATTATGACGTGTACAGTCAAAAGCTGCACACAAAGCTTATGATTGGATATAAATGTTGCCGCATTAAATATGAGAGATTAAAGGTTAATCGGCGTGCAAAATCTAAGCCGTTGATTTTGATCAAAATTTCAAAAACCACCCGCACGTCCTTTCATGACCCATACTTAAACCATTTCGTCCGATTTTCTCTCACTTTACCAAAACTGTTCATCTCTCTCAAAGGCAAAAGAAAGAAATTTTCTCTCAAAACCCTACAAATCCTCAAGTTCATTTTCTAAGTTTCGTTCGGTAAAACATCTAGAAATGGCATCTACTCATGATTTCGTCAAGCTGGGAAAGCAAATCCACACTGGGTCTACTGTGGATTTCGACGGCATGCTTAAACAGGGGTCCGACGACACCCTTGTGAAGAAGATAGCACAGAAGCTGGAAAAATCTGGATTAAAACCATTTTTGACGATGGAGTTTCCAATGACCTACGTGGAAGAGGTCGCACAGTTCTACGTGAACGCTGAAGTTCACGATGAGGGCATCAAGTCCTCTGTTCATGGAAAAGAGTTCACCATTACTGCCAAGGATCTGGCAGAACACTGCTTGTTGCCGGCGGAAGGAGTGCCGGAGATTTATGAAGCTGATGTTGACCTGGCTGCTGCTTGGAAGGAAGTAGCCAAGTCCGACTGTGCTGCGAAAGTGGTCTATACAGCTAATAAGAAGCTGCTGAAAGAGGACTACCACAAATTGCTGGACATCGTTGCCAAATGCATAGACATCAAATTTGGAAGCTTTGACCAGCTGTCCAAAGCTAAGTTGATCGTGATGGCTGCGATCATTGAAGAAAAGAAGGTGAACTGGGCTGAGTTTGTATACAGCAGACTCTGCCAGAATATTGGGAATAAATCCTTCAAGGAGGATGGTACGTTTGGAGGTTCCCTGGGATACGGCCTGGTGATTGGCCGAATGATGGAAGTAAAAGGAGTCCCTCTTCGACATGGAAAGGCATTCCATGTAAACAAGAGGATGTTTCGATCAAACCTCTCCGGTGCACAGAAGAGAGCTTACGCTAAGAGGGCTGATACGAGTGAGGGAAATCGGCTAACCCTGAAGATACAGTTGTCTCCTCTCCTCCAAAGAAGAAGGCTGCTCCTGCAGCTGCCAAGAAGACTGTTGCCCCTGCAGCAAAGAAAAAGAAATCTGCACCTGCCCCTGCAGCCGAGTCACCTGCCCCCGCAGCCGTGTCTCCTGCCCCTGCAGCCGCAGTGGAGAAGGAACCGTTAATCCCTCCCAGTGATCAAGAAGAAGAGGATTGCCACAACAAGCAAGGCAGCTGCCTCTAAGACAACTGCGAAGGCATTTACCTTCAACGAACCGAAGGAAGTGGAACCAGATGTCCCTCTGGTGAAAACAAAAAGAAGAAGAAGAATTTCCAAGCTCTCTGAGCTTGAGAAGACAATTTAGTCCCGCCACTCACCGGAAAAGATACCGAGACTCTTGGAAAAGTAGATTCTCTGGAAGTTATTGATGAAACGGCCAAGTCTGCCGAGGCCGATCAGCAGAGGCAACTCGAAGACCAGTGTAGAAGAGAGCAGTGAGGAACAAGGAATGGCCGAGACAACCGAATCACCTATTGACGAGGGTTGTGTCTCACGCCTGTAACAGAGGCTAATGAGGATGTCAAGCGGCAAAGTCTCTGCTACCCTTAATCCCTGAAACGAGGGCCAACAAGAGAATGATGAAGACGATGTAATCATGTACTCTCCATTATATCCGGACATCCAAAATCGTCTGCGAGAGTGGATAAAATGGAAGCCGAGTCTATCCAGTGCGGTTTGAAAGACCCGAGTTTATTCTTTGAAGAAGAAGAACTCTTCGGTTTCTTGAGGTTGACAGTCTTTGCAAGCCCTCGATGAGGATGATTGTATCAATATACTGCAGATTCGGAAAGAAAACGAACCGGCTAGAGCGGCTGAGGACGCAGAAGCATGTGAGAAGGCCAGCATCTGCCCTCTCACTGGCACCACCGATCATACACATCCTCACCTCGACGTCCTGTCGAGGCAGTGATGAGGATCTGGACCTCTGCTGCCACGAGAAGAGTTGCAAACCGCGGCAAGCGTCTGAAGAATCCGAATCCTACATGAGCGAAGGATGATGGAGGGACCAGGGAGTCCTCCAAATCACAGTGGAGATTGATCCTATGGGAGTGGTGCGATATTGCCACTATTGTCGCTACCACCACTTCCCACTCATTCGGAGGAAGGTGTTAAGGAACTGGCGATGAAACCGGGATTGTTGGGACCCCATCGAGCCAACCCCTAATGAAGGTGTCTTATCACCTAACTACCGAATACTCAATGGGAACAGTAGGGAGTTTAGAGACGAGTGACCTCATTCCAAGTCACTCGGGTGGTGTGCCACCGAGTGGGAAAACTCCTCCACCGCAGCAAGGTCGGAAGATGTCTGCGGTGACTCCACAACGAATCTCGGAGGCGAAGTGGAGAAGGAACAACAATCGAATACACAACAAGTTGCCATTGAGCTCGGCGATTATGCTTATCTCGGTGAAGTGCCAATCGCTCTGCGAGGCAATGACGCGTTCCGTGCGGTTGAGGCATAGGAAGGAACGCCCGGAGTTAACACTCACGGCAATGAAAGTGCAATCCATGGAGTTGAGACTCCGGTGGATGCCACCTCGAAAGACCCCAAGACAGTGACACTTTGTCGAAGGGATTGTCCAGGCCTCGCCGCGTTGAGACTGCGGGGAGGTAATGAAGGCCAACGGGAGGTTGAGACTTCCCGAGGTAAAGAAATCCTGAGAACATCCCTCCTTCTATCATCGACCCATCCGAAAAGGAGATAAGTGCTCTTAACGATTCCCAGGATAATCTGATGTAACCTTTACGGGATCCGAAGGTGAAGGTGAAGGTGAGTCAACCCCTATTATCGATCTAAAAGACTCGGAGAGGATGTTCTTCCAACCACGAGCAAGTCGACCTTAAGACTACTTGCCAAACATTTAACTTTGATGATGAGCCACCCATAGAAATCTCATCACCGTCCAATGACGCTTTTGATATGGCCAAGGACCATCAACTCATGTGGAAAAACTAGCCGAGACCGAAGAAGGCGTTAAAACAGTGAGGCTCGGCAAGGTCAATCAACTTCACAACAGACCACAACAAACAGAGTCAATCGTGCAGGCTCCCAAGCTACTGATGTCGACTCCACCGAAACTTCACGAGCACAAGTTGTCATTGAGCATATTCCATTGCCCGTGATGATCCTTTTGTAGAATCATTTCCGCCTGCGGAGGTACCGACCTCCCGAAGAATCGACTAAAGATCGAGAGCGCTTCCATAAACTCCGATCCTGTTATTCCCACAGACACCATTGTTCCAATGAGACTATGACTTTGACGTTGGCTTTGGTGCCAGGCGAGATAAAAACAAATGAGGTTCGGGAAGTTTTCAAAGCCATATTTGCGGACATTGAAAAGATGGAGAGGCACCGAGGCTCACCGGACATGAGGCCGGATAACGAGAGATGCAAACCTTCTGCGTCTGCGAGGCATAATTGTCGGAGATCCGGGAATGGTGGCAATAAAGCAGACAATGCGCGTGGAACAAGCTCGATATTTCAGGACATTGTTCAACAAATTGCTAGTCGGCGGGCCGAGAATGCTTGCAAAGACAAGAATGCAAGAGCACATCGAACAAATGCATGAATCTCACACCACGTAAATACGGCTGCTGCGTGAATATAATAAGAAAGAGCTCATGCGCATAAAGGAGAACATGGATCGAAAGTTCACCTCCTCATGGTGAGATGAAGTTGAAACAGTGAATCAACGCCATCCGCTCTCCGAATTCCGTGCGGATACTCCGCAGCGTGATTGACGAACTCGGCTATCGGCCGCTTAGACTTCATGCTTGCTAGCTTGTTTCGGGGGTTCCTCTCTCCTTTGATGATGCCAAAAAGGGGAAGAGTAATACCAAAAGGTATGAAGGGATCCAAGTCAAAAGGAGGACGCAAACTGTGAAGGGAAAGACAGTGAGGAAGTGAGAAGAGAGAAAGAAAGGAAAATCGAGTTGAGGGGGAAGGTTCGAAAGATGTGACCTTGATGATTGCTAAAACCTCCCAACAAGGTCTTGTCTTGTCACGGTGATATCATCAAAAACTCCCGATGACTCGCCACTCCAACACTCTACGATACCTATGGTTGAAAAGAGAAAGACAGTTGAAGCGAGGGATGAAGGAAGTGGAAGGAAAGATGGATGCGAGTTATGAACATTCTAAAACAACATGGAGGCATTCCAACGCACAAAGACACTTATGCCATTTCGGATGCCGGAACCGAGCCAAGATCTGTTGATGAATTCAAGACGCTCGCATCCCCAAGGTTACTTCGCAAATATGTCCATGGCTAAAGCCTGGGATTTGTCTTGGGCAAAAGGTCTCAAACTATGTGAAGAAGGCGACGGGACAGAAGCGGACTCTTGGCGTCACTCTGCTTTGTCACTCTGCTAGTCACTCACCGGGGGAAAAGAAGACCCCGATAATACACGCCCCAGAGCGAGAGGAAGAAGCGATGGTGGAGGAAGAGGTTTGGGACCTAGATCTCTGCCCAAAAACATTGAGTACATAGATCCAGGCAAGAAATGAGGGATCTATTGGGGTGATTTGATGAAGTAGCCAACTGCAAGTGGCTAAGAACAATCTTGAGTATGTGAAGAGAATTGAAGAGGAAAATAAAAGACAAACTCAGCTATGGGAGGAAAGACAAGAAAGACAGAGAAGAGATGAAGGCGCCGAGAAAGGCGTATGAGAAAAAGAAGGCGGTGAAGATGAGAAAAAGAGAAAAAGGTCGAGAAGATGACCAGAGTCAAGAAGATAAAAGAAGGGGCAAAATGGGCGAAGGAGATGAAGTGTTCTGCCACCCCCCTTCATGTATTTTACTATGCAAATACATATTTATGTAAGTCTTACGTACATCGAATAAAATCGTTCAATTTCTATACTTGTGTAGATATAGAACAAAGATAGTTACTTTAAATTTTGTTTATGCTCGATACACTATGTAAACAAATTTGTGTAAAGAACAAGAATGTTATGATCAATAAAAGATTGATTCTACGCATACATTCTGTGGTTCTCGCATTGTGCATGCGTATCTTTCTTTATTTACTTTATTGTATGAATGTTTTAAGTTTTGGCATCATCAAAAAGGGGGAAATTGTTGGGAAATTAATTTTTAGATTTTGATGAATGCCATGTAAAACTTAGAATAGAAAGTTGGCACCCCATTTTTCTTTGTAAATTGCATTGTAATAGATAGGGCTGGTCGGTCGGTGAGTCAAGTCGCCTATGCCTAAACATGCAAAAAGACAATTAGAGGTTAGAAGGAAGACTTGTTGCAAGGCGGTGAGTGTGCAAAGAAGAAGATAAGATAGAACTCGATTTGAAGGTGCAAGCGAGATACAAGCGAGTGAAGTATCGATCAAGACAACTCAAGATAGCCAAGTCTCTAGTTGAAGTGACGAAGAGTCATCCAATGATTGGAAGGCGACAAGAAGTCAATCGGGGAAGTTAAGAAAATGCGGTCAAGTCGAGATAATCGAAAGAGATCCGTTGCACGAGAAGTCAAGAGAACTACTTAAACAAGTAATATCTCCATCTTGCCTTTCTTGAAGTACTCGTCCCATAAGCGTGCGAAGGAATAAACCAATGGGAAGCATCGAACTGTGTCGAACTACGAAAAGTCAAGAATCATTCATACGAGGAAGTGGCAATTCCAAGGATCGCAACAAGACAAGCCAACGACCACAAGTGTCTTTTGAAAATAAGCCTATCTCTTCAACGGGCAAATTTTTGAAAGATCACTATAAAAGGCCGAGAAATCACTTTGAGAAAAGGTTACCTTGCATACCTCGAACCACGAACATTCAAGCTAACATTCGAATCAGTAACCAAAAATATTCTCAAGTCATTCAAATTCAATCCTCAAGCCTACATTACGAAGGGAATCAATCCAACACTCACCTCGTGAAGGAAAGACAACTTCTATCGGTTGAAGAGGAAAATATTTGAAGAATTAAAGGTCTACATTCCACGGAGGATTGTAGGAAGGTTCAAGGTTGAACTAGTCTCGAGTTTTTGGAGGGCTTCGTGATCAAATCCAAGAAACTTGAGCAAGTGGGTGTAGTAGCAAGGCAAACCCCCCTGTGAAGAAGCCGAGTCGTCTGAAGAAGCCACTGTGTGACCAAGGCATCTCGGTCGAGTCCCAAAGGATCAAGTCACCGTTTGTGTGATCAAGACTTGTATCCTGGATTTGTGTTAACCACTTTGTATCTTGATCAATACTTAGTTGATTCCACCAGGAGTTGGAGAAGAGAGGAGTAGAAGAATTACCCCATCTTCGAACCTCTATAAAAACTTATTGTGTCATTTACATTTCAAAGACTTTAATTTCTCGCATATTACTTTTATATTTGCTTGATTAATTTGCTATCCAATTGATAATCAACCAAGTGCTAAAACCTAGTATTAAAACAAACTTAACCAAATTCAAGGGTGTTAAGTCTTCCAAAAAACATATCACGGTCAAGTTAAGTCTTTAGTCAAAACAGTGAGTTATTCTATCAACGGCTCGGTCGAGTCTTGAGTGACTAACTCTGGCTGATTAACTAACTTAGCTGTCCATCAAGGACTTCCGTGTGAAGTATTAACCCTGAACATTTCAAAAGGACTAAATCGAAAAGTTGGTAAGGTTTATTCAACCCCCTTCTAAACCTTACACTCACACCTCTTGGGACCTTCAAACACTCCAACCGATTTGTATGATTTCAATTACTTAAAAATAAAAAAACTAATTAAAACTAAACACAAATAAACCCGTTGAAAATGATATGGATAAAACTTCTAGGATTTTAGAATCATCTCATCAAACTCGCAAGCAGAATATCAATAAATTTATAATGTGATTAACAATTAAGACAAACAAATATAAACTAGGCCTAAATCGATAACTCTCGCATTCACAGTTAAGTCTAGATAGATCCAATTTACTCAACTAATTAACTATGTTAGATAATACATTATTTATTCATATCTAACCTCCTAATTGAATTTAGTCGGGTGATAATATCATCTCTCGATCTCAATTATTCCTCAAGATAATCAAAAGTTGATACGATAATCAATTTTACATTAAAGCAATTCAATCAGAAAAGAAAATCAATCAATCAATGCTATTTGTTTGAATCAATGCATCATAATCCTAGAACAAAGGGTTTAGTTGATGCCTGGGATGAGACCATAATTTTAATTTAAGGATAGAAAACAATCATAAACATCATCATGTAATAACAATAATCACCAAACAATTAAAATCGGATAAAGAAGATGAACAAATATTACGTTTTGATTAAGCAGCAAAATAACTTCGATGGAAAACCCAAACAATCCCAATGTCGAAAAATAAGAGAAAATAATGAAAACTAGGGTTTAAAAGTGTTAAGTAATAAAAGTGTTCGAAAATATAACTTCCCAAGTCTCATTTGCAAGCCTAGAGTTCTATACAAGGTGGAAGAGCCAAAACAAAATCGCGAATTTTGTGTTCACGAAGTCATCGTGTATGATAACGCACCCCCGACGTGACGTGACAAAGACACTTTACCATCGGGCCCGATGAGCGTTATCGCGCACGCGATGAAAAACATATTGTCGACTTGCGCGATCGCACACTCTTTGTTTGCGATCGCACGACTCGATAAGCTTCGAACTCACTATCAGTGTCTTTTTATGAATTGTAGTTTCATCTTTTAGCTATCTATAGCTGCTTGAATGACTTCAATATCAATTTTTTCAAGAGAGTTATGGCCAAAATACTAGGATGTGTGATTTTCAAAATTTCATGACACTATTTCCATTTGCACATTAGTTTAACCCCTCCAAACGTCTTTATTTGCAACTATTAGCAAAAGTAGAACTTGTAGAACTTTTTCTTAGCTTTCTAATGGTACAAGAATCATGTCAATTGGACTTCAGATGAAAATATTAAACTATGAGGATTGTCGCAGTTGCGCGAAATGACTTTTTGGCGTTTCTTGCTCCAAAACTTTTTTAATCCATCAACACCTAAAAACTCCTCAAAATAACACAACATCACACTAAAATATGCAACATGCAAATAAAACACGCCAAAAATATGACAAATCATCACACAAAACACACACAAAAATATGCAAAACAACTCTCACACACTTAGCCTTTTGCTTGTCCTCAAGCAAATAATTATGCATGTAAACCCAACAAGAAATATTATGTCTTATTTTAAATTCAATTAATCCACAACACCATGTTTTATCCACCTTAGATCCAACTGAATCGATCCTCAATCTCCACGGTGGACTTATTCACTAATGTTAAAAGTTAACAAAAGTGTTCGACCATCCTCACTAAGTTTTAAATTCGATTTATAAGTTACAACCCCGTTACACACAACAAACTACTCAATCGCTAGCCACAGAATTATTATTCATTTCTTTTTGTTTTTTTCTCTTTATTTTTTTTTTATTTTCCTTGTTTTTTTTTTTTTTTGAGCTTTTGAGATGTCTTCCACTAGGTATAAACTTTGGATTTTCTCCAAATGCTCCTTGGGTGGTTTCTCATATTCATGTTTGTGCCGCTGGTTTACGAAAAGACAAATATGGGGCTCATGAATGCTCCTAGTTACTAAACGTCAACAAACAAAGGAATATAATCTCAATTGCTCAAGTATTTATTTTTTACTCTCTTTTTTTATGATTTTTTTACGCTAAGCTAGCAATTTCATGCACACAATAATTAAAACAGTGTCTCATCTTAATTCACATCAACAAAACCTCACAATTCAAACCCCACAACCTAGGCTATCATTTATCCCTCGTCGAACTTGTCTGCCAAAGATGCCAATTCACAGTTCTAGTCAAATCCTACGTATCAATTTCATAGTGTAATTTCATAATCAAAAATCAAATTTTGGCACATATTTCTAGTCAGTTTACCAACACAATTATAAGACTTATAACAATTATAAGGCTAGTGATAACAAATCACATGCAACCATAACACATATACAATGGCAATTCCTCCCCACGGTTAAATCACGCAATGAACTTAATGCGTAAAGAAAATAAAATGAACGAAAGAGAGACGTCCCTGGAAAGTGTTATAATCGGCAAATAGTTCAAGCAATTACGTGAACCGTCAATCCTGCAAAAGCCATGTGAAGGAAAAACAGAATACCACATATAAAACTAAAAAAAAAATATATCAAACTAACATGTACAAAAACACCACATGCAAACTCAAACAAATAAAAAATGCTTGGGTTGCCTCCCAATAAACGCGCTTTTATCGTCATTAGCTTGATGATATCAACTAAGAAAACTATAGTGAGTCATCGAAACAAAACCTTTATTACCACCTTAGAATTTTTATCGGGTTGAACTTCATTGTGAATCACATCGTGTTCTTTCCATAAGATACTATTCACATCAGAATCGGCAGAGTCAATAATAAAATTATCATGCAAGGCACATGCAAGACTACGAGCTATATCAAAAATTTAATACGTTACAGTTTCTCCCCAAGACACTCATACTTAATTTTCTATTTTTGACATCAATCACGGTGTTGGTAGTGGCCACGAATGGTCTAACCAACAAAATATTATGATCATTAATATTACCTTTATCCTTCCTCATATCCAAGACAACAAAATCCATGAGAATTTTAAGACAATCTACTTGGACCAAAATATTTTCAACAATGCCTTTAGGGTGCCTAAGGGACCTATCAGTAAGTTGCAAACATAATCTGGTAGATTTCAGTTCCCTAAATTTAATCATTGAAATATATAGAAAGATATAAGGTTAATTCTAGCTCCAAGATCAAGTATACCTGCGACTTTCCCAAAAATAGTATTAATCTTTGAAACTACCGGATCTTGTGGTTTTGGAAGTGGGCTTGGGGATCGATTAAGATTTGTAAGGATTATTAGTTTTGTATAAGGATGATCCCTTACTTGCCTCCTTATCCGCGCTTTCTTCAATTCACTTGCATCATCCTTGTTTTCCACTTTAGCAATACCCACGAGTTAGGCGAGATATTAGAATATGAAAACTCAATTTCATTATCATAAATCTCACCAATTTCAAGATCAGTGATGGCTTGAGCTTGCTCTAGTTGACTAGGCAACATGTCCTTTTTGAAGTAATGTCGTGCTATCTCATCAACTTGTGTAGCCAATTGGCCGACTTGAGTCTCAATCGCTTAACAGAGACCTCCAAGTATTCAAACCGTCTGCTATTCCCCTCTTGTGTTTGTTGACTAACTTGAATAAAGCAAATCAAGCTCTCTTCTAATGTAGGTTGTGGTGGTTGCTCTTGATTGGTCGTCATTCTTGGTGCTTGTATAAACAACACTAGGAAAATAGATCAATCGCACCTGACGAAAGAAACCTAAACTAGAAACAAACAAAGAGGATAATTAGAAACACAAAATTAAATACAATAATTATTACGCCTAAAGGCTTTCTCGGCAACATCGCTAAAATTTTGTTCAACCACTAAACACCTATAAAAGTCTAACAATCCTCGCAAGAGAACGAGATCAATCGTAGGACATAGAATTAACCAGGAGTCATCTCTCCAGGAAGACTTAGCCAACAAATAATTATTGTGCGTCACAAGTAACAAAATATAAATCATAAACACTCTAACCAGATTTGTATGAATTTAATTAACTAAAAAATATAAATAAAAGACCAATTAAAACTAAACACAAATAAACCCGGTGAAACGATATGGATAAAAGGTCTAGGATTTTGGAATCATCTCATCAAACTCGCAAGCAGAATGTCAATTAATTGATCATGCTATTAACAATTAAGACAAATAGATATAAACCAGACTTAGATATGATAACTCTCGTATACATATATTAAGTCTAGATAGATCCAATTTACTCAACTAATTAACCAAGTTAGATAATACAATGGTTATTCATATCTAACCTCCTTTTGGATTTAGTCGGGGTATAATCATTTCTCGGTCTCAATTATTTCCTCAAGATAATAAAAAGTTGATTAGACAATCAATTATACAATAAAACAATTCAATCTGGAAGGCAAATCAATAAATCAATATTCATGCTTGTTTGTTTGAATCAATTCATCTTAATCCCTATAACAAAGAGTTTAGTTCATGCTTGGGGATGAGATCATAATTTCAATTGAATTATAGAAAACAATCATAAACATCATCGTGTAATAACAATAGTCACCAACAAGTTAAAAACAGATGAAGAAATATTATGATTGGATTAAGCCACAACATAATTTCGATGGAAAACCCCAAGCAATCCTAATGTAAAAAAAAAAAATAATGAAAACTACGGTTTAAAGTGCTAAGTAATAAAAGTGTTCGAAAATATGGGCTCCCAAATCTTATTTATAAGCCTAGAGTTCTATACAAGGTGGAAGAGCCAAAAAGGGAAATAAATTATGAATATCGTGTTCGAAGTCACTTTGTGGGTGACACGCACCCCACGGTGTGACCGCACTTCACCAAGAGGGCCCGATGAGCGCAAATATGCGTTGTCGCGTCGTGGCGGCTGAAAAACACACTAACAAACTTGCGCGACACAAGACCTTCAAAAAAACTCATAATTCGCTCTCGGTGTCTTCTTATGAATTATAGTTTATCTCTTACTTTCAATAGCCGCTTGAATGACCTCAATATTTATGGCCAAAATACTAAGATGTGTCATGATACTATTTCCAGTTGCACATGATTTTAACCCCTCGAACGTCTTTATTTTCAACTAGTAAAAGAAATAGACATTGTAGAACTTTGTCTTAGCTTTCCAATGGTGTAAGAATCATGTCAATTAGACTTGAGATAAAAAATATTATGTCCAAAATACTTCTACCGCCACGATTCTGCGAAATGACTTTTTTGATGTTTCTTGCTCCAAAACTTGTTTAATCCACCAACACGTAGAACATCAAAATAACATAACATCACACTAAAACATGCAACATGCAAATAAAACACGCCAAAAATATGCACAAATCATCACACAAAACACACACAAAAATATGCAAAACAATGACCCGCCACCATATTTTGCACATGACGACCAGACGGATGCTGGTAAGCGTAGGAGTAATAGACAGAGGGTAGTGCCTAGGTGTACTGTGGACATATATTTTAGGATTTATAATGACTCATACATTTTTAGGTTATTTATTTGAATTAATTGAATTTTATAATACTGATTCCATTATGTATTCATGTGTACTGCCAAGACAGATAATCAATCAACTTTATGTATTAGTATAGTAAATCTCTCGGCTTTTTATTTATGGTTAATGTCACATAAATCGATATGTATCGCTAATGCATAGATCCTGTCAACTTTAATTACATTGATGTGTAATGTCAATTCAAATATTATGTTAGCCTTAACATTAATGTCTAATGTCATTGCAGAGAATATGCCAACCTTACATGATGTGTAATGTCAATGCAGATAATCTTTCAACTTTATATTGGTTTGTATTGTTAACACACATATTATATTAGCTTTGCATTCATTTTTATTGTGCACTACTTGTCTATAAATATCCTAGCAAAGCTCAGCCAGCCAATGCCATCCACATAACCTAGTAGCAAACATATTTCTTTACTTTCGCATTCGATTTCAAAATGAACCCATATTTTTGCCTTTACCACCCCCAATTAAGTGGCGATTCAATATGCGTATTATTTACTACAATAAAGAAAACAAACTAGACACAATCGAGGAATATTCTAGGTGTTGATTATCTGTGAGTGAGTTGAATGTCAAAACTTAATGGATAAGTGAAATCAAGAACAACACATCGATTTTGGCGGTGGGGTCTGCTTAAGTCTCAATTCGAGTGCAATTTTACATTTTCTGAAGTCAACCAATGCGTGAAATATCTTCATGAGCATTACACCACATTTGCCTAAATGATGAACACTCATGGTGTGGGGGGGTAACCTTTGTTCGACAAGCTTGAAATGTTATTAAAGAATCATTACTAGACAAGGAAGTCAAGCAAACAAGGAAGAAAGTTATTCTTTGGCCCAACCAGGAATGAAGTCCAAAAAATTGTAGTTTAGTATCATAGTAGCATGTTATCATTTTCGCAATGTGTTTCTTCCGTACGTTTGAACTTTAGTTTCAATCAATGTAATGAATGTGTTTTCTTTTGTTATCTTAATTTACATATTATTTTACAAAAATTCTATTGAATAAATAATCATTTAATTAAAAAAAGAAAAAAAAAATGGTGTAGGTGTTGGTTTGACCAACGCTTACTAAAAAAATATAACCTTGACAACAAGTTTTAAAAAGGAAAAAAGAAAAATGGTGTAGCGTTTATGGTGTTCACGCCACACTAAAGGCGTTAACACCACCAAATAGCTTACCCTTGTTTTTTTTTTAAGCTCTAGAAAATACCCTACAAGTATAACTTCATGGGGGTATTTGCCACATTTTATTAAATTAGCCTCCTTAGGGAGTGTTTACAAATATTAAAAAAAAGTGATTCTCAACTTTTGCTGGAACAAATCACGTTTTTGTGTTTGCAAATGCTAGCTTTTGCTTCTAATTTTGCTTCATTTGATGAGAGTCAAAAAGTATGGGAGATGGGATTTAGATTCCTGATTCTACTTTTAATTTGACTTTTACACAAAAGTAAATCACTTTTACAATTTATTCACCAAACACTCTCTTAACTTAATCAGCTTTTAGCTTTTATTTGTAAACACTACCAACTTTTAATTTTAAACTATTTGACGTTTTATCATAAATAAACAAATTCCTATAAAAATAGGACTGTTTGCAAACACTCTTTAATCCATCCTGGCCAATATTCGCATTTCTCGTAAGTACATATGTGGAGATCATAGACTCATAAAAATGGAGGGTGGAAAGGGATAATGACAATTAGATTCAAAGGAACGTATTGTTGGAAATTTAGAAAGTGTTTACAAATGGGAAAAGCCTTCATGATGGATTTACAAACAGAAAAGAAAAATTACAAGAAAACTATCTAACTATTACAATTCTTGAATATACTCCAACTCCAGAAGCATGAATCTGACAGAACTTTACAAGCCGAGTCGAGGAAGACCTCTTTCCACAAGACAAATACGTCCCGGCTAGTACTCACGGTACGACGTAATGTCCCCAAAGATAAAACGGCTTAACCTCCTTTGTGTACAGTAGCACCACAGACACAAAGGCACCTTTCAAACTAGAAGGAGCGAGAACTGGTTGTTGGGCTCGAATGCAGAATGAAATGTTGTTGAAAATGTGCTTCGAAATGTTACGACACCTTCGACGACACCTTTGAAATATGCAGAGAGTATGCGATTTTTCTGTGTATTCTAACTTCATCTCTTCCTTCTAACCTCCTCAATGCAGCAAAACGCCTAAGACTTATATAGGCCATCATTTCCAACACTTGTAGGGAATTAAAGATTAAGAGAGTGGGCATTAAACCACATGTAACTCCCATGAGTTACAAACCCCTTATTATGACCACCACTTGAGGAGTTAGAAACTCCAAAAGTCACATGAACCTAGACACCTATAATTTATAGATTCATAGACACACGAACCTAGACACCTCCAAGGTCTAGATTCATCAGGCCCAACAGTTACTTGAATGTGGGCCAAGCCCATTTTCGAGTGACAAAACTAATTGAACCCGAGCCCAAAGGGTCGGTCCCGTCCAAGGCCCATTTGTGATAATACACTTGTATTATAGTATATCCAACCAATAACACCTTCTAGTATTTATACTAGGTAAACTATGCCATTTACACAATGCCCATTCGTGTGCCAACTTCGTATTAATTTCTCACTCATCACCAAAATTCGGTTTTGAGAAATATAAAATACTACGAACATCTACTCAAAATGTAGATTAACAATTTACAATTCAATTCATCCAGAATTAAATTCTTAGCCACCGAACATTTGGTCAAAGTCGGGTCGGCGCCCACTTTCTCAAAACCAAATTTCCAACAATTCCCCACATGAGTGGAAATTAATGCATGCATGAATGCAAACACGCAAACCAGTCCTCAAGAGACAATACTACATCCGGAAAGGTAGCTTGTGGCTTTGTACCTTCCGTAGTTAATACCGTCGGATACACTGGCGTCTTAATGGACATAATGCCTTGAACTATTCCTCCACGGTGTATACCTAAACAATAGCATTAACACAAAAGAAGGTCTCAACACCTTCTCGTTTCACGTTTTGTGTCCGTTTGGCCATGGACACATCTTTGGATTAATAAGTGTTACTTTGAAGCGGCTCGTATTTCTCACTTATATAGGTGATCTCCTATCCGAGTATCTTTCCATACTCAACCTCAACGAGGTGTAGAATCATTAAAAATCAAATGACTTAGCCTCACCACAACTTTGTAGGTGTTTCAACACTTGGCATTGCTCTCAGGGATGGGTTGAAACATTGTTTCCAAGTGTTACAATATAACCTTCATAGCTTAGTTTTCCCATTGAAATAAGTTCTTGGGATCTCCAAATCATTATGGTTGGGTTACCACTATGATGATTATTTTACTTTGTGGACTTTAAGCCCATTCCCTCTAGCAATTTACTCAATTGATCTCGATTCATCCTTTCACAAAGGACCTATCAAATTGTATTTAGACTTCACGTAGTCAATTGACATCACACCATTTGGGATCAATTGTCTAATCAAAAGATTGTGTCTCCGACGAATATGTCTAGACTTACCGTATACATATTGCTCTACGCCCTTCCTATAGTCGCTTGCTATCACGGTGAATCATCACCAAGGCACAAAGCTTCCTCCAATATGGATGTTAGGAATTTTATTGTTTAGATTTTGATGAATGCCATGTAAAACTTAGAATAGAAAGTTGGCACCCCAATTCTTGTTGTAAAATGCATTGTAATGAATAGAGTCGGCCAAGCCGAGTCAAGACAGCCTACGCCCTAACATGCAAGAAGACAATCAAGATCGGAAGGAAAACTCGCTGTGAGAGACAATTTGAGTTTGGCAAAGAAGAGTAAGAGAGACGAAACTCTCAAGAAGAAAGCGGTGAGATGCAAATGAGTGGAGCATCACCAAGTCAACTCAAGAAAAGCCAAGTCACAAGTTGAAGTGACAAGAGTCATCCAATGATTGGAAGTCGACTCTAAGTCACCTGGGAAAGCAAGGAAATGCAATCAAGTCGAGATAATCAGAAAAGAACAAGTTGCAAAATCAAGAGATTTACTTAAACAAGTAATATCTCCATACTACCTTTCTTGGAGTGCTCAAATCCCCGAAGCGTGCAAAAGGAACGAACCAATGGGAAGCACTACACCGTGTCGAACTCAAAAGGTGAAAAGAATAATTCATACGAGGAAACGGCAATTCCAAGAATCGCAAGCCAACGATCGCAAAGTGACTTTCAAAAATAAGCCTATCTCTTCAACGGGCAAATTTTTGAAAGTTCACTATAAAAGGCCGAGGAGTTTGTTTGAAGGAGGATGCATGAATGACACATACGTGAGATATACAAGCACATTAAAAAAAAAAATGAAACAATCTCAATCCTCAAGCCTACATTTCAAGTACATCAATCCAACACTTACCCGTGAAGGAAAGAGAACTTCAACCGCTTGAAGAGGAAAACCTTTGAAAACAAGGGGTCTACTTTCCAGAAGGATTGTAGAAAAGTTCAAGGTTGAACTAAGTCTTAAGCATTTGGAGGGCTTCGTGATCAAATCCAAAGAGCTTGAGCAAGTGAGTTGTAGAAGCAAGGCAACGCCCTGTGAAGAAGCTGAGTCGTTTGAGAAGCCACCGAGTGATCAAGGCGTCTCGACCGAGTCCCAAAGGATCAAGTTGGTCATTGTGATCAAGACTTGTATCCTGGACTGCTTACCACTTTGTAAACCGATCATTACTTAGTGGATTCCTCCAGAGTTGGAGAAGAGAGGAGTATAAGAATTACCCCATCTTCGAACCTCTATAAAAACTTTATCGTGTCATTTACATTTCAAAGATTTAAATTCCTCGCACTTTTAACTCGCTTATATCTCACGATAAATTTGCTATCCATTTGATAATTTACAAGTACTAAATCAAGCTCTAATATCTTGCTTAATCAAACTTAAGGGTGTTAAGTCTTCCGCAAGAAATAAAACCACAAAATGAGTTAAATTGTAGCCAACAAATTGAGTTACTCCATCAATGTACCGAGTTCTGAGAGATTAACTCTCTGAGTGACTAATTCGACTGTCCCATCAAGACACAAATGTGTAAATTAACTCAGAGATTTAAAAGGACTAAATCGAAAATTTGGTAAGGTTTATTCAACCCCCTTCTAAACCTTACACTTACTCCCCTTGGGACCTACAAGTGGTATCGGAGCGGTTGGTTCATTGAACCCTCCGCATCGGTTATCGAACTAGATCTCCAAACTTCTCAAAGTCCGCTTTAGTACTTAAACTTTCAAAACTCCTTTTATTAAAAATCATTATCATGGAAGCAAATTTGACACGCATCCCTATGTTCACTATTGAAGAATTTGATGATTGGAAAATTCGTATGCGAGCTCATCTATCAAAGATTACATGATGAGATGTGGATAGTAATAGAAGATGGGCCTCTACAAATATTAAAAGTGAACACAATTTTGTTTAAGAGTTGCAACAAGGAGAAGAAGATGTTGCTCTAGACCGATCATGGTTGAAAAACCAAGAACCGAGTGGACAAATGATGACAAAAAGATACAACCTGGATAATGTAGCCAAGGACATCCTCTACAAAACCTTGACAAAGCCATGTTCAACAAAGTCAAATCATGCAAAACGGCTAAAGAAATGGGACAAGTCGACATTGATTTGTGAAGGCTCGTGAGCAAATCAAAGAAAACAAATTGTCGATGCTTGAGCAAGACAAAAATTTGAAAATTTCAAAATGATCTCGGAGAGAACCTGGATCAACTAGACGCTCGGTTCACGAAATCACAAACGAGTCATCTACACTTGGAAAGGAATATACACAGAAGGAAATGTGTATGAAGATCCTAAAAAGTCTTCCAAATTGAATGGGAAATGAAGGTCATGGCACTCGAGACATTCCATGGACCTATCAAAGACATCCAACCATGAACTATTCTCGGACCTCAAAGCCTATGAGTTTGAGCCGAGAAGAAAAGACCGAAGAGACAAAATTGCACCCAAAACAAAATTCTAATTGTCAAAGATGGGAAGAGAGCCGAGGTCAAAGAGGCAATTGACCCGGAAGAAATAGCCCCGATGGTTAAAAGATTTAACAAGTTCTTTAACAAGAACTACAAGAGAGGAAAGGGTGAATCTTCCGTAAGACACTACTCCTCCAAATCAAGGGATGATAGGCCAACCAAGAGAATGCAGATCATCAACAAGTTGAGTATCAAAGGGCCGACAACTCAAGAGTAGAAAGAGTCGATCAAAAGGTGAATATCTATGTTGGAATTGTAGACAACCAGTGTCACTATGCCATTGACTCGCTCATATCCTAGAGTCAACAAGACAGAATGAAGAAGAAAGAAAGGTCTTCAGAGAAAGAAGACAAGAAAAGAAAAAGGCAATGATGGTCTGCAGAGATCGCCGAGACAAACCAAGTCAAGAGAGACAAATTGATTCGAGAGCAAGAAGCCGACTACTCGAGTGACTCAAGAAGAAGCCTTGATCCGCTTAATGGCCAAAGAACAAGATCAAGAAGATGAGGTACAATCTAATTCAACAAGCTCGGACACTAGTGATAGTGATCAGACACACACTTCATCACCTACTGATCTTTATGATTCATTAGGCAAAATGATGAAAGATTTTGAGCACATTAAATCCTCACACACACTATTGAATGAGGAAAACAGCCTACTTAAAAGTCAAAACTCAAAGTCGACTAAGGAGCCGAGTACTCTAAGTCAAATAGTCATGAAAATGAAAGTTTAAAGGCTGAAAATGCTAAATTAGTAGCAGAAATTGCTGCTATAGAAAAGAGGGAGAATGACCTCAAAAATGTTATTGCCTCATTCACTAAGGCATCTAAATCATTGGATGATCTTATTATGAGTCAAAGAGAATGTGGAGACAAGACAAAGCTTAGATTTAATTCCTTTGTGCCATGTCAAACCTCAAGAGTAATTTTGGAAAAAGGATCTTCAAGTCATGAAGAGTCTGAAAAACCCAAAACTCTAAATGTTGCACACACATTCACTCCAAAGCACAATACTAAGCAAACTGGCCTTGGTTACAAAGGAAAAGGAAAAAGCCATTTGAGTGTCTTTGAAAGGACACCAGAAGAGATTCAAATGAGTCCTTCAAAGAAACTCCTAACAAATAAAATACTCGTAAAAAGAAAGTAGAGCTACCAAAAATCCCAAAAATCCATAAAAGAAATACATATGATGGGAATGGTAGAAAATATCCAAGCCAAGCCGATTGGAATAATGTGAACCATCAAAGATAGACTTATGGAATATAAGCCCAAGTGGCAAAGGCCTAGAACTCAACAAAGGCCATTCCAAAAGTATAAGAGCTTTCATCAAAGACACACATGCACCTAGGCACTACACTCAAAAGCACCACAATTACCCAAGGAAGGCAATTGCTAAAACACATATGCAGCATACGGACAAAAGAGACAAATCGTATGAACCTAGAATCCCCAAGCAATTTGCCGGAATTAATTATGATTATGGCAATCGATAGATGGCAACCCCTTAGAGTCAAATCATTTGGCTATAGGTTGGTTGGATCATCTTACAATTCTAACCCCTCAGACCCGCACAAGTATGGGTACCTAAAACTTAATTTCCTTGATTGCGTTCAAGGAACAAATGAGTGCCAAGGAACCTGGTACATGGATAGTGGTCGCCCGGACATATGACAGAAAAATAAGAGAAATCATCAAAATTCAAGGAAGTCAAAGGAGCCAAAGTCATATTTGGGGGAAATGAAGCTCCTGGTGAAATAAGAGGCATTGGATCCATCAAGAGGAATGGATTAGAAATCACAGATGTTGCATATGTTGAAGGACTCAACTTCAACCTATCGAGTATCGATCGGCTCGTGACAAAGGGCTACAATGTTGGATTCAACATGGGTGTATGCCAAATCAAGGATATTGAATCAAATGAAGTTGTGGCCGCAAGGAAATAGACAAAGAATATGTATGTAGTGGATTGGTCAATCGCAACATCCAAAGACTGTCTACTAGCAAAGAGCACACTGAATCAAGTCAGGCCGTGGCACAAAAAGCCGAGTCACCCGAATTTCAAAACAATTAACAAGCTAGCAAGAAGTCATCTTGTAGAAGGACTTCCAGACTCGATATAAGAAGGATAGTATATGTGATGCATGTCGAAGGGAAAACAAATCAAGTCGCTATTCAAAGAAAAGACATGCCCATCCTCAACAAGAATATTGCATCTACTTCATATGGATCTATTTGGCCCAAAGGAACCAAACAAAGATAAGTGGAAAGAATACACCTTGGTGGTAGTAGATGACTACTCAAGATATACATGGACAATATTCATGTGCAAGAAGAAAGAAACCCTACAAAACTACCACAAATTGATGAAGAGAATTCAAATGAGAAGAGTCAAACCATTATCAAAATAAGATCGGGATAGAGGAACCGAGTTTGTCAATGGAATAATAACTCAAAGATTGTATTGAGAATGGTATTGGTCATGAACTATCGCAGCAGCGACTCCACAAAGCAATGGAGTTGCGAAAGAAGGAAACATGAACCCTCAAAGAAGCAAAGAAGACCATGTTAGTCAAGCAGGTTACCAAAAAGATTTTGGTCAAGCAATTAACACAAACTTGCTACACCCAAAAATGTGTGTATGATAAATAGACAAATGACAAAGACTCCTATGAGATCCGGATCGAAGAAAACCAAATGTTGCATATTTCAGATATTTGATGTAAATGCTTCATCCACAACAATGGCAAAGACAACCTAAAGGCTTTTGATGCTAAAGCCGATGAAGGTATCTTCAGATACTCACCGAAAGCAAAGCCTACAGGGTACTCAACAAAAGAACTATGGTTACAGAGGAATCCATTCATGTAGTATTCGATGAGCCAAATGTAAATGGAGAAGACATTGAAGAGTCACCGATAAGTCAATCATCCAATCATACGTAAGAGTCCCTACGCTGTCAAGCCGGGATTATCAACTCGTAAGAAGATGAGATAGCCGAATCTCAAAAGCACCGAAAATTTACAAACTAAGTGACCACGAAAGAGTCGACCACAAAGAACACACCGCAAGTCGATCAATCCAAACCTAACTCACTCCAACCTCGATGTAAGATGGCCGAGAGACCATCCACCGAACTTGTCATTGGAGATATGAGAGAAGGTGTCAAAACAAGATCCGAACTCAACAAGAAGCTATGTTCACATGCTTCATTTCGCAAATAGAGCCAAAAGATGTGTCATAAGCATTGGATGACACACATTGGATTCAAGCTATGCAAGAAGAGTCAATCAGCTTTGAGAGAAATAAAGTATGGGAACTAGTGCAAAGACCCATACATCAAAATGCTATTGGAACCAAATGGGTATTCGTAAATAAGATGAACGAGGAAGGTTCTGTGGTAAGAAACAAAGCAAGATTGGTAGCCAAAGGATATTGCCAAGAAGAAGGGATAGATTTTGATGAAACATTTGCCCCTCGTAGCAAGATTGGAAGCTATAAGGATGTTTCTTGCCTATGCAAATCACAAGAATTTCATTGTATATCGATGGATGTAAAAGTGCATTCCTAAATGGTTTATTGGAAGAAGAAGTATACGTTGCACAACCTCCGTGGATTTGAGCGTAAGACTCTTGGAGACAAGGTATACAAACTCAAGAAAGCCTTGTATGGATTGAAACAGCACCCGAGCATGGTATGATACCCCCGTCACAATTCCTAATCAAAATGGATTCACAAAAGGAAAAGTAGATAGAACACTTTTCGTAATTCAAGACAAGAAGAGTATACTTGCTTGTTCAAATATATGTGGATGACATCATTTTTGGATCCACTAACAAAGAGTCATGGTGAAAATTCTCAAACCTCATGCAAAGTAAATTTGAAATGAGCATGATGGGAGAACTCGACATTTTTCCTGACTTCAAGTGAAACAATGAAGGATGGAACCTTCATAAGTCAAACAAAATATACCAGGGATTTAATGAAGAAGTTTGGTATGGAAGAGAAGTCGCCTCAGAAAAATACCAATGAACACATCATCAAAATGGACATGGATGCAGATGGCAAGCCTCAGATCAAACAAGATACGAGCACTTATTGGATCATTGCTCTATCTCACAAAGAAAAGCCGACATCACCTTTGTTGTAGGTGTATGTGCAAGATTTCAATCGCTCCAAAAGAGAGCCATATGACAAAGAAGAAGAGAATATTGAGATACTTGAAAGGAAGCCAAGAAGAGGCCTATGGTATCCAAAGGAAGGTGGATTCAAGCTAATTGGCTATTCGACTCGACTACGCCGGATGCAGAGCGACAGAAGAGCACTTCAGCACTGTCAAATGCTAGGAAACAGACTAATTTCCTGGTTTAGCAAGAAGCAAAACTCAATAGCCACCTCTACAAATGAGCGAATACATAGTTGCGGGGCAAACAAGTTGTGCCCAAGTCCTATGGATGAGACAACAAATGAGAGACTATGAAGTTGAAGAAAAAGAAATTCCAATCATGTGTGATAACACAAGTGCCATTGCAATCACTCAAAATCCTTTGGCCGCACTCAAGAACAAAACATATTGATGTCGATATCATTTCATAAGAGATCATGTTGAAAAGAAGGACATTATCTTGGAATATATCTCAATCGATAAACAACTAGTGACATCTTCACAAAACCATTATGTGAGTCGATTTGAAGAACTCAAGCATGAGTTGGGGTTAATTGAGCTGAGTGACACTCGCATTTAATCAAAGAAGAGTATTAGAACAAAAAAGAAGTGAAAAAGAGTCAAAACAAATCACCAAGAAATCACCGATCGGAAAGACAGCTTTACACCGAGTCACCGATAGCCGAGTCGCTAAGAGAAATGTGAGAAGTAGAGTTAAATCAACTAAGAGATAAGTCAATAACTTATGAGCAAAATGACAAAAACGCAATCTTTGACTTAGCGAATGTTTTTAAGGAACACGCCAAAGATAATGATGATGTGTACGGACATAAAGCCGCACACTAAGCTTATGATTGGATATAAATGTTGCCGCATTAAATACGAGACGTGAAATGCTCAATAGGCGTGTGAAATCCAAGCCGTTGATTTCGATCACAATTCAAAACCGCCTGCACGCCCTTTCATAAACCATATTTAAACCATTTTCGTCTGCTTTCTCTCTCACACTTCTAAAAACTGTTCATCTTTTTCTCTCAAAAGCAAAGGCAAACTACTCTCGAAACCCTACCAACATTCAAATCAATTTCTCGAGATTTTTCTTGATATAATCCCGAGAAATGGCACCAACTTATGACTTTACCAAGCTAGGAAAGCAAATCCACACCGGTTCGACGGTGGATTTCGACGGAATGGTGAAGCGAAATCCGACGACACCCTGGTGAAGAAAATCGCGGAAAAGTTGGAAACGCCCCAGGACTAAAACCGCTTTCTAACGCTGAATATCCTATGACCTATGTGGAGGAGGTCGCACAATTCTACGTGAATGCCGAGATTCACGACGAAGGAATCAAGTCATCCTGCTCACGAAGCACCACTATCACTACCAAGGATTTGGTCAATATTGCTCACTACCTCGCAGAAGGAGCAACCAAATTAAGGAAGTGATGTAAACTTGGCTGACCAAGATACTGTTGCTTCCTCTCCACTAAGAAGAAAGTCGCCCGCAAAATGCCAAGAAGATCGCGCCGCAAAGAAAGAAAACCAAACATGCTCCCGCCCGCAGCGAAAGTCACCGCCCTGCCGTGCACGTGTCACCCGCCCCTCGCAGCAGAGGTCGAGAAGGACTCACAAATACCTTCTCCCGATCGTCAAAAGGAGGAGAACCGACAAGCCCAGACGCACGGCCACCTCGAAACAAACACCAAAGACTGCCCCCGTCGCCAAGACTCGAGGACACCGCCAACGGTAAATTCCCCGGTACAAACCAGAGACGAAGAAGACTCGTCAAGCGGTCAGAGAAATCAGTGAGCCGCTTACTCACCTAGCACAAATATCAAGACTACCGGAGAAGAGAGTCTCCGGATGTAGTTGATGAAACACCCAAGTCTCCGGGAAGCGATCACAGAGGCAACTCAAGACACACAGAGTAGCTCACACACCAAACACAAGAAGAACCAGCCCAAGCGTATAGTGATGTAATGATCCTATCTCCACCTTACCCGCACATCCAAAATCGCCTCTGCGTGAGTGGAGAAAATGGAAGTTGAGCAAGTCGAGGAAACAGTTCCAACGGCCCGAGTTCATAGAAGAAGAAGAATCGCTAAATTTCCTCGACTAACTATCGTGCTCCCAAAGACTTGATGAGGACAATCGCTTAGACATCCCGCAGATCTACAAGGACAGGAGAGAGCAAAGCAAGTCAAGAAGCCAAGACGTGAGAAGGCAAGATCCGCCCTATCTCCCACCACGCTAACACTTCCATCCTCTTCTTGATGTCTTCTCGGACAGTGATGAGGATCCGTAAAATGCCGCCACGGAAAGAGTTACAAATGCAAAGAAGCATTGCATGAATCAAGAATTCTTCACGAGCAAAGACTAATGGAGGGACCAGAGAGTCCTCCGAACACACCGAAATCGATCCTATGGGAGTGGTTCAAAAATAGCCACCGATGTTGCCGCTACCACTTCCCAGCTCACTCGGAAGAAGCAATAAGGAAATGGCGATGAAACGGGCTGTGGGGACCCCACGAGCCAACCCCTATTGAAGGTGTGCTACCACCGCCCAACTGAACCATCAATTGCAACAAATGAGTCCGAGACAAGTGACCCCACTCCAAGTCACTCACCGGTGCGCCGGGGCTGAGGGGAAACTCCCTCCACCTGCAGAAGGTCGGAGGATGCTGCAGATGACTCCACAAAGAAGCAAGGAGGCGAAGAAGAGAAATTACAATCACAAGAAGAACAGCAAGTTGCCATCAACAAACGAAGCTCGAGGCGCTTGAGACTGCTCACCAGGTGCCAACCGCTCGGTCGAAGGCTAATGACGCGCCGATGCAATCGAGGCACAGAAGGAAGGAATGTACTGGAGTTAACACTGGCGCGATGAAAGTGCAATCCATGGGGTTGAGACTCCAATGGATGCCATCAGAAGACCCTAAGACAAATGACACTCGAAAGGAGGACCAGTGCCTCACGGAGAGACCGCTCGGGAGGAAATGAAGGCCCACGGGAGGTTGAGACTTCCTGGGGTAAAGAGAGGTCAAGTAGAGAACATCCCTCCCGCAATCATCGACCCATCCGAGAAGGAGATCGCGCACTTCATGATTCCCAGGACAACCCCGATGTCACTTTTCCTCGGGATCAAGACGAAGAAGAAGGCGAGTCAACCCCATGACAAATCCAAAAGACTCACCAGGTGTTCCAAGCACGAGTAAGTCGATCCCAAGACTACTCACAAACTTTTAACTTTGATGATGAGCCACCACTAGAAATCTCATCATCGTCCGATGACGCCGCCGATAAGGCCGAGGACAAGTCTACGAAAAGGAAAAATCAACCGAGACCAACGGTCGTTAAGATAAATTTGGCTCAAAGTTTAGTCTATTTCACAACCAAATCCAAATGAACCGAAAACCACCGCCAGGCTCCTCAAGCCACACGGATCGATTCCCAAAAGAACTTCACGCGCACCGCTCATCATTGAATGCATCCCGCCGCGGTGATGAATCTTTTTGTAGAATCTTTCCCTTTCTCACTGGAGATACCGAACTCCACGAAGAGTCGAAAAATGAGCAAGCACGATATCACGCACCACCTCCTGTTTTTCACTCGAGCACCATTGTTCCAAAGATTTTGATTTCGACATTTGTATGGCCATCACCGCAATGTAAGAATCACCAAGTTCGAGAAGTGTTCAAGGCACTCTTTTTCTTGAAAGTTGAAAAAGATGGAGAGGCATCAGCCTCTTTGGATATGCTACCGGACAACAGAGATGCCAACCTTACATACCGACTTGAGAGGCATCACAATCGGATAAGGGAATGGTGGCAACAAAGCAAAGAATCAATGCGTGTGGAACAGTGAGATACTTGAACCTTGTTCAACAAGTCACTGCCGTGTGGAGAGTCGAGAATGTTGATGCAAAAACGGTCGAGGGAACACATTGAGCATATGCATGAAGCTCACACTCGCCGAGATCAAGTCAGCTGCGTGAGCGTAATGCAAATGATATACGCGTTTGGAAGAACACATGACGAGAAAATTCAGCCTTCTCATGGCCGAGATGAAGCGATTTCAAAGAATCCAACGCTACTCGGTCAATTCGTCTTTGCATACAACGCAGCTTGGAGACTTGAAGCGAATTCAACCATCGAAGACTCGACTTCATGCTTGCCAAAGATGTTCCCTCTGGGGTTCCTCTATCCTTTGATGATGCCAAAAAGGGGGAAGAGGAATACCTTAAAGCAAAAAAATCAAGTGAAAAAGAAAGGAGCAAAATGAGAAGGGAAAATCACCGAGGAAGTCTTGAAATGTAAAGAAAGGAAAACTTGTTGAGGGGGAAGGATCGCAGATGCAACATTGATGATTGCACAAACCCCCAACAATGGGTCCTCACATAAAATGACATTATAAGCAAAGAAACTCCCCAGGACTCGCCACTCCAACACTCTCGTATCTATGGCCGAGAAGAGAAAAGAAATTGAAGCAGGGATGAAGGAAGTGGAAGGAAGAATGGATGCCAGGGTGATGAACATCTTGAAAGAACATGGAGGCATTCCAATGGACAGAGACACGTATACCATTTCGGATGTCGGACAGAGCCAAGATCGCTTGACGAATTCAAAACGCCGAATCAAGGATATTTTGCAAATATGTCCATGGCTCAAGCTCGGGACTTGTACTTCAGAAAAGGGTATCACATTATGTGAGGAAGGCGACAGACAAAGACTTCCGATCCTCTGTGGTCACTCGCTAGTCAATCACCAAGAAGAAGACCCCAGACAAGATACGCCCGCAGGTAGAGGAAGAAGCGGCGATGGAGGAAGAAGCTTGGACCTAGGCCTCGCCCAAGAATATCGAATACGTAGATCCCGGAAAGAAAGGAGGGATCTCTCTTTGGGCCGGGCTTGACCAAGTGGCAAATTTGCGAGTGGCTAAAACTAACGCCGAGTATGTAAAGAGAATAGAAGAAGAAAACAAAAGACAAACTCAGCTATGGCGGGAGAGAGACAGAAAGACTAAGGAAAGATGAAGCCGCCAGGAAGGCATATGAGAAGAAAAAGAAGGCACTGACGACGAGAAAAAGAGAAGAAGAGAAGAAGATCTTGATCAAGATGAAAGAAGGAGATGATGAAGGAGATGAAGTGTTGTTGTCCGACCCTTCATGTATTTTATTATGTAAATACATACAATGTAAGTCTTCTCGTAATAAAGTTATAAATTTTTTTTGTGAAGACAAATTATATACTCGATACACCTTGTAAAACATTGTGTTAAGTACAAGAATGATATGATCAATAAAAAGATTGATTCTCATACATTACATTCTATGTCAATACACTATCTGTATGTATCTTTGTTATTTGCATATTTGTATGATTTAAGTTTTGGCATCATCAAAAAGGGGGAAATTGTTAGGAATTTTATTGTTTAGATTTTGATAAATGCCATGTAAAACTTAGAATAGAAAGTTGGCACCCCAATTCTTGTTGTAAAATGCATTGTAATGAATAGAGTCGCCAAGCTGAGTCAAGACAGACTACGCCCTAACATGCAAGAAGACAATCAAGATCGAAGGAAAACTCGCTGTGAGACAGGTTGAGTTTGATAAAGAAGAGTAGACGGGAACTCTATCAAGAAGAAGCGGTGAGATGCAAATGAGTGGAGCATCGATCAAGTCAACTCAAGAAAAGCCAAGTCACAAGTTGAAGTGACGGAAGAGTCATCCAATGATTGGAAGTCGACTCTAAGTCACCTGGGGAAAGCAAGGAAATGTAGTCAAGTCGAGATAATCAAAAAGAACCGTTGCATATTTAAATCAAGAGATTTACTTAAACAAGTAATATCTCCATACTACCTTTCTTGGAGTGCTCACCCCGAGCGCGTGCAAAAGGAACGAACCAATGGGAAGCACTACACCGTGTCGAAACTCGAAAAGGTGAAAAGAATAATTCATACGAGGAAACGGCAATTCCAAGAATCAAGCCAACGATCGAAAGTGACTTTCAAAAATAAGCCTATCTCTTCAACGGGCAAATTTTTGAAAGTTCACTATAAAAGGCCGAGGAGTTTGTTTCGTAAGGAGGATGCATGAATGACACATACGTGAGATATACAAGCACATTAAAAAAAAATCAAACAATCTCAATCCTCAAGCCTACATTTCAAGTACATCAATCCAACACTTACCCGTGAAGGAAAGAGAACTTCAACCAAATTGAAGAGGAAAACCTTTGAAAACAAGGGGTCTACTTTCCAGGGAAGGATTGTAGAAAAGTTCAAGGTTGAACTAAGTCTTAAGCATTTGGAGGGCTTCGTGATCAAATCCAAAGAGCTTGAGCAAGTGAGTCAGTAGTAGCAAAGTGCAATGCCTGCGTGAAGAAGCCGAGTCGCACGAGAAGCCACCGAGTGATCAAGGCGTCTCTGATCGAGTCCCAAAGGATCAAGTTGGTCGTTGTGATCAAGACTTGTATCTGGATCATGCCACTTTGTAAACCGATCATTACTTAGTGGATTCCTCCAGAGTTGGAGAAGAGAGGAGTAGAAGAATTACCCCATCTTCGAACCTCTATAAAAACTTTATCTTGTGTCATTTACATTTCAAAGATTTAAATTCCCGCACTTTTAACTCGCTTATATCTCACGATAAATTTGCTATCCATTTGATAATTTACAAGTACTAAATCAAGCTCTAATATCTTGCTTAATCAAACTTAAGGGTGTTAAGTCTTCCATCAGAAATAAAACCACAAATGAGTTAAATTGTAGCCAACAAATTTGAGTTACTCCATCAATGGCTCAAATTTGAAATCTGTTGAGAGATTAACTCTCTTGAGTGACTAATTCGATCATTCCATCAAGGACACAATTTGTGTAGAATTAACTCAGAGATTTAAAAGGACTAAATCGAAAATTTGCAAGGTTTATTCAACCCCCCCCTCTAAACCTTACACTTACACCCCTTGGGACCTACAATGGAATATCTTCGAAACGCTTTGAAGCCACTCGCTTCTTCACCAGCCTTTCTCCAAAGCTATAAACTATGATTCCATGGTGGACCGAGCTATACACGTTTGCACTCGTGGACTTCTACGATACCGCACCACCTCCAATGGTGAATATGTATCCACTAGTGGAATAAGAATCTTTCGAATCAAATCCAACTAGTATCACTATACCCTTCAAGTACAAATGATATCTCGAGTAGTATAGCCCATACTCCTGGGTATACTTCAAGTATTTTAACACCCTGGTTAATGCTTTCCTATGCTCATGGCTTGGATTGCTCGTGAACCTACTCAACATATTTACAGGGTAGGCCAAGTCTGGACGTGTACAATTTATAATGTACATCGATTGCCTATAATACGTGAGTATTCCATCCGAGCCACTTTGGTTTTGCTTTATTAGCAACCGTGATATAAACTTACATCAACGGGGCGTCTTTGATGGTGAATAAATAAAAGCATTGAATTTCTTGAGCACTTTCTCCACATAGTGGGATTGTGACAAGATAATTCCATCAAGAGTCCTTCTCGATTTTTATCCCCGAGGATCACATCAAAGCCCCCATATCCTTCATGTCAAAGTTTCTCTTTAACATTCTTTTTCGTGTCCATGATAGTATCATGACTACGCCCATGATTAACAAATTGTCTACGTATAGACAAACTATGACAAATGCTTCGATGTCCCTTTGACATATACGCATTTATCACACTCATTGATTTTAAACCCATTTAAAAGACAACATCGTGTTGTCAAACTTAAGTTGCCATTATTTTGGAGCTTGTTTCAGTCCGCATGGATCTTATTAACTTGCACACCTTCTTTTGGACCGGGTGAAACAAACCCTTCAGGTTATTTCATACATTTCAAGATCAATCTCTCCATTCGAAACGCCGTTTTGACATCCATCGATGAATCTCTAGATTGTGCAAAGCATTAATCGCGCGTGGCACCCGAATAGACGCAATCCTCAACCGAAGAATAGGTGTCAAAGAAGTCATACCCTTGTTTTTGTTTAAAGTCTTTGGCTACAAGCCGTGCTTTATACTTATCAATAGTTCCATCTTTTATACTTCTTCTTTAGGATCCATTTACGCCCTAAAGGTTTGTGACGAGCGGGGATCAACCAATTCCCACGTATGATTTTGCGAATGGACTCGATTTCACTATTGATTGCTTCTTGACAGAGAGCATCCGGACTACTTAGAGCCTCTTTAATCGAGTTTGGCTCACCATCTAACATATATGTTAGGAAGTCGTAAAGGACTTATCCACCTTAGGCCTTTTACTTCGTCTCGCCACCACGCGGTGTTGAACTAATGTTCTATCAAGTGTGACAAAGTGTCGTATCAAGTGTTGTTCCGTATGTTATAACACCCAAGAAGACCTTCAAGAAATGTTCTTGTAGTTGTTACATATATTATAACACCAAAAGTAACACCTCCAAAGAATACCTCTAAAACATTTGAATACAATCGTTTATTTAAACTTTTATCTATCCTTTCTTTACAAGGATAAATATTCTCAAAGAATATAACATTCCTTGACTCAATTATAGTACCAACCTGTCATTTCCGGATTTTCCGACTTATGTACCATAAAACTATATGCACTCTTGTTAAGTCCATAACCAATAAATACACAATCGACCGTTTTAGGACCGAACTTGCTTTGTTCAGGTATTGCAACCTTAGCCAAACACCCCCACACTTTAAGTTATTTATAAGAAGAACTTACGATTTTTGTCTTGCGATTGTTGGAAATTTAAAAAGTGTTTACAAATAGGAAAAGCCTTCATGATGGCTTTACAAACGAAAAGAAAAACAACAAGAAAAGTAAAACATAACTATTACAATTCTTGAATATACTCCAACTCGAAGCATGAATCGATGAACTTTACAAGCCGAGTCGAGGAAGACCTCTTTCAGAAGACAAATACGTCCCTGGCTAGTGCTCACTGGCATTTGACGTAATGTCCCTAAAGATAAAACGGCTTAACCTTCTTGTGTGTACAAAGAGCACCACGTACACAAAGGCACCTTTCAACTAGAAGGAGCGAGAACCGGCCGCCGGACTCGAATGCGAGAATGAAATGTTGTTGAAAATGTGCGTCGAAATGTTACGACACTTTCGACGACACCTTTGAAATATGCAGAGAGTATGAGATTTTTCTGTGTATTCTAACTTCATCTCTTCCTTCTAACCCCTCAATGCAAAGAAAACGCCAAGACTTATATAGCCATCATTTCCAACACTTGTAGGAATTAAAGATTAAGAGAGGGCATTAAACCACATGTAACTCCCACGAGTTACAAAGCCCTTATTATGACCACCACTGAGGGGTTACAAACTCCAAAGTCACATGAACCTGACACCCTACAATGCAGATTCATGACACACCTAACCTGCATACCTACAATGATATAGATTCATCAGCCCAACATTACTTGAATTTGGGCCAAGTCCATTTTCGAGTGACAAAACTAATCAACTCAACCCGAGCCCAAAGGGGTCGGTCCTGGTCGAGCCCATTTGTGATCATACACTTGTGTTATGGTATATCCAACTAATAACACCTTCTAGTATTTATACTAGGATAAACTTTGCCATTTACACAATGTCCATTCGTGTGGCCAACTTCTGTATTAATTTCACTCATCACCGAAATTCGATTTTGAGAAATATAAAATACTACGAACATCTACTCAAAACGTAGATTAACAATTTACAATTCAATTCCTCCGAAATTAAATTCTTAGCCACCAAAAATTTGGTCAAAATCGGGTCGCGTCACTTTCTCAAAACCAAATTTCCAACACGCACTAACGGGGAACTCATGTACAATTTGGAAAGCATGTTACATAGTCATTGATTTTGTAGAATCTAAGTTAGATCTACATGAAACTCACATAACTAACATTTTGAGGGACTAATGCAAAATCCTGCAGGTCTGGTGATTTTACATAAAAAAGACAAGGTAAATGTTATGTGTATAATAAGGATATAATTATCAATTAAAACATTAGATCTTTGAAATATTTAGAAAATAAAATAGGATATCCCACATATTTTCCATATAAAGCATCTCCATTAGAGGTAAAAATAGATGGACATCAAAGTCAATTAGGCCTAATTTTTGATAACTCACCTTCCAGCTTACTGCCTCGATTATGCCTGAGGACAACAACTTCGACCCCTCATCGCTGCCACCAAGGTAAACGTGGGATATGCACGGACTGACCAGTATTCTAGTGGGGCCTGCTGACGTACAACTAGGTCTCCCCAGGTAAAGAGAATAGAACAAGTATGCTCGATCTCTCAAATTTAATCATGGTTGGTCTCCTTCAAATTGAACCCACACAGATGATATTCAGTATGAGTCTCCACCAAGTCCTTCACCAGCTTGCATATGCCCGGGACATTTGGAAAGCTTGGTACATTCTTACTCTTATCCTATTAGTTATGAGCATTGATTATGATTTCAGAGTTTTCAATCTTGCAGTTGGAACATTGACAATAACCTAAACATTCAAGGGGCGATATAAATATACTAACATTAGGGAGGTTATGAATATGATAAGACACTCCACATTTCCACTTTCGTCTGAACTTTAAACGACAAGAATGCCCCTTATTCTATTGCAAAATCTGAAATAATCCCCTCATCACTTCACAAAAATAAATTTGGTCCTTTTAACCTATTAATCGTATTCATCATTTTTACTTTCCAAAACGACGACTACACAAACTGGTAAACAAACACGATGTTAAGAATCCAAATAATAGAAAAGTAAAAGTTGCAATTTGTAAGTAAGATGTGAAAAAAAATCAACCTCTAAAACTAAATAAATCATCGAAAGTTTTCTCGTGTGAACACTGTAAATAATGAATTTAACATGCCAATCACAATTTATTTCCGTGTGATTCCTATTTTTTCTGCAAATACCATAGAATTTGAGGGGTATATATTCTTGGCTTATTTACAGACTTAATGCACAATCTTGCAACATTTAGAAGACCATTAAGCTCTCTTGGATCATAGTTATTTCCAAGATCAGGATCTATCATCTTGTGTATGGATCTTGGAAAATTAGATTCTTGAACCCATTGGACTAAATCCATACCACCCTTATCCGAGGACTGACCAGTAATCAGCTCAATAATCACCAAGCCAAGTTGGAAAATCATGTTTTTGCATCCCTGTTCTGTACATTCTGAAACGCAAGAAGATCGTAAAATTAAAGAATTAAACGTGCACCGAACAAGAGTTTGGTAAAAATGGTACCTTTTGAACAACGAGAAGAGTTTGTCAGCAAAACACGATTTTCAGCAGCACGAAAAAGGCTAATGTCTGAAATCTGTACCAAAGAAGTAGAATGATTAACTTTTATTGTCTGCTGAGACGGCTTTGCGCATTTAAAATCCATGTAGGGTACATTCATATGTAAACAACAAGCTAAAAGTGTATCAGCATAGCTACCTTCGGGATTAAATTTTCGTCCAATATGATCGTGCTTGAACTTATGGAGACATGATAAATTGGCGGATCACAGAAAAAATGTAGATATTCCTGCATTATGATAGTCAACCAATCAGATGTCAAGAGTCGGCTGAGCAGCAAAGCTATAAATGAACCTGAGTAATTTTGAAGGGATAATTACAAATACTATCGTTGAGGTTTAGTCGAATAATCAAAAAAAAAAAAAAAAATCTTTCAAAATGACAAATACCCTTACGTATTTCTTCTTTACAAATTGCACCCTGTTAAATACAAAACTTAAGGGGGTATTTGTAATTGTAAACGATAACTATATATTTTGTAATTAAACTAAACCTCAGAGGTGGTTTTTGTAACCCCAACTATTATATGTAGAAGTTACATGTAAATATATATTTTGAGAACTGACCACTGCAGCAGCTATGCCAATTGCTATTTGTAGCCTAGTTCTCCAATTCAAGGGAGTCTTAAGAGGATCTGAAAAGGAAAACATCCATGACAAACAAAATAGGGAGACGATCAAAAGCATTTGCTGCAAAATTACCAGATAGATGCTCCTTTAAGCTTCCTTTTGCCGTGTTTTCAAACACTAGGAACCTGAAACAACACAAATTAATGCTAGAAGACTCAGAATCTCATTTGAATTGGCATTTTAGCTAGATGTATCTTAGAAAATATACAGGTCATTCCAAAAGATCCAATTAAAGCAATATACACAAACACTGAGATATTAGCGCCCTCTCTCTACGAATGAATGCCATGGAGAGATTCTTTTGTATGGTGTTTGCAATAGTTAAGAACTGGAATTTTCTTAAAACTTGGCACATAAAAGTAAATATGGGGAAATATTTGTACTTAATTAACTTTAAAATGAGTTTTTTTTCTTTCTCTTCTTCTCTCGTTTTTTTTCCCCCTTACTGAAGATCAGAATGTGCAGCCCCTGCATAAATGGATACTTTTATAAGATGCTGATTAACTGATGAACGAGACAGCAACTGCTTCCAGGAAGTTTGTTATTAGATTAGAGCACATATTAGCAAAAAACACGATACATTGATGTTAAAAAATACACACACACACACACACAATAAAACTGATGTTCAGGAGTTTCAAGTTGCAACAAATGAGTGTAACTAACCCACGCTTTGAAAAATGCAAATTTACTGGACCAACATTTCACACAGACAGGAACGACAGTAAATAATCCCTTAACAAGAAAATATCATTAACATCACAAGCCATGATTTCCTCATCGTTGAATGGTAATGACTAATTAGCGTTGTTCAAGCCAACAAATTGCATAACATGGCAAAATTCACAACTAGCAGATGCCCAAAAATGCTGATAATGACAAGACAAACGAAAACCTGATTTGCAGTAGTTTCATGAGAAATATCTCATAAACGAGTGATCGTATTATCAAGAAAATAAGAGCTCGAGAATGTGTAAAGTGATGTATAATAATACCGCTTAGATCCAATGGAAAACCCGCAAAGTGCAACAATGTGGCGGTGATGCAAACGGCCCAAGATTTGAACTTCCCTATAAAAGGACTCATCATCTTCATCGAAAAGTTTGACTTCTTTTACTGTAGCAACACGGCCGTTTCGAAACTTGGCCATGTAAGAAGCCCCTTGAGAAGAGTTATTGATGACTCTTTTAAACCCATCAGTTGCCTTCTTTATATCTTTGAGTGAGAAGCGTTTCACAAGAGATGTCGGACCTTAAAATTTATTGAATGCAAATAATCAACCAATTTTGAATATGTGCACTTACTTTTCTACTTAATCATCAAATTCAAATTCTGATATCATGCGCAGCTAAGACAAAATATCCCCTTACACAAAACATACATCTCAATAATGATTCAGTATGCAAGTAATAGAAATCCATAGTGTCAAATCTTCAATCATGTAATGGTAAGGATAGTGCATTTTTCTGTCTCTCAAAATTACATACTTTGACAAGCATATGCACAGCCATTTGTAGTCTTTGCAAAAGTTTCATGCAAAGGAGGGTCTCGTAGCATTTGTAACCAATATTATAATTAATGAGTTCTCATTTTGTCATATATAAAATTTTGATGATGACAAGGCAACAGGAGATTTACATCCATATCCTATGAAAACTGAAAGAACATATGATATTTTGAATTATGGAATGCAGATAAAATCTCGTGTAATCGGAGCTAGAAAAAGTAACTGTGATTGCTAAGGGCAAAAGCGAATCACTAATTTATGTTTGTTTAACTACCCCCAATCACATTTCCTTCCCAACTTCTTCCTCCAATCACCATCCAAACATGCATTACATTTTCCGATGCATTTCTATATTAATACACACGTTTCCCAATACATCACATTTAAACTCTCCTTCCCCCAGAAACTTCTTCCAATAATCCTCAATCACTAAACAAAACCAGAGTTGCTCAAGTGTCACAATCAATCAAATTGATTACAGTAATGATTTCATTTTATCAGTAGTAACAATTTACAGAAAAGAGTCTTTAAAAACTACGATCAGCAATTTTCCCCACGGTAAAAATCTTTTAGGTTGTGGATTATGTACGTAATTCTCTTTTTCTTTTCTTTTTCTTTTTCCATGTCAGATAATTGCAGTCTCCAAAATAATAGTACATGAACCTGGACTAATTGTAGAGGTACTCGAATTGGATCAGTGATCGATTTCTAAGTTTTGTCGTCCACTCACCCATTTCCAGGATTTCTTTTAGCTAATTGGCTCGGAGAGAAACATGAATTTGATAAGTATGGAAATGAAACTTTCTTTAACTAAAATGCATCAGCATTTAGAATATCATTCTTTCTTCAAATTTCAAGGGACTCTTATGAAAGCAAAAGCCGCTTTAAATGCTGAAAAATCCAAATAAATAAATAAAATAAAATGATTACTCCCAATCCTTCTTCATCCTCAGTTCAATAAACTTTTCAAGCTAGAATCCCAATTATCCCAAATGCAATTCTGATGGGAACAGCTACTCAGCAAACAAACAATCCAAACTTCAAACCAAATCCCAATTCCAACTGCTACACTACCCAAAACCAAATTACTCATGAATTCAGCCATAATTCTTGAATCAATAAAGGAACACAAGCTCACAGTCACTCCAATCAAGTTCTTCATAGCAAAAATAGTCCCAAAAGAATTCCACAAGTTCAGGAATTTAAAAAGAAAAAGCGAACTCACCGGGTGGGGATCGGAGGTGAAACCAAGCAAAAAACAGCAGCCTGATCTTGAGGATCAAATTATCAGTGCCCATTTTCCTTAGTAAATTATGTGATTTGGTGGGCTGAGTGATGATAATACTATCAGAATGACAGCGGTGCGAATAATTTACATTATAGAACTTTCCACTTTGTCGTAAGTGCTCACCTTTTCCGTTTGTTCGGTTAAAAACAGCTGTAATTATGAGACCACTGAGGGGTAAAATTGGCATACGGTTATTGACTTATTGTTGGCATTTTGGTCCCTTTGATTTAAAGCTATAAATATAAAGTTAAAGTGGAAAAGTAAAATTGATGTCGGTGGACACTAAAAGTCTTGGTAATTGTCATATAGCACCCTGAAATTACACTCCTCTGACAGAATGCACCCCAAAGTTGTATCTAGTTTTTTTTTTTTTTTTGGAGAATAAGTTGTATCTAGTTTTAGATGTAAATATTAAATCAATTAATTTCATTCACAAGAAAAACCTTCCTACTGATTACAAAAAAATAAAGTCCACAAAATAATAAAACTATGCAGTTCTAAAATATGAAAATAGTTTAAAGATACATATCTAATTTGATTCAAAGTAGAATCGGAATCGATCGTTGGATAAACACATACTTGCATCTATTAATAATTTTCATATAACAGGTTATCTGAATATTATGCACAAAACACCCACAACGATGGAAATTTATATGATAAACGAAAAACCAAACAGCAGAAAATACAAACCACCACTTATTATGAGCACGAAAGAAGCTTTCATTTATTAATGGCAGACATAAACTCTAACAAAGAGAGACAAAATAAAAGCTCAATAAGAAAACAAATAAAAGCGAATCGAGAAATGTCTTCCTCCATCGTCCCATTCAGGGAAGATGAGTGAAGAAATTACAAAGTACGATGGTTTTTTTATCGTTAGAGATGAAATAAATTTTTTAGAGTATGGAATGTAATCACTCTATGTAATCATTTTAACTCATTGTATCTTACGCTGCTTATTAGCGTATATAGAATCTAGCACTAACTAATATCAGTTCTCTGGGGAAAATCATGATAAAATTTCTGACAAGGAGTTTGTACATTTTCTGACAATCCCTAAAATAGTAAGGCTCCCGTTGACAAAATGAAGTTTTGGGGCGTAATTTGCTATTATATATTATTAATACGAAAGTTTGGACAATTTGCACAATTACCAACATTTCAATCAATTTTAATTTTGTGGATAAAACGAAAATGTACAATCGAAACTTACTTTCAGTAAAAAGTTATACTAAACGTGGGCAGTTTCAATTATCTTTCAGAATTCTTTTATAACACAAAATTT
The DNA here is from genome assembly GCA_016081115.2 of Rehmannia glutinosa. Lineage (NCBI taxonomy): Eukaryota > Viridiplantae > Streptophyta > Magnoliopsida > Lamiales > Orobanchaceae > Rehmannia > Rehmannia glutinosa. The sequence goes on along the minus strand of JABTTQ020000038.1, from coordinate 15,465 downwards.
ATCTACAGTGAATTTTTTCAAAATATTCTCTAACCATGTGCTAGCAATTATAAAACTTACTGACATTCTTATTTAGTTGTACAAAAAAATGCATGATTACACGAATACAATTTGCTCTCTTTCGCATTTTTCAGTAGCTTAAGGTGAATTTTATTGGAAAAAAGAGTATAACAATTTACAGATAAAAGGATTTTGAGATTTGCAGGCGTATTATTAATCATTCTCACTAAACTACTGAAATATCATTGCCTGTACTCTGAAAAATCATTAAAATATTAATTTTGTTCGACATAACTTTATGAGAATTATCATATCTGAGCATGTAGTGGTCTACCATACGGATAAAATCTTCTATTCAAAAGGAGGTTTCATCTTCTATTACACCACATGTATGATTTGCTAAGTGTAAAAAGTTGATATTATTTTCAAGCATAAATCAAATGCGAGTTTTTAATATGGTAGCTTTATACACGCGTGATAATCATTGCGATGTAAAAGACATAAAACACCTTTTTGAAACAGACAGAATATCCCATCCACCTACCATTCCATGTCCCCCAATTCTGAATCTCATATCCCTTGTGGTATTACATCTGGTGTTTCAATACACCGAATGAGTATCAAGTGTGTAATAACGGTGGCATATCATCTTATACAGGTGGGATTCATCTAAAGCATTACGACACAAGATGAAACACAACAGGAAATAAAAGATCTTACATGTTGGAAATGTCCTCGATCCACAAATAAAGTTCCATGGTCGGTATAATGCATCCACACACGAGATCACATATAGTTTACAAGTGCCATGAAGAAACTATAGAACATCTACCAATCTAACAGCTCATGAGAAAGGTACAAACATCAACATCAATTGCTACAAGAATTCCTACAAGTTATTTCTAGAGCAGATCTACAATCACCTGTTAGGACCCCTAGCTCAAGGACAGATACCATACATGAGTACAAACAAGATTGCCCTAGCAAAAAAAAAAAAAAAAAATTGCCTTAACTACCTGTCGTAGATTCTTGCAAAACAGGGTCCTTCTCAATGGGCTTTTCTGCAGCTTGTTTCTCTTTCGAATTGTCCTGATCCGCAACAACTGTTTCTACACTATCAACCTTCCCATCTGGAGTTTCTTTTTCAGACAATGCCTCCTTAGTTTCATCAATCTTTGCACCTGGCACCTCGGTAGATGCCTCCTTAGACTCCTCAGTTTTCGCATCTTGCACAACGGTATTTGCGTCATTAGATTCCTCAACAGTAGCATTTAAATTCTCATTATTGGCATTATTTTGGGCTTCAACGGCGGAAGGTTCCTCCAAAACCATCTCAGTATCTATTTTCTTCTCAACATTAGCATTTAAATTCTCATTATTGGCATTATTTAGGGTTTCAACGGCGGACGGTTCCTCCAAAACCATCTCAGTATCTATTTTCTTCTCGACGTCTTCCGTATTGGGTTTTTCTGGAAGAGTTTCTTCAGTAATAACCTCTCCATCTCTGGTTTCTTTTGTATCCACAACAGAAACTTGTGCACTTTCTTTAGTTTCTCCATCCTTCTCGTCTGTGGCTTCACCTTCTGCAACAGCATCCTTCTCGTCTGTGGCTTCACCTTCTGCAACAGCATCCTTCTCGTCTGTGGCTTCGCCTTCTGCAGCAGCATCCTTCTCGTCTGTGGCTTCGCCTTCAGCAGCAGCATCCTTCTCGTCTGTGGCTTCGCCTTCTGCATCAGCGTTGCTCTTTTTCTCAGCTTCTTTTGTGCTGGATTTCTTTCTCTTTTTGTTTGGGGACTGACTTGTGGGTGTTTCAGTTGTCTTTGATTTCTCACTCAATCTTGCTGAGCGCCTTGGTGTGTCACCTGTGCAGGACAATAACACAACATTACAGAAATTAATTTCTCTGCTTATAACAATCTCAATAGCATTAGATATTTTGCTTATGCTCTAAATATTCTAAGTAATTTTTCATTTGTTCTAGCATCACAATATGGAAATGCGTGTATTTGTGATTGTGTGTGTGTGTGTGTGTGTGAGAGAGAGAGAGAGAGTGTACCTGTGCCCCAATCAAATTCAGAGGCAGCAGGCCCTCCAGGATGAGATTTGAGATACTGATCCAACTGTCTCTTATTCTTGATCTCTTCTCCAGTGGGAGAAGTGAAAACAATTTCATTCCTCTGAGGCGTACCACCTTTCTTTGGAGTAAACTGATGATCTCACAAACAATGATGAAGATGAGAACACAAGTTCAGAACCGGAGAAGAGGAAAGGAAAAGTAGAGAGTTCACAGACAAAATGTAGAATGCATGAGTGGTAACAAGCACACAAGGATAACCACTGCGAGTTTAGAATAAAATATTGAGACCCCCTCAATGCTCTTTATACAGTACCTTGACCTTACTAAGTAAACCCATATAGTCTATTAAACTGACACAAAAATTAGTGTACATGAGTACACTATTTTACGAATCAGCTATATTGTTTATGTTGATAGGTTTGACGCTATATTTTTATAGATCGATATATTCATACTCCTTAAACTCCACTCTACACTTCAATTAAAAAAGGAAAAAAAAAAAAGACAAACTATTGAAATGCACTATCATAAACTCAGTAAAGCCTGTTGATTTTCACCTTCCTTATTTACTTTACCACTTTCTCGAAGGTGAATAGTCAAAACATAAGAGTAGAAACATTTACAGTCTTAACTATTTAATTTGCAAATTAGATGAACAGTCAATGGGAAAGGGGCAAAAAGATGAAAAGATAAGCAACCTAAAAACAAATATACACATAATAATGCACCTCAATGCTGATTATCATCATGAAAGATAGTATTTGAAATAATTGAATGAATTAATTTCAGCAAACTGTGATTAAATATGCTCCTAGCTCCCCAAATTAATGCGTTTACAATTCTACTTTTTGTTAAAGCAGGTTTAGAATTCTACTTCATTTCATTGAGGTGCGAAACTTTGGAAACAAAAACCTAATTCATTAGTTTAAACCATTAAATCCGCACTCAAGTTCACAATCTCCAAAAGGCATTACAGTAAGAAAACCTAGCATCCGAAACTTAATTCCCATAAACATACAGAGAAACGAGTAAGTTTTAACTAAACGTCAATTCAACATGTACAACCACCGAAATCAAGTCCACAATCCTCAGGAAATCCACAAATTCGAACCAGTAAAATGCCGCCGAAAAAAACAAAATAAATAAATAAAATAAAAGTCAAAACAGCACAAACAATACCAGACATAATATAATAAAGCAAAAAAGAAGGAAGAGACGGAGAGCAAAACCTTCTTAACCCAGCCGGCGGGAGCAGGAAGCTCGATGGCAACGACGTCGTTTTGCTTATTCTCTTCTTCACTCGCCATTTTCCTTCGTCTTTCTTTAACCTTTTTCCAATAATTAAATTCAGAAAAATTTGAGAGAAGAATTTGCGCTTTTGGAGATTTGGAAGATTTATATTTATTGAGAGGTGAGGCGAAGAGCGTGACAGGTGTGGATCTGGACGTGACGGGAATTATTAACTGCTATTAACTATTACGTTTGGCGTCCGGTTAGTTTGGCGGCACTGTCGCATATTTCATCCTTCGTCTTTTTCTTTCTTTCCGTTTTTTCTTTTTCTTCTTTTTTTTTTTTTGTTTTTGAGGAAGTCCTTTGTCTTTTCCGCTTTCTTTCCCGTTTCAAATATTTTAATTAAGATGAATAATTTGACAGTCGATTAAAAATTAGTTTGTATTTTTCAATATGTGAAATAATAACAACTAACTAATAGTATCAAAGGGGATATAGAGAATTGGAAACTTAGATAATTTATTTTAGGGTAAAATTCACCTTACCTCTTTGTACAATTGGTTTGTACCAAATATCCTATCTATTAATAAACCTTCAAGAACCCCCTTAATTCAATGAAAGTTATATTGATTGAAAAAAGTACTCTTAGTTTAAATAAGATTAAGTTTACTTTGCACTTTGTAACCATCTAATTTTATAAAATTAAAATACTCTAAAAATATTATTAAAAAACACAAATTTATAAATTAAAGTGGTCCCAATAATTACCAAAAAAGTTGATTGAGAATTTTTAATTTTTAAGGAAAAAATGTAATAATAATAATAGTAATAATAGTAATAATAATAATATTATATCTTTCAAATTAAATATCCAACAATTGTTCCAAGCATAAACCGGAAAAATTAAAGACATAAATCTAAAATTTAGTCCGATCATAATTATTTAGAATATAAATATAGCATGATTTATTCCACACCATCCACAACATCATATCTTGATCGGATTCCTCAACACGAAAGTCATGATAATAATAGGGGTGAGCTTCATCCATTTCAAGAGGGATATATCATCAATATTTAATATAACATAAAAGCATTCACATAATTACAACATTAAATTCATTAAATTCCTCTTTTTTTCTCTCGACCGCGATTCTGCATATAGCATTGCGGGTTCACCCAAGATACGTTTGATCCCGGACCCTTTCCATGGCCCCTAGCTTATATGAATTTATTTTCTCTTGACATATATTGCAATCAATGACGTATATCATGAAACATTAAATAAAGACAGATAATATAGAAATCACTACCTTAATAATCGCAGATATTCGATGTAGAAAAATGAACAGTAAAAGTCCTAATCCTCCACCCCGTCGTTTTCTACATTAAATAAAATTATAATTAATATGTGATTTTAATAAATCAAACTAATTAATGAAAGAATTGTTGAAAAATATTGAAAGAGGGCTTGTGCATTGTGAATATATATATATATGTGTGTGTGTGAAACTTGAAGTTGAAAAAAAATATTTATACCTTATAATTATTAGAAATGTGGTGTAAAATTGTGTATGAAATTACACATATTTATATTAGTTAATTCCAACCCTTAAACCTAAATTAGCCCCTAAACTAACTAACCCCTAAGTCCCCTAAAATAACCCCTAATTAACCCCTAAACTAATTAGTGGTTATCACATTCTTCTCTCCTTAAATATAATTTCGTCCTCAAAATTCGATATCTTACCCGGAATTAAAAATTTTGGGTACTTGACACGAATCTCTATTCACGCTCCCAGTAGCTTCATTTTTGCCATGATGTCTCCACTATACTTTGATCGGAAATATCTTTATTTCTCAAATGGTGAATCTTGCGTTCCAAAACAGACTTAAGTCTTCCTTATAAGTTAAGTCATTGTTGATTGTCGATCCTTATAATTCACGATGTGACATGGATCGTGAACGTCGTTCTTAGCATAGAGGCGTGAAAAACATTGTGCACACTTGATGACTTCGGTGGTAATGCTAGTTGATAAGTTAAATCTCCAACTCGTGTAAGGATTTCAAATAATCCGATATATCTTGGTTTCAACTTTCCCTTTTCACCAAATCGAATAACACCTTTGATAGGAGCTACTTTCAGAAATACTTTTTCTCCTTCATCAAACTGTATATGTTTTCTTCGACTATCAACATACGACTTTTGTCTATCTTGAGTCATCTTGATTCGATCTTGTATCATAGTTATCTTCTCAACAGTTTGCCGAATTAATTCAGGCCCCAAATTTTTTTTTTCACCAACTTCGCTCCAATATAATGGTGATCTACACTTTCTTCCGTACAACGCCTCGTATGGAGTCATCCCAATAGTCGCTTGATAATTGTTGTTATAAGCGAATTCTACCAAGGGTAATAATATTTCCCAATTACTTCCTAAGTCGAGCACACATGCCCTCAACATATCTTCCAATATTTGTATAGTCCTTTCAGACTGCCCATCTGTTTGCGGATGATAAGTCGTACTAAAGTTTAGCTTTGTTCCCAAGGCACTTTGTAGACTTTTCCAAAACCTAGAAGTAAAACGCGTATCTCTGTCTGAAATAATTGACACAGGAATTCCATGAAGTCTCACTATCTCCTCAATATAAATTTATGCATATCGCTCCATACTGAACGTCATCTTAACGGGTAAGAAATGAGCTGACTTTGTTAACCGATCTACTACAACCCAAACAACCTTGTTTCCCTTGACTGATGGTGGAAGCCCTACCACAAAATCCATAGTTATGTGCTCCCATTTCCATTCTGGGATGTCAAGTGGTTTGAGCAAACCAGATGGTCTTTGGTGTTCGGCTTTAACTTGATGACAAGTCAAACTTTTTTCCACAAAAGTTCCAATATCTCTTTTCATACTTCGCCACCAAAATACTTCTCTTATATCTCGATACATTTTTGTACCTCCAGGGTGAGCTGTGTACGGCGTACAATGAGCTTCTTCGAGAATTTCTTTTCTAAGTCTTTCTTCTTTAGGAACGCATAATCTCCCTTCATAAGTCAAAGTACCATCATTTGTTATAATAAATCCTTTTATATTCCCTTCACGAGCTTTTTCTTTCATTTTGCTCAAAAATTTATCTCAAGGTTGAGCTTCTTTTATCTTCTCTCTCAGAGTAGGTTGCACCACCAAAGATGTTAGTACTATCTCTGTGTTTTTTGGTGGTACCACTACTTTAATTCTCATTCTGGTGAATTCTCTCACAAGATGTTCTTGTTCAGATATCAAACTTGACATTTCTCCTTTTGTTTTACAACTTAATGCATCGTCTATAACATTAGCTTTACCCGGATGATAGTTGATAGTGCAATCATAGTCATTCACCAATTCCAACTACTTTCTTTGCCTCATGTTTAGCTCTTTCTGAGTAAACATATATTTCAAGCTTTTGTGGTCGGTGAAGATTTCACATTTTCCTCCATATAGGTAATGGCGCCAGATCTTTAATACATGCACTACAGTACTAACTCTAGGTCATGAGTAGGATAATTTAACTCATGTGGCTTTAGTTGTCTTGAGGCGTAGGCAACCACCTTTACCATGTTGTATTAGCACACATCCCAAGCACTTGTTTCAAGCATCACTATAAATAACAAAATCTTTAGTGGGTTCAGGAATTGTTAATATTGATGCAGAAGTTAGCCTTCGTTTCAACTCCTGAAAGCTTTTTTTCGTATTTCTCATTCCATTAGAACTTCTCCTCTTTTCTTGTCAGTCAAGTCATAGGCGCAACTATCTTTGAGAATCCTTCAATAAATCTTCAATAATAGCCTGCCAAACCTAGAAAACTGTGAACTTCATTAGCATTCGTAGATGCACTCCATTCGTTGATCGTTTCAACTTTAATTGGGTCCACTTCAATTACTTGAGCAGTGATTACATGTCCAACAAACACCACTCGATCTAGCCTTGCAATACATAGACCCATCTATCTCTACTGATCCATGTCTTCATCTTCCTCCGGATCTTCTTCCTGGATCTTAACCCACGGATCTTCTTCTGCGTCTTCTTCCAGGTTTCCTTCCGGTTTCTCATCTTCTGCCATAGCCTCATTGTTCAGAAACTCAATCCATTTACCATATAACCTGGCAGCAAATATCCCGTAGTTGATTTTGGGTCGGTCGTCATGCCCATCATATTTCAATAATGAGGCATAAAGCTTTTCAACCTTGACGTTCCAAAATGAGGGTAAGCTATCAATCACTCTACGGGAGCGGCGCGTTCGTTTGGAGCGTAGATAACATTCCTCACATTATACCACAATTGGTGAATTTTAACTATATATTCTCCAATGCTATCCCCTCCTCAATTTGATAGTTGAAATAATGATTGAGTCGGTTAATGGGATAGTTCGGACCCGATTATTATTATTATTGTTCTTTCTTTGCGATGTGACGAGTGCGAGTTCCTCGCCATCTATATATATGTGCATTTGCAACCATAAGTCTATTTTTACATTTTTTTAAAAGAAAACAAAATTTCTACTCATCTAACATATAAACTGGTATTATGTTTCTAAAGCAAAATATAATAACAAGGAATACATCCTGACATAAATGAGCATCTTTGGTACAATTGTATAATGTAACTTGCATTAATAATTTTTCGTACCTTGAGGAGACCGACAAGATATGATGGAGGTGGATGTTATTATACCATTTTATCTTATACAAAGTATGACTTTTATTTTTAATTTTTTTAAGAAAAAGCTGTACATTTTAAATTTTAATTTTTTTTTAACAAGCTTACGAAACGTGGATCAACAAATTATACCACTTGTAACGACCCAACTTTATGAAATTAAAGTACTCTAAAAATATTATTAAGAAAACACAAATTTATAAATTAAAGTGATCCCAATAATTATCAAAAAAGTTGACTGAGAATTTTTAATTCATAAGGGAACAAATATAATAATAATAATAATAATAATAATAATAATAATAATAATAATAATAATAAAATATCTTTCAAATTAAATATCCAACAATTGTTCCAAGCATAAACCAGAAAAATTAAAGACATAAATCTAAACTTTACTCCGATCATAATTATTTAGAATATAAATATAGCATGATTTATTCCACCATCCACAACATCATATCTTCAGTCGGATTCCTCAACCCGAAAGTCATGATAATAATAGAGGTGAGCTTAATCTCGCTTCGGTAGGGATATGTCTGTCAATATTTAATATAACATAAAAGCATTCACATAATTACAACAATAAGTTCATTAATTTCCTCTCTTTCCTCTGACTGGCCAGTTACTGCATATAGCATTGCAGGTTCACCCCGAAGATACGTTTGATCTCGGACCCTTTCCATGGCCCCTAGCATATGAATTTATTTCCTCTTGGCATATATTGCAATCAATGATGTATATCATGAAATATTAAATAAAGACAAATAATATAGAAATTTCTACCTTAATAATCGCAGATATTCGATGTAGAAAAATGAACAGTAGAAGTCCTAATCCTCCACCCCGTCGTTTTCTACATTAAATAAAATTATAATTAATATGTAATTTTAATAAATCAAACTAATTAATGAATTTTTTTTGAAAAATATTGAAAGAGGACTTGTGAATTGTGAATATATATATATATATATATATGAAACTTGAAGTAAAAAAAAATATTTATACGTTATAATTATTAGAAATGTGGTGTAAAATTGTGTATGAAATTACACATATTTATAGTAGTTAATTCCAACCCACGAACCCCTAAAACCTAAATTAGATCCTAAAATAACTAACCCCTAAGTCCCCTAAAATAACTCCTAATTAACCCTAAACTAATTAGTGGTTATCACATGCACCCTATAATATAAATCACTAATGTTTTCTCCTACAATTAAATATCAATTAGTTTGATTCCAAATTTTGTTTAACACTAATTTTATAAATAAAATTTTTATAAATAAAATTAATCTTAAATTTAATTAAAATAAATTTAAATTAAATATATAAGATTAGTCAATTTACAATTAAAATTAATCGATATTATTTAATTTTGCATATATTTCTATTATGTATGATTCACATATAAAAAGCAAATATATTAATAGATGAAATTAAAATATGTAGTTATTTATTAAAGGTTTCTATACTGTTGAAATTATATTTGCTGTTTTATTTATTTTTTGTTGTTTAATTAAATTATAGGATTAGTTGTTGAATAAAACTAGAGTTAAGAATTGTAGGAGAACAAAAATATGAAACTAAATATTTTATTTATTTCAAGAGTATTGTTTCCCATCTATATATTTTCACTTGTATAGGGGGATATTTGAAGGTTTTAATAGTAGAGGGGGTATTTGATATAAAACCGATAATACAAGGGGTAAAGTAAATTTTACCCTTTAATTTATTGATATCTCAAAATAATGGAAGTTTATTTGGATGTTGAACAAACCAAATTTAGAAACTAAGACATTCTTTTTTCTAAAAAAAACTAATTAAGACATTCTTTAAGGATTATACAATCATTCTTATCAAAACCTTCCTAGAACTTTTTTTCCACATTATGTTTTAATTGCATTTATAATTTGTTGTATTTCCACATTAAGCGAATCAAATCTATCCAAATTTTACTTTTCTATATTAAACAGAATATAACCCATACGTTATGTCAAAAAAAAACAATTAACCCATACGTAATTACAACATTTAAAATATGACAGTATAATATATCTATATCACATGAGTACAGATCTCTTGTTCCATATTACTGTTCAATTTTCTTTTTATTCCATTGTATTGGATAAATGACATCATGTACAAGTGATATCCATCCAATTAAAGTGACCAATAAAATAAAATAAGAATTTGGAACAAGAATTCTCAACTCATATCACATACCTTTATATTTATGATTTTATTGCAGTTAGGACTTAAATATAAGATTTTTTTATATCTTTATATATATATGTGATTTTATTGCAGTTAGGACTTGGGGCATAAGACTTTTTTATATCAATGGACCAATAGTTATAAGGTTTTAGTTTTTAACTAAGACTAGTATTCCACCGTGCGATGCATGGGGTATCACCACCAGGGCGTATATTAAGCAATTACTTTATATTATGTTTTGATTTTTGAAATGAATAGAATATATGTACGAATAATAAAAATATAAAATAATTAAATTAAATTAAATAATGTAATAACAAATAAAGAATTAAAAACTCTCATTTTTAAATAAAAGAGGAATTTAATAATACAATTATACGTTAGGGGGAAAATCATTTATAAATTTTGGAATACTTTTTAAATGACATTGGTTGTTGATCTTGTCACGCTCATTACTATTACTATTAGAAATCAAAATTTTAAGGCCCTTTGGATTGATTACTCACGGATACAACATATAATCGGTCGTGGCCAAAAATATATTTTTTCAAAAGTAGCCCAACATTAGACAAAGATTGACCACGAGTCCGACTTTTTTATTTATAGACATTGCATCGGACACCATTAGTGGAAATTGTTGCGTTGAAACTTGAATGGAAGTATTGGATCGAAGACGTCAACGACATTCTTGGAATAAGGGCTTTACGACCAAGGTTGCCTTTGGTAAGAACTTGTCCTTCTAGAATATGGTTGCCAAGCCTCGTAACTATTAATCTAGTTTGTAGGTCCCAAGGGGTGTAAGTGTAAGGTTTAGAAGGGGGTTGAATAAACCTTACCAAATTTTCGATTTAGTCCTTTTAAAAATTGAGTTGATACTACACACCAATTTGTGTCATGATGGATGATCAATTTAGTCACTCGGTAGAGTTAATCTCTCCACGAGACTCAATCGAGTACATTGATGAAGTAACTTCGGTGTTGGCTCTAAATTAACTCATTTGTGATTTTGTTTTCGGGAAGACTTAACACCCTTAAGTTTGATTGAGCAAGAAATTAGTGCTTGGTTTAGTACTTATAAGTTATTAAGTGGATAGCAAATTTATCGTGGATATAAGCGATTAAAAATGCAAGAATTAAAGTCTTTGAAATGTAAATGACACAATGAAATTTTTATAGAGGTTCGAAGATGGGGTAATTCTTCTCCTCTCTTCTCCAACTCCCTGGAGGAATCCACTTAGGTAATGATCGGTTTACAAAGTGGTATCCGGATACAAGTCTTGATCACACACCGACTTGATCCTTTGGGACTCGATCGAGACGCCTTGATCACTCACCGGCTTCTCGTGCGACTCGACTTCTTCCAGGCGTTTGCCTTGCTACTCGACTCACTTGCTCAAGCTCTTTGGATTTGATCACGAAGCCCTCCAAAAGCTTAAGACTTGGCTCAACTCTTGAACCTTCCTACAATCCTTCCCGGAATGTAGACCCCTTGTTTTCGATATTTTCCTCTTCAACTGATTGAAGTTATCTTTCCTTCACAAGGTGAGTGTTGGATTGATGTTCTTCGTAAAGTAGGCTTGAGGATTGAGAATGTTTCGATTTTTCTAATATGCTTGTATATCTCACATATGTGTCATCCTTCTCAAACAAACTCCTCGGCCTTTTATAGTGAACTTTCAAAAATTTGCCCGTTGAAGAGATAAAGCTTATTTTTAAAAGTCACTTGCGATCGTTGGCTTGTCTTGTTGCGATTCTTGGAGTTGCCATTTTCTCGTATGAATTATTCTTTCACCTTTTCGAGTTCGACACGGTGTAGTGCTTCCCATTGGTTCATTCCTTTTGCACGCTTGGGGTGAGCACTCAGAAAGGTGGTATGGAGATATTACTTGTTTAAGTAATTCTCTTGATTTACGTAACGCGGATCTTTTCTGATTATCTCGACTTGACCGTTGCATTTCCTTGCTTTCCCCGGGTGACTTAGAGTCGACTTCCAATCATGGATGACTCTTCTCGTCACTTCAACTTGAGACTTAGCTTTTCTTGAGTTGACTTGGGATACTCCACTGTTCTATCTCAGCCCGTTTCTTGATAGAGTTCCCATCTACTCTTATTTGCCATACTCACCGTCTCCCGAGTCTTCCTTTTAGTCTTGATTTGTCTTCTTGCATGTTAGGGCGTGGCGATTTAACTTTTCCAATTGGGCCACTCTAATTATTATAATACATTTCACGGAAAAATTGGGGTGCCAACTTTCTATTCTAAGTTTTACATGGCATTCATCAAAATCTAAACAATAAATTTCCTAACATTAGCATAATTCCGAGAGAATGATATATACTACGTAGTAACATAACAGGAGTTCCAACCTTCAAATGCAATTCATGACCAGAACTCCAGACATTTAATTTCATTTAAAAATTTAGGTGTATGAAACATCATTCAAGAGATCAACGATTTCTATCAAAATGACACGGGAATCGAAACTCGATACATTATTCCTTCGAGAATTATTCATCCCAACCATATATTCATTCACGATTGGGCGACATCAAGAGTCGGAGCCAATATAGCTCTTTGTTCAAAATGTGACGTGTCGGCAACATTACTCCCAAACAACGGATATGTGCTCTTCACAATTGTTGCAATCAAGTCATCGGGAATATCAATTGTATCACACCCGTCATTTGATTGCACAATTTTTCCATCTCAATCTTTGCAATCTAGTCAAATTGTTTTAATTCTTCACAACTCTCGCTTGGACTCCATATTTTGTAATCTCATGTTTTGGTCAATCTCAAAACGGTACAATCTCACAACAAATATGATGAATTTATAGTGGCATGAATGATATCTTGTGTCTTTATAGGGACAACATGCAATATCGATAAAATCGCCTTCAAACACAATTGCCAAAGGGAATATCTTTTTGGATTAGATCGACTTCTTTCATAATGTCTTTCATAGTTTTGTCAAAGCTTCAAAACAATACTTATGCGTTATTGGAACCCCATTCCATATTATATGGTTCGTCTGATTATAAGCTCAATAAGAATTCCCTAGTTTTATATTGCAAGTTGAATCTTCGTTTGGATTGTATGGAAGTACAAACCTGACTATGCGATCCTACCACCAGGCAACATGAGAGATGTTATACCACTTTGGATACCACATTCAATACGATCTTCCTTTTAACCGCAATCCAGGAATACGTCTTCCATATGAATGTATTTCTAGTTCTATATATTCGTATATGAAAAAATTCTTCCAATTTTTGAATTTACTGAATTGATGATGGTATCATAAACACGGCGTTGCTCAACATATAAGTAACATAGAAGCTCATTGTGTTCTTCTGTTAAACTTAATCGATCATGGCACATCTCATCGCGTTTTAACTTATTACTTGAGAAATGGAAAAATTGATCATCTGGAAATGGCATTGTTTGAAAATCACGCAAACTCTTTCCATAAACCCGCAATATCTTCTCAATTTCCACAAGGGCATAACTCTTGATATCATCATCGTCTAATTGCAAGTCTACAATTAAAAAAATTAAATAGACCACATAATTAAATATATAAAATGAATGTATACCTTGATATTGAAATAAATTGCACCTGATTATATAAAATATCATCAGATAGATAAATCTGACATGATTCTCAAACTACTTCAGGCCACTCATACATTCGGATGATAAAAGTATAGCGAAAGGACTTTCGTAGATTGTCTTTGATGCTCATTCGTTAAACCTCAATGATCCCATCAATGTATTCCTTATCATCATTTAACAATCGTAATGCATAGCAACCATCTCGAAAAGAGTGGTATGTTACTCCATTAATTGAAAACAGATCATCGTAACACGTGGCACCGTGAACTATGTTTAGAAGGTATCTCACATAGTATAGATCTCCATAACCCGGAGGAATAAAGAAAATGTGCCCAGTTGCAAAACCTTTTTTCCTCGGCGTCCATTCCTGCAAATCTGATTTCCAAACAAATTTTTGTAGAAATTCAGCATAAGTTAACTCTCATGCTTCGGATATTTTACGATTAGCTTCAATCATGCCAAAACATACTCTGGTTAATTGTCCGCCTGTCCAAAATAGTCTAATATTCGGCATAAGTTAACTCTGATGCTTCTGGATATTTCTTATTAGCTTCCATTCATGCAAAAAACATACTCTGGTTAATTGTCTATCTGTCCAAGATAGTGCCAATATAATCAGAATAAGAAAAAATGACATTCTGTTCATTTGGAAGATGGAAACTTAAACGCTCTGCTGGGGACCTCTATATTGTATTTCAAATCCAAATATCCTCCAAACAGCTTCACACGAGGAAATATATCTAAAATCATACTACAAATTAACCTCGTCAACATTCGTTACCAAATTATCATCATTCGATCTCTGATAAAATGATGCAGTTACACGATCGTTTCCTTTGTTTATGTACTTGAACAAACACTTGATCGCTCTTGATTGATTACACCACTCAATATTCATATGTGCTCCCTAGCCAATTAATAAGTGTCTATTATGAGGAACAACATATCTATTGTCCAAATGAATTTCATTCTTAAGTATCGTTCTCCATTATCTCTACATCTGTAAATTGGATAACCATCATCATCGAGTGAAGTCACGTCAACATATTTTTTGGGAAAATGTTTGGAGCAGCGACCATCCACATGCATGGAGAAATTCTTCTGTCATCACCACATGGAACGTGAATTATAAAATCATGAATTGCAGCATAATAAAGTGGATCTTCATTTTCTTTAGGTATCTCTGTGGAAATGATACGGTCAATTGCATCTGTTGTTGGGAATTTGTCTTCTTTAGATATGAAAGCAATATGTGAGCATGTGAAAGACCTCTTTTTTGAAACTTCGCGTATATATAAGCGTAAAAAATATTTTATAACTTAAATTTGTCATAATCAACATAAATAGTTTTCCTAACATGTAAATATTTTTTACCAATTTTCATAAAAAATAAAAAGGTACGCTTTGACATTCCCAAAACAATGTTCTTTCGAAGATCATGGATCAATTCATCTAGTTTTAATTTAAATACTCTACATACAATATCCAAAAATCTCCAGGCTCCAGTCCATGCTAATCGAAAAATCTCATAATTTCGACCACTTCGGATTACATGTAAAGGTAATAAATAAATCGGGTCTATTCACATATACCATGGTATCTTGATAGTTACGAATCGTATATCTTGC